>OVBL01000431.1:0-464721 GCA_900406555.1 Pseudoturritis turrita | reverse complement strand
AAGCTTGATTGCTGGAATGAGACTCGCTCTTGGACTCAAGGTTTCGCACATCCAAGCCTACTGCGATTTGCAGTTGGTGGTCAACCAAGTCAGCGGCGAGTACACAGCCAGAGACGACCGAATGAAAGCTTATCTGAAGATCGTGAAAGAGCTGGCTGCACAGTTTCGAAGGGTTCACATTAACACGGATACCACGCGGGGAAAACACCTCGGCAGATGCACTAGCAGCACTCGCATCCACCTCCGATCCGGATTTGAAAAGGATAATTCTAGTCGAATTCATAAAAAAACCAAGTATCAACCTCTCTGACACCATGAACACAGTCACTCGCTCCCAAACAGCCACTCAGGCCGAAGGTATATCTGGGCCAAATCTCGCAGAAAAGGGCAGCACCGACACCACCGCTCTAGATGATGAGGACATGACACCATCGGTGGAGGACAAGGCAATTGAGATGGAGAAAGAGCCCAAAACAGATCCTCCGGATGAAGGTGAAATAGTGGAGATGGAGGAAGACCCACAACAGACAGAAACAAACTATGGGTGTGACAAAGAGTGGTTGGGAGCAATCCGAGTATATATCAGGGACGGCGAGGCACCATCGGATAAGTGGGCTGCCAGAAAACTCAGAGCTCAAGCTGCTCGATATGTTCTCTTAGATGGAAACGTCTTCAAGTGGAGATTCTCAGGACTGCTAATGGCTTGCATCGAAGGCGCCGAAGCAAGAAACATCATGGAAGAGGTCCATAGTGGCTCATGTGGCAACCACTCCGGCGGAAGAGCTTTAGCAAGCAAGATCAAGCATCACGGTTACTATTGGCCAACTATGGTGAAGGACTGCGAAAAGTTTTCCGCCAGGTGCGAAAAATGCCAACGACATGCCCCAATGATTCACCAACCTACAGAGTTGCTGTCATCAATCTCAGCGCCCTACCCTTTCATGCGCTGGTCAATGGATATCATCGGGCCTCTGCATAGGTCCAAACAGAAGAGGTTCCTGCTGGTTTTGACAGATTACTTTTCCAAATGGGTAGAGGCAGAGTCTTTTGCCAACATAAAGGATGCCCAAGTAGAACACTTCGTTTGGAAGAATATCTTATGCCAACACGAAGTTCCATACGAAATTGTCACCGACAACGGCTCGCAGTTTATCTCTACAAGGTTTGAAGCTTTCTGCGAAAAATGGAAGCTACGACTCAGCAAATCTACGCCACGCTACCCACAAGGAAATGGGCAAGCGGAAATAGTGAACAACATAATCCTGGACGATCTGAAAAAATGCCTTGATGCAAAGAAGGGACGCTGGGCGGATGAACTCGAAGGAGTATTATGGTCACACCGAACCACTCTGCGGCGAGCCACCGGTGAAACACCTTTCGCTCTTGTCTACGGTGCAGAATTTGTCATCCCAGCCGAAGTCCAATTTCCTGGAGTCCGCCGCAGACTTCTTTCAGGGTAGGAAGGACTGAATCACCTTATGTTACTCGACGAGTTAGACTTGGTTAACGAACGAAGGGATTAGGCGCTGGTTCGGATTCAAAATTACCAACAGGCAGCGGCTAAGTATTACAACACCAACGTCAGAAGTTGCAAGTTCAAAGAGGGTTATCTGGTTCTCCGCAAAGTTTTTCAGAACACAGCCGAAACAAACGCTGGCAAACTATGAGCAAATTGGGAAGGACCCTACAAAATAACCAAAACAGTCAGACCAGGAGTGTACGAGCTCTCAAACATGTCTGATATTCCGGTACCAAGATCTTGGAACGCAATGCACCTAAAGAGGTATTATCACTAAGTCACTTCGCATGAACTACGAGACGACTTGATCCCTGAAAAGGGTACGTAGGCAGCTCGTCCTCGGACGGGTTCAGTTGTCCCTCTCCTTTAAAAAGAGGGGGAATGGGTACGTGTACATGTATACTCCCATATCCTGCATCACTCTTCAAAGAGACTAACTTCAAACTCTTTCAAACACAAAACTCGTGTCACTTAGTCCACACAAAACACATCTTTACATCCTTCACGGATATCCTATCACTTCGCCTGTTGCTGGCCACAATAGACGAACAACTACATCCTTTACGGATTTATAACCACTATCTCTATATGGGATAGGGTTCTCAACACCCTCTTACGGGTATAAATGCGCACTATATAAATTCAGACCGGGTATATCCTGGTATAATATCCGAAAGATATATCCTGGACGATATTCTTACAAGTTTATCTTTGAGAGGGACCCGTAAGTCGAAAACTCGCAAGTCTTAACACTCAAATTAAACTCTAAAACCCAGTAAACATCTCTTGGTACACTGGTCATAAACATCTCTGAAACATGATACTAAACCTACCGGTTAGTATGAGATTTTAAATATGTTTCATCGTCAAATCAATGGGAACATAAGTCGGAACACCGCAAAAAACCCTGAACTGACACAAACACTCAATACAAAATGGTTCGCAATGGGAACATAAGTCGGAACACCGCAAAAAACCCTGAACTGACACAAACACTCAATACAAAACCATGCTTCTACTAAACAAAATGGTTCGCAATGTCACATCGGAGCAAAAGTGAAAGATTACTTGAGCAAAAACATAAGCAGAAAATCCAAACAAAGGGTTATGCCTACAAACGGAAATCACTACAAAAAAGGTGGATAAAGCCATCCATGCACTTGTTCTCAACAATACCAAACAAAAGAGAAAGTTCTCGAGTTAAAGAAAATAAGGAGAAGGATCATTCACGAAGATCCGGCTCGAAAGGCTTCTCAGCAACGAGATCAGCAATTCCAGGCGTACCAACGTTCGAAGCAGAAAAATCTGCAACACCAGCGTTCGTCGCCGCATTCTCCATTGGTTCGTTCCCTAAAAGAGTGCCTACATAATCTGAGGAGACAGGTGAAAGCATAAGATCCTTCTTCAGCTCAGCCTCAATCTTCTCAAACTCATCAGCTGCATCGGCCAAGTCAGCACTCCAGCCTGTCAGTTTCGCCACCTCGGAGTCAAGGGCAGGCGCATCCTCTTTCTGCAAAATCTCAAGCAACTAAAGGTTGCTGTCAACTTGGGCTAGATCGATCTCCTTCTCTTTTGCCTCCCTCAGCTCGTCAATGTTCTTCTCAATTTTGGCAAGCGGCTCCTTTAATCTCTCAGACATCTCTCGCCTCGCTGCCTTTTGAGCCTTCTTAACATCCGCCTCGTGCAAAGCATGGGCAGCGGCGAGCTGCCTCTTCAGGGATTCGAACTATTCAACTTCATAGCTAGGTCGCCGGCTTTGTTCCAATCATCTCTGAGATATGCCTTCTCCTTCTCCAGAGCTTCGATCCAAGCTGAAGCAGTTGCCAGTTCGTCGACATGTTGTTTCTCCAGCTCGACAACTTTGTTCTTGAAGAAGGATGCGTCTTTCTGGGCATCTTCGACCCGGCGTCTATCCTTCCTCAGATCTTACTCGAAAGTAGCGACAATTTTGTTAATAGAGGAGACGAACTATTCAAAGGGGGAAACAGTCAGCATTTGGGGCTTGTCACTTGGTAAAATATTCACTCTATAAACATACCTTGGTTCCTCGGAGCGACATGTCAGTATACAAGTCGCCATGAGATAGAACATCAACGGGAGGTAGTCTATCTCCTGAGCAACGGACCTGCGAGAAGAGAGTCGCAGAAGCTTTCCCATTATTACAGATCGGCTCAGATCCTTCGTGTCTGAATGAAGCTAGTTTTGGCTCGGCTGGAGTTGAATCGAAAGGTTTTTGGCGCTTTCTTTTTGGTTTTTCTTTGGTTTTTTCCTTGTCAGGCTCGGCAGTAGCACGTTTCTTCCGGACATCTTTGTGTTGGAAAAACGCCGAGCTAGAAGGCCTAGCAGCGGGAACAATAGCAGACACCACTTCCCTGGTTTTTGCGTCAACTGCTGGAGGCTCGGGAAGAGGCTGTTGCTCCACCTCGGTGACAGTCTGAACAACCGCCTCGGCAACTGGCTCCGCACTTTCTTCCATCACGTTAGTTGCCTCGTCAGCTCGGATAGCTGCCTCTTTTCATCTCTCTCCTTCAGAGCCTGTTTATCGCGGATCGGTAGTCTTTTTCTCATCTTTTTTCTTGGGGGACTTGGCAATGGAGATTCAGACTCTGAGCTGTCGGATACTTCAACACCAGCGTAAGTGGCTCGGGCTTTTTCGACTCTTCTTGGAGAAAAATGTTTTCCCAATGGCACCTTCTAGCGGCAAGTGTGTTCCGAAGCGTGAGCGTGTCTTCTGGGTAACGTGGGAGAATCTGCCGAACTGCAAAAACAAAGAAGAGAAATCAGTGGTCAGCTCGCTACGAAGTAAAACATTAGCAAAACTCCTGAAAAGTCTACGGCTCACCCACCAATGGTTCCCCACTCCGTTTTTATGTAATGAACGCTTTCGGCTTCAACCGTAGCATCGTTGATAGGAACAAAGAAAAAGTAATTCCCCCAGTCGCCGTCTTTGCTTCGGAAGCCTTCTATGATCTTCCTTTGCTTCTTATTAGAAATGTAATAGGCTCGAGAGTTTTTGATCTTTCGGAACTCAAGGAATTACCGAAGATGGGAGATGCGAACAGTCACGTCACACTCGTAGCTCCGAACCAGAATCCCAACTAGGTGACGCATCCCACGAGGCATAATTTGGCTCGGCGCTAACCCATGTTTGGATAGAAAGCGGACGATCAAGCTAGGAATCGGAAACCAGAGCAGACAACCGTAGAAGAAACACTCCTAAAGAGTAAAATACCCAGGCGGTGGAGATTTGGCTCAATCTGTTGGAGCAGTAACAACCAGTTCGACACCTTCTGAAATGTGAAATTGATGCCTCAGTGCCTCCAAGGACTCAGCAGTACACAAAGACGAACCATGTGGATCAGGTCGTCTCTTGGGCGTTTTCCTTTTAGGCTTTCGCCTCGTCGATGTGCTGGCTTGATGGCTCGCAAATAATCTCTCCAACCGCGCCTTTTCCGCCTCGTCAATAACATACTCTGTTGGCTCAGCTTTGAATTCTTCAAGAGCTCTCTGAATCGGAACTGCAGTCGACCCTGAGGGGAACTAGGCTCAGCTGGCTCGGAAATCTGAGGAGATAAAACCATTTTACGACCGAGCAGCGAAGCAGAATTTGCTGAACCAACTAAATCTTCCAGCTCGGTGATATTAGACATTGTGTATTGTGGCTCGGAAGCAAACTACTCAGCAAAAATTGGAGAAACCTCGGCTCGGAGATACACTTGATACGAAGAATATCGGCTCAGAAGCAGAGAAGATCAAAACAGCAACGTGACACGAATAATGACGGGTCGGAAAACTCAAGCACCCGCCGCAGAAGTTTGAAGGTGGGTCGGAAAACACAAGATCTCGCTGGAAGAAGTTGAAGATGGATCGAAAAATTCAATGGTTCAGCGGCGGAGATGAAGAAATGGATGAAAAACCTAGCCAACAACTTAAACAAAAAAAGAGAAAAGAAGAGAGAGAAGAGAGCTACCTGATTTTTCAGAAATGAGGAGAAGTGAGTTATGAGGAGTGAGACAAAGATCTGAATTTATAAACGCATAAAGGCACAGCGCGTGATGACACGCGACCTCGGGAACTTGGGAAAGCGTTTGCAGTTCCCAAAAAAGTTGTGACCATGACAAGAGAAACTCCAACCGGCATTACTGCTGAGCCAAAGACAAACCAAACTCAGCATGATGGTTCGGTAGTTTGTCACAATGGCTCAGCAAGTAACGGAGCCAGCAGCTCGACAAAAATCCGAGCCAAAATAGATCGACAGTACAAATAAAGGAGTAGCTTGGCTCGGCATCGTGTCAAAGAAAAGATGGCTCGGTGAAACGACATCCAGTTTGAAGACACGGCTCCAGTAACACTATCAGTCTGGCTCGGCATACGTCAATGCCCGAATGACAGCTTCACCGCAAGTTTGGCTCGGTAGCCCAAAGATAGTTGATCTCGATCTCGACTTTTCACCTCGTCACTATTATTAATAACACTGTCGAGCTGGGGGGCTAACTGTTGGGGTCGGTTTTCACCTCATCGAGACCAACTGCTGAAAATACCAAGTATGGAGGAAAAGCCTACCCAAGAAAGCACAAACTCTTGGCTCGGCAACAGAGGCAAGCAGTGACGAGCCAACGTTTGGCTAGGCATGAAGAAGAGGCAAGCCAAAATTGGCTCGACGACAAAGGCAAGGAAAACAAGCCAAAATTGGCTCGGCAACAAAGGAAAGAAGGCGACGAGCCAACTTTTTGGCTAGGCGTGAAGCAGTGAGCGACGAGCCAACTTTTTGGCTAGGCGTGAAGCAGTAGGCGACGAGCCAACATTTGGCTAGGCAGCAGGGAGAAGTGGTGACGAGCCAACATCTTGGCTAGGCAGTAGGAGAAGCAAGTGACGAGCCAACATCTTGGCTCGGCAGTAGGAGGAAGCAAGAGACGAGCCAACATCTTGGCTAGGCAGTAGGAAAAGCAAGTGACGAGCCAACATCTTGGCTAAGCAGTAGGAGGAAGCAGGAGATGAGCCAACATGTTGGCAAACCAACGAACGGTGATGAACCAACATGTCGGCAAACCAATCCTATGGCTCGGCATTGGGAGTAGCAAGCAGGACAAGCAACGAGCCCAATATCTTGTTCGGCCGAGGCAACAAGCCACAAGGGTTTGGTTGGGCCGAATTAGCAAGTAAGGTGCCCACATCCGAACCAACCAGAGAAGAAAGGAAATCCCAAAGAATAAGGAAGTCTTCCTTTCTCCTTTAGAAAAAGGCCTAGCCGACTTGTTTTCGTATAAATAGACATGTATCCTTTGAGAAAAGGGATCCGCAACTTGACCTAGCAAAACACTTGTTAATCTTTTCAACAGCTTTCAAAACAGCTGAGATATTAAAACCATCTTTGGATCTCTTTTCTTGGTTTTTTGACATAGAAGTTTGTCAAATCCCTAAATTCTCCTACAAGTTTTGGTTGTGCGAGTTTCGACTCCCACATGAACGATAATGAATCTTCTGCGAGTTCAACAACTGTATTTGAACAATCCGAATTGAAGATTCCTTAAGTTTAACTCATGAACCATAACCCGAGATATTTTCAGCAATCCACGGAGTTCATAACTAAGGTAAAGGTGTTTCATGTTTTTCAAGAGTTTTCCATTATTGTTCTTTATGTATCTATAATTTATTTTATGCAGCTTAACAAGAAGTACCGGCGAGCAATCAAGACTCACGAGAAAATCTTGAAGAAAAAGGCTAAACTTCACAAGATACATAAGAGAATCCAGAAGATTATAAAACGGCTCGAGGCCCATCCTTCAGAATGGGAACAGCTTGGATTTGACAAAATATCCCCTATCCCGGAAATTATCAGCCAGGTATTTTACAATGATCAAGACGAATAAGAACATCTACCATTTTTTGCTCGAATTTTTTTGTAATAAATTTAGAAAAGAAATATGAAGAATCATCCCATTTTCCAGCATTGAAGTTGATGTTTATTATAAATGCAGAGAAGAAGCAGTACTAAACGCAGAATCTGCAGAAACATACATAGTACGTATATAAATATAAGTTCAAAATCTGCCTAAAATATGCTCCAAACCTAGGTCCTCTGCTTCACATACTTTTTCGGTACTCTGCTTCTATATCCAAGTCTATTTGTACTCTGCACCAAAATATGCCCGTAGTTTGCATCCAAAACGAGATGTAGTTTGAAAGTTTTGAATACACATAGAAACATAAATCGAAGAAAAGAGTACAAACAACAAATCCAAGAAAAGATAAACAGCATCAAATAAACTAAATGTTGTTGAAATTTTAAGAAAAATAAAATAATTAGGATCAATTCGTAAATTTTAAAAATATGGATAACAAGAGTTCTACATAACGTTAGTCCTCCATAAACGAAAGATCAAGTTTTAACCAATCAATATGAGGAACTGTAATTCCTCCTCAGCTCCTCCTCAGCAATCATTTTTTTCTCTGCTAACTGCTGCCGCCTAGCATCCATGACCACTTGTTCTTCATGCATCATCTTCTCCAACATAGAGCGTTTACCGGCTATTCTTTCCAACTTGAGTTTGACGCGGTGAGCTTCGTCCTTCACTCTCATTTGAGATCGCACCAGCAGAAGAATTTCCCTCAGGCGATCCTTTCTTTCCTTTTCCGCCTCCATAACTGCATCATTCTGCTTCTCTTCTGCTTCCAACTCTAGGTCTGACATTGGTACTTTTTTTTTCTTCGAATGATCAACGGCCATGATGTCTTGAATATGTGCCTGTAAAAGAGTAAAATGCAGAGAATGTGCCTATTAAAAATAGGAATCAACTGCGCAGACTGAAAAAAAGATTGAGTAGAAGAGAAGCCGCAAGTTATTTTGAGGGTTCTTCTTTCTTTTATAGATGAGAGGGATAAAGCAAAACCACGGACGTCAGTTTTTTTGCTTAGCTGTCATTTCAGCGGTCCACCTTCCCATCATTTAACACGTTATTTCGTAAAGTATATGTAGAGAAGGTGCCTAAGCAGAGTACTATTAAATTTATAGCAGAAAATAAACAGAGCAGTCGCAATCACTGCCATTCCTTATTTAACGTGTTCTATCATGTATGATCGACACGTGGCGTATGACGTATTGTAGTAGAACAATTAATAATGTACCTTGTTTCTCGTGTTCAATAATGCAGAGTATGACCAATTAGGACTTCCATACCGATACGATTTCCCTTCTACGAGTATAAAAGATCTCTTCTTTATTTGGGTGTACAAACAAAGATAATTTATCCTTTCCTCCCATCAGTCTCAAACAAACAAAACAAAGATAATCCAAAAGCTACCAGAACGCAAGCGTATCTTTTATTCTTCTTTTCTACCCATCAGTCTCACCAATCGTCTTTGAATCCGATGTCTACCTTTTCCTCATCTTCTTCTTCCTCTGGCAGGAGCGAACCCAACAGTGTTCATCCTGCTCTGCCTTGGAATTCGGATTGGTTCAAATATCCAGAGGTTCAAGACGTGCCCGGGATTCCTCCGGTAGGCTATATCACCGTCTATTGGTCTTCCTTTCGGGCAGGTTTCCGCCATCGCCTGTCTTTTTTGATGATGGAGTTTTGTAAAGAACTTCGGGTTGCACCCAGCCAGCTTAATGCCCACTCATGGGGGTTGATAAACGCCTTCTAAATACTGTCGGACTTATCTGGAATCACTGTTTCGAGTGCTATGATTTTTGGGGCTTTTGAGGTTAGCAGTTAGACCCCTGGTCTAATAGATATGAACTTGTTCTTCGTGATGGTTGCAGATCTCCAGTTGAACTTCCCCTCCAAATTGAGGGTGGTGATGATGACAAGATTCACTACTTCTTTGTTCGTCATTCCGGTCCTGATGGACTTCCCCGCTTGTGGTCTGATTCAGCTAATTTTCTTCTTACAAAAAATTCATTAGACTTTGGCGAATTGATCAAGCTAACTCTTTTAACATGCGTTTTCTCTCTATTGCACTTCATCAGTTCTAACAACGCAGAACCGTCGCACATATCCCGATTTTCCTAATGCCCTTTTTTTTATTCCACTCCCTTACCGGCGCCCTGAGTTTCTTCTCTCCGACGCCGCAGTTGACGGGAGTTCTCTTCGGGCGAATCTCGAAGAAGCAGGGGTCCGTCCAGGTAGCCTGGATTGCCTTAGGCTTACTTGGCAAAATGTGTATCCATCTCGCATCACTAATGTTCATTGTCCTCGTTGCGAGGAGTCGGAGTTGGAGGGAGAAGCCCTACGTGCTAAAATATGTGGTTTGGAGACTCGTCTTCGGAATGTGGAGAGGGCTGTGGATTCGGTTAGGGTTGTGGCAACAACTTTGATCCACCAATCAAGGTTCTTGGATCGTATTAGTCGCGAGTTTGGATCGGCCGACGTTGGCTGCGATGTTCCTGGGAGTTCTAGAGGGATGAAGCGCGATCGTTCCCTGGACACTTCGTAGAATATCACCTGTTTTTTATCTATTTAATTTTGTAATTGTAAGTTTCCAAACGGTTGTTAATGTTATGGTACATTCAGTTATTATTTATCTCTATAGTTATCGAATATGCCACTGCTATTCAAGCAAAATGCTATGATCTGCGTAAAATGTGCCGTAATCTGCTTTAAAACACATACGTCTAATACAATTGTTGCACAGAAGCCGCGTAAAATTTGTATTGTATAATAAGTTAAATTCTACCATATTTGCATAACAATTGCAGTGAACATGCAAATAAGGCAAAGTTAAAAGACAGAAAATACACGTCGTGACGTTGTGATGCGGGAGCAGATGTGCAAGCCAAAGAAACAAACCAAGGAAAAGATAAGCAAAACAGATTGGATGTCTCATTGATGTTTCTGGTCCAGTAACCATAAGTTTGCTATTGATCTGCCGTTGGTTTGCTATGTTCTGTTGGAGTATTTATCTGCTGATAATCTCGTAAATGCCTTCGCGACTAAATAATGATGACGTGGCGAGATATGCCAAATGGATAGAAATGTAATTAACACTACACATATACGTTGTCCTTTGATTCTTCTGTTATATAACACTACACCTATACAAATGCGTGCTTTTTGTCGTTTATTTTCGACAGTACCATTTAGGATCAATTCTATATATGGGTATGAGCCCGTATTTGCCACGAGATAGATAATATTTAAAAATTCAAAGATATTTGAATTTTCAATTTTCCCCCTAAAACCTAAATTTCTCGTGCGTAAATAGATTAGGGGATTCGTGCTATTTTGGCGTATATTATCGACGAAAGGGAACCTAAATATCTCATCGTCGTGGCTAAACACACATTAGAATTCCAGAAAGAGTTAATACTCGGTGTTATGGCTTTCGGTCCTTACGACTACGGCATGAACAACAGTGACACCACATCTCCGGCATCAAGCGTGAGCTCTAAGGGTCGCCGTGATGGACACTACGGGATTCCTATACGCTGCTGCATCCCTGGTTGTGGTGGTAAGATAGTGATTCAAACCGAAATAACCGGTTTGAATGCTGGAAGGAGATTCTATACCTGTGAAAGGAACGAGGTAACAAAAATATTTGAATTCCATGACTCTATAAATGTGGCAGATTAATGATTTCATTTGCGTTTGTCATGGATATTGTACGATTAGGATGGATGTCGCATCCGCCACACAAGGCGATGTGGGATGACGCCATGATGGATGAGTTCCAGGACATTAAGGCTGAGATGGGTTTACTAGAGGATCGCATTGGGTACATTACATATGATGGCAATGGCGACAACGTAGACCCTCAGATGATGTGGAACAATGTCTTGTACTCGTGGGACCAGATGTTGCCCTTGCTGCGGAGTTGTGATGAAGAGTTGAAGAAGCTCAAGGATACGGTTCTGAATCTTGAATGGGCGGATAATGATTTCAATACGCTTCATGGGATGGTTATGAATCTTCATGACAGGGTGTTTGGACAAAAGGATATGATCGTGATCTTCTTCTATTTTCTATTTGTTTAAGTATTGGTAAGTTCTTAATTTGATATTGTCTGTTTCGTAGAGGAGCTATAACTCAAAGATTATAGCAAATTAAAAACTAAACGCGCTTGATGCACACTCTCTAAAGAAAAACCGCATAATCCAAATAGACTTTTTCCAGCCTCTTCTGTAAAATGCAGAGTAAAAGCAAACTCACCACATAAATCTGCAGTTTATGCAGCATATTTTTACTGCAAGTTATATCAAATATAACATCTACTGCAACTCAACTTTGATACTAGATGCTACTAGTCGGACCCATCATTTATTAGTTTCTTCTTTCTCAGTTGATAGAGCGTCCAGCAAAATGGGCCCCAGAAAAGAATACGCAGATTAAAAATAGAGGTCTGCGATTATCGACACGTCGTACGCAGAGTAAGAGCAGTATATTAAGTTTGATCGTACTCTGCTGTCTTGAAGTTTGAATATTATACTATAATTTTCTACTAATTATCTCCAATGACCAATTCAATAAGTTTATTGGGTTGCTGCTAAAAAGCTATTTATAAAAGTAGTTCTACGTCGAGTCAAAAGTAATTGTTGTACCAATTAAAGAAGTCCGCTCTTCCTCTGCTAGGGTGTCCATCAATATGGGCTCCATAATAAAGAATCGTAGAAACTAGCAAATAAGGCCCCTTCAGCAATGCCTTGTTTCTCGTGTTGCATTTGAGATTATCGACACGTCGCGCTTTGCAACCTGCACTTGCCATTGATGGCTGCAGAGTATGACAGTATAAGAGTTCATTTTTACTATATATTCTTAATTTATTATATACGTAATGATTACGTATTCACAATCGTAAATGTTTTTGAGACAATAAAAATAATATTGGTTTTTGGGAAGTTTAATATAAGGTTAGGATAAATGCAAAGACAAAGCAGTACTAGGCTTAGAGAATTCGCAGTTGTCTGTTCGTACTCTGCAGTAGGGAAGTTTGAAATATTTTCCTATAAGTTATCTAAAATATTATTTAGGAATAACGGTAATTATACGTTATTATTTGTTTTACCAATTAAATGCAGAGTAAGTAAATGCATGACACTGCGCATTCTAACAATTACGGCAATGCCTTATTTCTCGTATTGTATCATGCGATTATCGACACGTGGCGCTTCGCGAACCACACTTGTGATGTGATATTGCTTTGACTCTTAAAAATTTTTGGAACCGTAAAAAGTAATTTTTGATTATTTTCCATTCTTCAATCCAATCGTTTCTTCAAAACAATCAAAACTTCTCAGGCTCCAACACTTTCCTCCAAACATTTCAGGCTCAAAAATTTTCTTCCAAACTTTTCTCTAAAACTTACAGTCTAAAAAAATGGCTCATTTAGATATGGTTTTATAGACTTGTCACTCATGAAGAATGGTGGAAGAATCTTGGTTCAAGTCGTAAGAGAATTTGGAGAGCATTATCCATGCTTTCAACCTGAAAGACACTTGCTTCTCGCTGATTATCACGCTGTAAGAAATGCATGCTTTGATGTCCTTATGTTGACTCTTACGAATACATGATTTTGTTTCATTTTTAAAGGAATATATACAACCTTTGGTTTTATGGTTTAGGGTGTTCGGATCTCTGCAACCATTCGAAATCATCTGTTGTCAAAGTTCGAAGACGTGGCTGAAGAGGAATGGTATTTGATTAGGAATTTTGAAGTGACGACGAGGCCGGGTCAGTGGAAACTAACACACCATGAGTTCCATATTTTCTTCCATGAAGAATCGATCATTAAAAAGGTAGCACAAATCTGTGGTAACCATATGGTGTCGTTATCTCCATTTCGCAGAGTTCTAAACGGCTCATTGCATAAGAAGATTAGTGTTGGTAAGTATTGATGGAATATTAGTTGTTTGATTTTCCATTTCACGCCAGATCAAATAATCTATATTGATGTTGCTCTATAACACAGTTGATTTGCTTGGTGCTATTGTGAAAGTCAAGAAATTAGAAATTTATCAAGGCTTCACAGATGACGTTTACGTTGTCCCTGGTCACAAAGTTCTACACTTCACATTGAAGAATTTCAGGTAAGTTAATTATGTTTATATTTTAGGATGTGTTTTGAGAACGAAGTACTATAATTCATTTTCGTGAGCTGCAGCGGCGAAGATATCAACTGTATTGCGAAGGGAACATTTGCTGATGAATTTCAGTGCTTCTGGCGACTTCAGCCAATTGGGAAGGTCATATTCTGCGTGCTACGAAATTGGAATATGGACTATTTTGGAGGTAGTGTTACTACTTCATTCAGCCATAGAGAACTATTGCAACATATATGACTAGGTGACTCTTTGGCATTGCAAGTGAGATACGTGTCTCGGCTCTCTACCCATTCTCTGAACTCCTCATAAATCCAGCAATTTCTGCCGTTGAAGAAGCAATCCAGCAACTAAGGGTTGTTAAGACCAGTGGTTTTTCAATGGTCGAAGATGCATACATTGATGACCCTACTCGTCGTAACAATACCACCTAGAATAAACCTCGTCAACTGTGTTGTTTAATGTTAATGTACTCGATCTTTTGAGACTCGGAGTAACACTTATGTATGCCTCGTTATAATAGTTTAGTAATTTATGTATACTTTATTTTATTTTGCTAGACCTTTGTGGATGAAAACAAGTTGAGAAGATGCAGTTTATGCGCAGTGTAAGCGATGTAGATGCAACCTAAATGCAGAGTCCGTCCATCATCTGCTTTAAGATGCAGAGTACAAGCATATACTGCGCCTTCGCTCAAAATACCTAAATTTACTAAATTTTTAAATACCACACTTAAAGCAAATCAAAGCAAAGCAGTCTACAAAAGATAATAAAGCCAAAAAAGAACACACAGGTGAGACAACTCCTTTCTTTGCCTCCACCACCTCACTCTGATCTGATGGAATACTTCTCCGTCCAGCTTCGCGCAGTTGACTCGAACCTGGATTTGTCAGTCTTGTAAATATGGGCTACCTCCGGCACAAAAGGATCATCTACGATTGGGTCAGTCATCAGCGTGCAAATTGACATCAAAACCTAATTCCATAACAAAAATCCATCCCATTAACACACATGTTTGGTTGAAGTATTTTTTTTGACAAAACTTTGTTAAATCTAAAAGAATTCCAAACCTGGGACACGGTTAAAGCAGGAGACCATTTTTCTCTCAAGATATCATAGTCAATCGCTCCATTTGTGTTGATGTTTGGGTGGTAAATCTTTCTTTTGAAAGCCACATGCATGCAAAGAGAAAGAGAATATCAATTAAAAGCAAGATGATCAAGAGTAAAGTTTCATCCTGCAACAAGTAACAATTAACTGAAAAAGCAAAAAACAAATCTTTGGTGCCTTTAACGGATAATCCGGAGGAAAATGGATGGTAAGCAAGAAAATCCCTCCGGCATAGGGACTGTCGGAGGGTCCATTGATAGCTGCTTCCCATTCGTAAACACAATCACCAACGGGACCTAAAACATATAAGACTCAACTCAGACATTTAATCTAAATAATACTACATCCGTAAAGTTTCTATCATCATCCGTAAATAATACTACCTGTAACTCCATAAAAGACTTGGGAGTTTTAGCTTTTATACCTGCCCTGAGGATCTGTGTATGAACATCCTTCTGGATCCGCTTAAGGTCCATTTTAATTTGAGTTAGACTATAACCCATGGTCGCAAAGTTGGTAAGAGAGACGAAGAAGATGAATGTTGTGTCTTTGGTAAACAAATAGACATGGAGACAAACAGACACGACTTTCTCCACAAGCAGAACACGAAGCGTTACTGTTTTTGATAAACTCTAGGGTTTTCGCATACTAGGAAATTTGTATTCAACTACTGCAATAAAAAAATGTTCATTGATCTTTTTACCCTTTCCCAAATTTCAGTCAAATGCAACGGGATGTATACTTTTTAAATGAGCTGTCATTCATCTCCTCATGTGTAAAAAATGACTTGTCCTTTATTGTTATGGGTGTTCGCGCCATTTAATGTCGTGGTAAATTTACGCGCCTTCTCTGCCATTTCTTATTAAATTGAGTTGTCTTTTCGAAGGCAGAGTATTTTATGTTATGATAGTTGAGCGGTTGCACAGAAATCATCCCGCATGCCTCTAATGTAGAGCCATTAAATGAGGCGCGTGCAATGACTGTACTAAATGTTTGACCGATGTCCCTGTAAATTGAGTTTTCTTTTCCAAGACAATTTAAAAGAAGATCGACCCCTTTCATTTCTTTTCTTTTCTATAAAAATAGTAGATTGTTTACGAATAGAGTGCCTGTTAATTATTTTTAAAATCCAAATACCGCATCACATCGTAGGTTAACATAAAAATACCAGAGCTCCCTTCGGATATTATCTCTGTCATTGCACGAAAACTTGGCCGCCTCACCTTGTGGAGACTCGCACTACAAGAAAACAGGCCAATTTGCGAGGAGAATTGGCGACCAATATTGAGGTCGCAAATTTGCGAGGCGTTTGCTAGGAATTTGCGTCTGGAGTCGCAAATTAGTCGCAAATTTGTGTGGATAATTTTCGTCGCAATTTCGTCGCAAATATCCTCAAATTTGCGACTAATTTGCGACGAAAAGATAGTTCGTAGCAAACACGTTGCAAATTTGCGAGGCATTTGCGGGGACAGATATTTTCTAAGATTTGCGACTGATTTGCGAAAATATTTAGAAAGTAGTTACCCACGTTTTTAATGATTTCCAACTGCTTTTTGCTACTAATTGTTTGGTCGCAAATGGGTAGCAAATTACTAGCAAATGCCTTGCAAATATTTTTTCCTAGCAAATTAGTAACAAAGGTTGGTCGCAAATGAGTAGCAAAAATGGCTGATCCTCTATAAATAGCAAGCTATGGGGGAGACGAAAATCATATCACAAACATCCCAAATCTACTCACAAAAATATTTTATTTCGCAAACACACTATAAATCCGATATTTTTTGTGGAGAGGTCGATAATCGGATCATGTCTTGGCATCATGAGATATACACGGTTCGGGCATGGATGTACAACCGGCGAGATCCAGATACTGGTGAAGTGACGAGAGAATTTAGAGATGGTCTTGATCAATTTTTGACCCACGCGACACATCAGTCATTCGCGGTAGAAAACGGTAACAAAATTTTTTGTCCTTGTGTTAAGTGCGAGAACATTGATCATCATGATGCAAACACTATTTGGAAGCATTTATATATGAGGGGGTTTTTACCTAACTATTATGTGTGGTTTGCGCACGGAGAAGATTTTGTAGTTAATGTTCCGCGTAGTTCAAGTATGAGTTATTATGGCAATCAAGATGGCGCTAGTAGTTTTGATAATAACTATGATCAGCATGCTCATCAGCAAGATTATAATGAATATGGATATGGTAATAGTGATGGGAATAGGTTTCATGACATGTTTACTGATGCATTTCATGAAAGTACTGCCTCGTTTAATGATAATACTTTTGAAGAACCAAACCCGAGTGCTAAAAAGTTTTACGATATGTTAGACGCTGCTAATGAACCCATCTACGAAGGATGTAGAGAAGGGCTTTCAAAATTTTCATTAGCATCTAGGATGATGACAATTAAAAGCGAAGATAACATTAGTGAAAATTGCATGGATAAATGGACTGCATTGTTTAACGAGTATTTGCCGGAGGGCAATAACTCGGCAGAGAGTTACTATGAAATACAGAGACTGGTCGCGAGTCTTGGTTTACCGTCTGAGATGATTGACGTCTGCATTGATAACTGTATGATTTTCTGGAAAGATGATGCTAAGTTGCAGGAATGTCGTTTTTGCGGAAAACCGAGATATAAAGAGACAGGTGGCCTCACGAGGGTGCCGTTCTAACGTATGTGGTATCTTCCGATAACAGATAGATTGAAGCGATTATACCAATCAGAGCAGACTGCTGGGGCAATGAGGTGGCACGCAGAACACTTTAGTGAGGAAGGGGTGGAAACACTTTAACACGGTACATTCAGACTTTGCTGAAGAACATAGAAATGTTTATTTGTGTCTTTGCACTGATGGGTTTAGTCCGTTTGGTATGTCTGGTCGGCAATACTCGTTGTGGCCAGTCATAGTAACGCCTTATAATTTACCTCCGGATATGTGCATGCATCGAGAATTTTTGTTCATGAGCATTCTTGTTCTGGGCCCTAAGCATCCAAAAAGATCTCTTGACGTGTTTGTGCAGCCTCTGATCCACGAATTACAGGAGTTGTGGCATGTCGGTGTACGAACATTCGATTCATCAAACCGCCAGAACTTCACCATGAAGGTTGTGCTTATGTGGACCATAAGCGACATCCCCGCCTATGGGATGTTATCTGGATGGACAACTCATGGGAAATTGTCATGTCCTTACTGGCTGGATCAGACTGATGCGTTTCAATTGACGAATGGACGCAAAACGTGTTGGTTCGATTGTCATCGTCGATTTCTGCCATTGGGTCATCCGTATAGAAATAACAAGAAGTTGTTCAAGAAAAACAAAACCGTCAAAGTCCCCCCCCCCGGTTTATCTTTCAGGGGAACAGTTGGAAGCGCAAATAGATTATTGCGATGCTCAACAAACTACAGAAGTAGGGGGTAACTGGTACAGTGTCCCCGCTAATATGCCGGGTGGGTATGGGCAGTATCATAACTAGCATAAGAAAAGTATATTCTGGGAACTGCCGTACTGGAAGGATCATCTCTTGAGGCACAATTTGGATGTAATGCACGTCGAGAAGAACTTTTTCGAAAATATCATCCACACGTTGTTGAATGTTCCGGGTAAAACGAAAGACAATTTGAAATCACGTTTGGATCTCCCTGGTATATGCGCAATGCCTGAGTTGCACATTACAAGCGATGGTAGGGCACCGATTCCTATTTTTCGGCTGTCATTGGACTCAAAGAATAGTTTGTTTAAGTGGGTTAAGGATGATGTCAAATTCCCAGATGGATATGTGTCAACGTTCTCAAGGTGTGTCGAGCAAGGGCAAAAATTTTCAGGAATGAAGAGCCATTATTGTCATGTATTCATGCAACGACTACTACCATTTGCATTGCAGGAGCTTCTACCAAATCACATCCACGAGGCACTAGCAGGTATTATTCTTGTATTATATATATTTTTAATTATATATATTTGTAGTTTATAATTAACTTGTACGTTGTAAATAATTTCAGGTATCGGGGCATTTTTCAGAGACTTATGTGCTCGAACATTAAATGCGGATGAAATCTTGACGTTGAAATCAGACATCGCAGTTATTCTTTGCAACTTGGAGAAGATATTTCCTCCTTCATTTTTCGACGTGATGGAACATCTGGTAGTACACTTACCACATGAGTTGGATCTTGGTGGGCCAGTCCAATTTCGATGGATGTACCCATTCGAAAGGTTCTTCAAACATCTGAAGATGAAAGCAAAAAATCTCGCAAGGGTTGAGGGATCTATCGTGGCAGGAAGTTTGACCGAGGAGACATCTAATTTCTCGAGTTACTACTTTAGCCCAACCGTGAAAACAAAGAAAACGGGTCGTAAACGATACGATGATGGTGGGGTTGGGCGAACATATCCTGATGTGGGAGTACCCGATGTCTTCTTGGATTTAGGCCGAATGGGTGGCAAAGTAAAGGCAAGCGAGTGGTGTGATTACAAGCATTCTCACGCAGCTCATACTTATATCTTGCTAAACTGTGACTAGTTTACTTATATACATAAACAATTAATTATAATTAATCATCATCCTTTATTATGTGATGCACAGGATGCTCGAACAGCAAATACGAGAAGCATTTCCGGAACTTGACGACCAAGAAGTGAGATCATACGTTGAACGTGATTTCGCAGGATGGATGAGAGAGAAGGTACGTAACTATAACCATAATCTTATATATATATATGATATTAATTAATATTAGTAATCAACTAATTGCATTTGGCCTTGTAGGTGACCAAGAGGAGGTCTCGGCCGGGAACTTGGCCTCTGTGGGTCCACGAGTTCGTGATGGGGCCTATCGCTAATATAAGAACCGCTAAGATGTATTGTACTCGCGGATTTATTTTCCATACATTTGAGCATGGGCAACGAAGGGCCACTGCAAATTATGGTATTCATGTCCTAGGTGATACCAATTTTTACGGTATCCTGCAAGAAATCGTAGAAGTAGAGTATGCTGGGATGATGAATCTTAAAGGTGTCCTATTTCGATGTGATTGGTTTGATTGATTTACTACACGCCGCAAATTAGTCGCAATTTTTGGTTGATTTACCCTAAACCCTAAAAATCCTATAAACCTTAAACCCTAAAATCCCTAGAAACCTAAATAAACCCTCAAAGCCCTAAACCCTAATGCATATAGGCTAGTTGAATAAACCCTATTACTTTCTCGAACAACTTTTAGATTTAAAGAATACATAGCTTAAGTATGTCACTATATAGATGATTCGATCAATTTTCGTAGGATTGTCGAATTTCTTATATAATTGCCCTAAACCCTAAACACATAACCCTAATGTATAATTATAGGCTGTATATATGTATGAACTTTGCGATACACCGAAATCCTAAACCCTAAACCATTTTTTCTTCTTTTTTGATTCGGGTAGTCGCAAATGAGTAGCAAATTTTTGCGACTCATTTGCGACGCCACGTGGCAACCGCGTCGCAAATCTTGGCGGTTTAATTTACCGCGTGTTGAATATTTGACCAGATTTGCGACTAAATTGCCACGTGGCGTCGCAAATGAGTCGCAAAAAATGGCGGTAATAAAAAAATTAACCTTTTTATTTTGGCGGGTGTTGAAAAATTGACCAGATTGCGACTAGATTGCAACGTGGCGTCGCAAATAAGTCGCAAATTTGGGCGGCAAATCCGATTGGGTGAAAAAACGGTGCGTTTTTGCGACTAGATTGCGACCAAATTGCGACTCTATAAATTTTTATATAAGGCAGCCGAATTTGCCTTGCTCTTTGCTCATTTTCTCACATCCTCACTCTCTCTACTCGCAATTCTCTCTCTCTAAAAGGTATATTCCGATTTTTTTAAAAATTTTATAATTTTTGCTTTAGAAAGGTTAGGAATAGATTTAGGTATGGAATAAATTTATAGTTTTGGTTTTAGAATTGTTAGGAATATAGTTAGATTGAATATAATTTTTATTATATTTTTTATTGCAGATGGGTGATAGGCATAATGAATATACCGGTTTTTTATCCGCTTCCGGTACACCTGTACCGCGACGCGGCGGGCCCCATTCACGACGTGACAGGCCTTCTTCATCGACTCCGCCTATCTCGGATTTTGTTCCAGAGACGCAGCCACATGATCTGCCACCTGAGGCTCCACAGTTCGAGCATATGACGCTGGAGCAGCTTCTCGTTAGTCCTGGACGGGATGTTCTAACGAGATTGGATCCGCATCTTTCCCCGGGAACTTTATGGTAACTATATTATTTTTCAATTTTTAAATAAATAATTTTTTTTAATTGTTTATAACATAATTTTTTTTTTCCAGGTTTGGCCATAATAAAGTTGGACAGACTATTAGGAAACTGATCGAGCGAGATTTCAAAGCCCCGCACCCGAGTTGGAGGAAGGTGCCCCAGGAGACGAGGGATAGGTGGTTTCACACTTTCGCGGTAATTCTATTAATTTGGCGTTAGTTTATAATTTTATTTCTATTAATAATTTAATTTATAATGTATATACTAATATTAAATTTCTACTAATGTGAATTTTTATTTTTTATAGCAAAAATATAGATGGGATGTCGAGATCACGGGACTGGTCTGGGATGCCTTCGATGACAAGGCGATGCATCGCCTTACTGATCAAGTCGGCCGCTGGAAAAAGAAATGGAAGGTGGACCCTGAGCATGCGATGCCTGAGTGGTTCAACCCGACGGTTTGGGCGGGTCTCATTGCCTACTGGCAGTTGCCGACTTCCGAAGACACAAGCAGCAAGTGCCGGGCCGCGCGGTACACCAAGGTTGACGGAGAAGGCATTTCGAAGCATGTCTCGGGGCAGTTGTCCTTCTTCGAACAAGCGCGCTGTATTGTAAGTTGAATTCAATTTCTATAGTTCAAATTTTAAAAATTCTTTAAGTTAAAGTATCTCACGATTTAACATATTTTTACCATTTTTCAGGCACAGACGAAAGGTGCCCCGGCTGTGATGCCCGAGATTTGGGAGAAGACCCACAGACGCCATGACGGTACGTGGGTTGATAGTCGAGTTCCGCAGCTTCACGGCGATGTGACTGCCCGGGTCGAGGAAATCACATCGCAGTCCACTCCCGATGGTCAACCCGTCCAAATGACCCCAGTGGACGTAAACCGCATAGCCACTCAGGTAACGAAAACAAACTTTTATTACTAATTCATATATAATTATTAAAGTATTTATTTATTTATTTATTAAATTTTATTTTACAGCTAGCTCTCCGTACCAGAAAGGGGAAGATTGCTTTCATGGGATCTATTCCGACGGATGCCGAGGGAGTTCCCTTTTGCCCGGTTTCGACATACGTCCCGGACCCGATTAGAGATAAGAAGCTAGAGATCGCGGAAGCAGAGATCAGATCGCTGAAGCAGCAACACGACACCTATGATATGATGTTCGAGTTACTTGGGGATTCGAACCCGGCGATTCGGGAGATGCTGAGGAAGAAGAAACAAGGAGAAGCTGGTTCTTCTTCAGCTTCTGCTTCGGAATTTCATGAAGCTTCGGATTTTCAGGATATCGATGATTTGTAGTTATTTTGTTCGTTGTACTAAATACTCGTTTTATGTAATATATTAATTAAATTTTATTTTATTTTTATTTTATTTCCGAAACAATTAAAAATTCTGTTTAAAAAAAAATTTATTTTTTTATTTTTTTGCAACTGATTTGCGACCGTCCAAACTCCACAAACTCCTTGCAATATTTCCTCGCAAATGCCTCACAAATTTTCCTCGCAAACTAGTAGCAAAATTTGCCTCACAAATGCCTAGCAAAATTGTCCTCGCAAACTAGTAGCAAAATTTGCCTCGCAAATGCCTTGCAAAAATAATCCTCGCAAACTAGTAGCAAAATTTGCCTCGCAAATGCCTTGCAAAATATCCTCGCAAACGCCTCGCAAATGTTTGGGAGGCATTTGCGACCAAATTTCTTTCCTCACATATTTTGCGACTAGATTGCGACGATTTTCGTTTGCGACTAGCTGGTTGCGACGATTCTTATTTGGTCGCAAATGCCTCGCAAATTTCCATTTGCGAGGCATTTGCTACCACAATCTTAGTCGCAAATTGGCCTGTTTTCTTGTAGTGTCGGACACATCCTCAAAATAGGGCGGATCGGTAGAGATATAGTTTTCAGTGATGAAGTCTTCAAGGAACTTAGTATCGATGATCTATGTGAGGACACAGATAAAATTCTCCTAGACGGGGCGAATCGCAGTTTTTTTTGTAAGATGCTTAAACGCCGGAAACCCAACTGCTATTTATTATGAGGCTGCAAGACTCGTGACCGCAGAACAAGACATCATCCCAGCCATGGAGCTTTTGGAATGGCTTGTCCCTTTCAGTGCTAACGTAACTTATCTCTGTGGAATGCTGTGTGTATGTGCTGGACGTACGAAAAGGGCTGCACAACTTCTCAAATTATGTGTCGACGTACACGCTGAAGGTGATTTTGATAAACTCACCAGGCTTGGGAATGAGGTTCTAGATGCGGTTGTAGCTTTCTATCCAGCCATGAACCATTCTTTTGCATCAATGTGGCAATACCCTGACTGTCCAGATTTGCCTTTTCCAAATTGTGCCACTGACCACGAATATCAACCTGGATGCGAAAACTGCTACCTATATTGGTTCGCAAGACAGCTTTGCCGCATTACATAGGAGATTTGAACTATTTCTTCTAATTTTATTTGTTTCTGTAAAATTCTTGAAAAGTTATGATTCTGTAATTCAAGATGTGGATTTTAATTGAATAACATGTTTTACCCTCGGATTTGTTGAGCATATATATTTTTTAAATGAAAATAAAAGTAAAATCTATAGTAGAGCACAGGAAGATTAATAGCAGATTAATGGATGATTCATGTAGATAACAGACGCAGACTTCGCGATACTTGATGTAGATGCAGACTCTGCGATAACAGATGCAGACTCTGCGATACCAGATGCACACTCTGCGATACCGACTATTTTATGATACCCACATCAAACTAAGACTAACATAAAACAACGGAGCACCATAAATAAGGAAAAATAAATAAAGTTATAAACCAAGATTTGTTTCCTTGTTTAAATAAACTTGAAGCCAGAGTGAAGCCAGAGTCAAGAAAATGGGCATGTTTTTCGATTGTGTCCTGCATTATGGCATTTTGAGCACCTGTGATGAATTTTTGGGCTGCTCTGGAAAAGAATCTTTTTCATTTGTGGGGGTGGAGTACTCTGCGAAAGTTTAGCTTTCTTATTTGGTGTTTAAGTAGTCAGAGAATTACGAGATCGTTTCCTTCTCACCTTTGGGGATGGAGTAGTGGGTGAAATATTATCGCTGAATGGAGTACTCTGCTTCGTTTTCTTCATAACGGATGGAGTCCTCTACTTCGTTTTCTTCGTTGTGGATTGAGTCCTCTGTTTCGTTTTTTGCTTTGTGGATGGAGTACTCTACGAAGGTTCTATTTTTTTTCTTCTTCCATTGATTACGCTTGAACCGCTTAGCCTTTTCAATAGCAGAAAGGTATCTTTTTGTCTTCGGTCTATCGGAAGGTACTTTTATGACTGGTGGCAGACATTGTTCACTAATTACGTGTGGTGGTAGAATCAAATCTTCGTCTACAGGTTTTATAGGTTCTGGGTACGTTGAATACAAGTAGCGCTTTGTGAAATGATCATCCACCAGGGTAGGTTCATCAGTTTTCCGACTTAATGCTGCTTTAATCGCGTGCTCGCAGGGAATCGAACTCAGAGCAGATAAACAAGGCAAATATTTCCTGAGACTGGCAGACTTTCTCAAGATACATTTCCTGAAACTGGCAGTGATAAATAGCAAAAAAAAACTTACATACCTTCTGTAGATCAACCACACAATCATAATCTCCACCTGTAACATGGCTACAATTTGAATCAGTATGATGAACATTTAAAATTTCCAAGCTACCGTGTCTTTCATGCAGTAACTTTTCAACGTTTGGGGGGAAATTTTTTTTTAATGAGGCAGCTTTGTCTCGCCTTTTCACAAACCACCTTGACCACAACTTTCTAATACCCTCCACGAAATATTTAACAGGAAATGATCTATCTTCCTTAAGCGCGACATTAATGGATTCTGCAATGTTGCTTGTCATTATACCAAATCTATCTCCTGAAAAATGTGCACAAGCCCATAATCGAAATTTCGCCTCTGCCAAGTAAACTGCTAATTCACTATTCTGACGACGAATCACACCAAATAATTTTTCAAAATCTACAGGTCGATATGCATATGCAGCACGACACACCAAACTGAGCATTGCGTTCTTTTTGAACTTTAAGATGAGGTTATTTTTGAGGTGATAGTAACATACTCCCCTATCAGTTGCGGAGAAAACCTTCTCAATGGCCTTTGCGATTGATAGATGATGGTCAAAAATAATGGCCAAATTTTTATCATCAAGTATCACACCACGCAACTGTGTAAAAAACCATTCCCATGAAGCATCATTCTCTGAGTCTACAATCCCAAAAGCTATAGGACATATACTCGAATCTGCTTCTTGATCTGCAGCCACCAGCATAACACCTCTGTACTTTCCAGTTAGATGTGCTCCATCTACCACAACAACCCTTCTCAAGAACTCAAATCCTTTGATGGAAGCACTAAAAGCAAAGAACAAATACTTAAACCTTTGTTGAGCATCACGTTCAAGCTTTGTAATCGTACCTAGATTGGCCTTCTCTATTTTTTATAGATAGGAAGGTAAGTCCTGGTAACCCCTCTCAAAAGGGCCTCTGACCAGCTCTCGTGCATATGCCAACGCTTTATGCGCCTTCGTATAGTCTATGTCAAGACAATGTAGTGATAATACATTTCATTACATGCTTAGACATGATTCCTTTAAGATCATTACCACCACTAAACCTATCAACATACATCTTTCCAATACATTTTGCATTAGCCTGTCGGTGACGAGAAACCTACAGACAGCAGAGCATGTATGAGCTTCTTTATATATCCGAACGAGAAATTCTGGAGATTCAGATGAAACTGACAGAGTCGACGCACGAATCCTCCAAGAACAATTAGGAACAAAACATTTCGCGATAAATAGTTTCTTCCTCGACGTGGCGATTTTGAAATCAAACTTCTCGATGACTGAAATCTTGCGTAATTGCATAATTAATGCTTCCTTGTCATCAAATATTTCGCCAACCTTAATGGATTCAGATTTCTTCATTGGTAATGGCTTCGTAAGCGTGTCATCGAATATATCGCAGAATAAAGGCGGCATCTGCTGTTTCTTCGCAGACTGTCGGCAGTCTCTGCTGTTGTTCGGTGATGGCATCATATGCTCGTCTTTAACATTACCAACATCATCAAAATCCACACCACCATCCTCTTTGACATCACAAGCTTCATCTTTACCCGCAGCTTCTGCTTTAATTCCATCGTTTCTTTTCCATGACACGCAAAGCCGGATAACCTCTTTTTCCGCCATTGTGATAAAGTTTGCAAGTTGCCTATCGTTATTCAAGAAGATAGGAGGTGTGTCGCTAGGCATTTTCTCCATGATATGTGTAGGCAACTTATAAGAAATCTCGACTGCATTCATCTGCGTTTCCAAGTTGTAATCTTCACAAATAATGCGGAGAAATTCCTCATACTTGATTTGTTCTTCAACCGCAAATAACTTGCTTCCTTTGCTTGAATCAACGTCGAAATCCCAACCCATTTTTACCTTCCATTGTCCAAAAACAGTCAACAAATGCAACATTATCTGCAAAAAGGAGAATGTTCAAAAGATCTGCAACACACTATCTTAGAAGATTTTTCCCAAAGCTCTACACTTTGGCAGGGTCTTTTAGAAATAGCTCTGCCAAAGACGTACTAGAGCTCTAGACGCAGTTTAGAAGGTGGTGGTTTAGATAACTAGTGTAATATTTTGAAGTGTTACCTGTGTTCGTTCTTCCTGAAAATATGCTCGCCTTCAACCCCTAGAATATCTTTGACCAGCAGATATTGTTAGATGTAAACGAAGATCGTCTTTCCGAAGAATGTACGTACTTTTGTTCAAAATCGAAGTCTGTAAACAATCTTATACTCGGATTTCGCTTCCGTCTCTTTGAAAATATGAAATCTCCCTTTGAGGGTGAAATCGAAATAGTAGATCTAGGTTAAATGTGGAAAGGTTGAAAAGGTTTATAGCAAACTCAAAAAAGTAAGAAGTAATGGCATTCTTGTTATTATTGTGAAAAGAGAGGAGTACTTCAAAATCCGACCGTTTGTACAATTTAATTACGTTGCAAAGGTCAAGCTATGCCCTGCGAACAGTATGTTATAGTCCGTCGAGCAATATCTGCCTTATGTCTAAAAAAAGCACACACAATATATGCCTTAAGTCTACAAAAAAAGCACACACAATATCTGCCTTAAGGCTACCACAATTGACACACTATATATGCCTTAAAGCTACACAGTTAACAGAGGTTAAGCAGAGTCTGTCCAGCCTTAGCCTTAAGGCTACACAATCGACACACTATATCTGTCTGAAGGCTACAGAATTAGCAGAGTTTAAGCAGAGTCTGTCCAGCTTTAGCCTTAAGGCTACACAATTCACACACTATATCTGCCTTAAGGCTACATAATTAACAGAGTTTAAGCAGAGTCTGTCCAGCCTTAGCCTTAAGGCTACACAATTCACGCAGACTCTGCCAAGCGTAAGGGTATTTTAGATATTTTCAAAAAAAGTGTACTAGTTCTACAATTTTCCCTACAAAGGTACCCCGCTTGACATTAAAGTTAGAAAATGCACAATATCAGCAACTCTCTTTTATTTTTATCAACAGACAGCTTGGAGTATTGGTATTATAGGATTTTAATTGTGATTGATGGAAATCTTGATGATGAAAAAATTGCTGTCGACTCTTTATCTATATGGTACGTCAAATACTAAATTTTTTTAAAAAATAGTTTGGAGATGATGATTCCGCTTACTTTCTTCGCCGGGACCGGGTAACCAATCCATCTTTTTTATAACATTCGTATGTGAGTATTTCAATACATGTTTGATTTGGTTATCGAAAGACTGGTTAGATTTGGTTAGACTAATTCATGACACATGATAATCATTTATAAGCTCAGTTATAAATATTTTTTCCGTTCATTAGGTGTCGTTTTAAAAAAAAATTCACATATTATTTAAGAAAATAATTAAATTTCTATTTTATTCGTTATTAATATTATATATGGTCCATCACATCACATGGTTACACATTCTATCGACAAATACTATTTACTTAGCAACACCACCAATAGACACTGTATGGTGAGATTTGCAAACAAAAGAATAATATGTTGTAACGTACATTTCAGCAAACTTTAATTCTTCGATTTAAGATTCTAAGGAAAAATAAAAGGATTTTTCTTCAGAAAATTCGACCTTGATAAGAGAGAACTTGATTGAGGCAAACGAAGCAAGACTTATGAAAAGTCTACGTCGAATTTGTCTATATAAAACTGCTTGCAAAATGTACATAATATAAATATATAAACCCCAGTGTTTAGGTTGTTTATGTTTTAGGTTTTTGGGTTAAATTTGTTTTATTTTGTATACGGGTTGGGAATGTTCTTTAGGTTTAGAATCTCGTTTTTTTTTTGGGATTAATTGTTAACCAAACTAACGGATTCTGCCACTGTTAGACAGGAACCATCACGATATTAATTAGCGTAAATGCACTATGCATATCATGATCATGCCTCAGTTTTTTTTCTTGGTGTGGTCAGACATGAACTTTTTTGGTTAGGATGTGTAGCTTGTGTGGGATCCTAATTTGTATAGCTAGCAATCCAACGGAAAAGGATTCAAAATTCGCGATGATTATCTCAGTGACACAATCCTTAATCATAGGATTAATCTTCTCGGTGCTCATTGTATTCCTTATTGATAAAATCGATTGGCTTTTCTCTTCAAGTGAAACTGTCATAAAATCAGTCAATGATCTCTCTATTCTTTTAGCCTTTATGATTCTTCTCAATAGTGTCCAACCGGTTCTTTCTAGTACGCCACACAATTTTGTTTATCACAAAGTAAACCGCATCAACAGTTATGTTATGAATTGTTTGACTTTTGATTAGATGTTGCGGTTGGTTCTGGTTGGCAATCATTTGTGGCATATATAAATTTGGGATGTTACTATTTCATTGGACTTCCTCTTGGATTTGTCATCGGTTGGATTTTCAAGTCTGGTATTAAGGTTAGCCAATCTCCTTTATTAATTTGATGTCAATGTTTGAAGGTTAATCTTTCTCTATATATATAAGGAAAATTACTTATAATAACCTTGAAAAGTTGAGTTATTACTATAATAACTTTGATGAGCAAACTAAAAAGACCTTAATAATTTGTCAAAAAACTTATAAATCAACTTTAAACTTAATAATTACAATCTATGCCATTATGAATTAATTAATTTTCTTTAAAAATAACATTAAAATAGTATGAAAAGAAGAAAATAACAGAAAAAAAAAATTCTCTCGTGTCTCTTCATCTCTCTCTGTCTCTTCATCTCTCTCGTCTCTTTCATCTTTCCCCTCAGTCGTGGAATTCCAATTTTCCGGTGAAGATTTGCTATTTTCCGGCGGCATTAAGGTGAAGATTTGCGATTTTCTTTCATTTCTCTCGTCTCTTTCATCTATCCATAGGTTTCTGCTTTATCTTTCTCTTTTTCTGGGTTTTAATGTAAAAACGGTTTATCTTCCTATCGAGGCAACGACATCGTGGCTGGCGCTGGACAACTACATATTGAGATCTGTTTGAAGGATCTACAAAATGATTCCATGGGTGGTGCTGAGGTCATAGTGTCAGATCCTATTGTCTCGCTACGTGAGATAGTCCTGGAGAAATCTTGCGGCACTGTGATGAGCAAGTCCCCAAACAAGCACAACCGTCTTTACATGGAAGCCAGACCGATGGAGGAAGGTCTTGCAGAGGCCATTGGTGACGGTCGCATTGGTCCAAGGGATGATCCCAAGATCCGATCTAAGATCTTGTTAGAAGAGTTTGGGTGGGACAAGGATCTTGCTAAAAAAATATGGGCCTTTGGACATGAAACTACAGGGCCAAACATGGTGGTTGACATGTGTAAGGGAGTGCAATACCTGAATGAAATCAAGGACTCAGTGGTGTCTGGATTCCAAATGGCATGAAAGGAAGGTCCTTTGGCAGAAGAAAACCTGAGAGGGATCTGCTTTGAGGTGCGCGACGTCGTTCTCCACTCTGATGCCATCCACAGAGGCGGTGGTCAGCTTATTCCCATAGGGAGAAGAGTCATGTACGCAGCCCAGATCACTGCCAAACCCAGGTTTCTCGAGCCAGTCTACATGGTGGAGTCCAAGCACCAGAAGGAGCTCTAGGAGGAATCTACATTGTACTGAATCAAAAGCATGGACATGTCTTTGAAGAGATGCAGAGGCCGGGAACACCACTCTACAACATCAAAGCTTACATGCCCGTGGTCGAGTCATTTGGGTTCTCGAGTCAGCTAAGAGCTGCCACCTCAGGACAGGCCTTCCCACAGTGTGTATTTGACAAATCGGACTTGATGTCGTCTGACCCGCTTGAACTGGGCTCTCAGGCCAACACACTGGTCGCTGGTATCAGGAAGTGAAAGGGTCTCAAGGAACATATGACTCCTCTCTCTGAGTTTGAGGACAAACTATAATCGTACCATTTGCTCTTAACAAGCTTACTCCTTATTAGACCCTTCTTCCTATCTATTTTCTGACAATTTGCTATTTCTAGTTTTCAATGTGGGTGCTTGGATTAGAGTTTTATTTAGTTGCCAAAACTGTTTGCTTTTTGACGCATTGATAAGTCATGTTTGATGTAATCAGGTGACTTGTTGTTTTGTATCTAGAAGATTACTAATCGGCATATTGAGAACAAGCATTGCTGATACCATTTCACCAGATTTCGTTCTTGTAGAATAAATGTTTAGATGTTGTGGTAGACTTATTTCATTTGATGTGTTATTGTGGCAGATTTATTTCGTGTATATGTTTATTGTGGCAGATTTATTTCGTGTAATGTTTATTGTTGCAAAAATGTTTGGAGGTTGTGATAGATTTATTTCGTTTGTTTGAGTAATGCCTTGTCTTATGGCAGAGTTAAATCTTCGATGGTTTTGCGGAGCTCCGATCTTTCAACTACGGTGGTGCTACAAAAGAAGATCGTGGTGGAAGTAATCAATTCGAGCTAGATGCAACATTTTGGGGGGGTCGCCGGAAAACTGATACTCCACCGGTGATGTCCATCGACATGATATTGGTGGCTACTTTTCCCGTTTACCCATAAGTCTATACGTGTATGATACGTATTCTGATTATGCTTAATCTTATCCTTGACCTAGGAAATATCGTTGGGCTTTTGGGTAGAAATGTTGTATTGGGCTCTGTATTGCTTCTACTCTTCGTAATGCCATTATGGGCCTTTTATAAATGAAATATTGGCTTGGTCACGGCAAAGGTTTTCTGTGGTTGTGTCAAATGGATGGGGAGAGGTGTTTGGTGTAAGTCATCATTTAAAAATAGGCATTGGTGTGTAAAAATCTAGTGGACCATTACTATATCCATATAAGCCCATTTTTATCGTTATGTGCCCCTAAGATCCATTTCCTTATCAACTTTATACCTACCGTTCACTCAAATTTTGGCTCAGTGACTTTTCTCAAAATTTTGCTAAGTATTAAAAACAATCATGTTATGGATGAGCTTAATCATTTGTCTCTCATCCCTAACATTAATTTATATTTTATCGAGTCGATGAGTATTCATCATTTCAACAAGCTCTGCAGTTACAATATTTCGTCATGGAGTTCAAATACATGGTGTAGTCGATGATTATATCTTACCAAAAAAATTGATATGTTAAAAAGTATTCATATCATTATTGCCGCAGACTTATTGGTATTGATGCGGCAGAATTATTTATGAACCATGGTTTTCCTTGGGGTAAAACTGGAATTTCACAAAATCGTTGGGATTTTGATGAAGAAAATAATTGCCAATAAGTCTGCCGTTGTGGTTAATAAGTCTGCCAAACTAAAAAATCTGCCACTTAAAAATCTGCTACAACACAAATACATAAGTCTGCTAAAAAGGTTATTCTAGTAAGAAATAAGTCTGCTGTTAAAAAACGACATAACTCTCCTACCATTATGAATACATCTATCGTGAAAATAAAAATCTGCCATCACTAAAATTAAAGCTGTTGTCACTATAAGTCTAGTCTAGTAATAAATAAGTTTGTATTAGTCTGCCGCCAATAGTAAAAAGTTTGCGACGATTTAATAAATCTGCTACCAATAAACTCAATAACTCTGCCAATATCCGACAAATCTGCTGTCGTTACTAACAAGTCTGCCAAACAAATCTGCCATACACTTTAAATCTGCCAAACATAAAAATATCTACCATGTCGTAACAAAATAAATCTGCCATTCACTAAACAAATATGCTGCCCGACGAACAAATCTGCCAATCGAAAAATAAATCTACTCAAAAAAATAAGTCTACTCTCAAAGAAAATAAATTTGCGAAGCAAATCTGCCGTTCTCTAAACAAATCTACAATTCTTAAATAAGTCTGTCATTTTTACATAAGTCTGCCACCATTGGAACGGCAGACTTATCGTGGAGACTAGTTATGATCCGAAAATTCCAGTGGCACCCTCCGTAATTAAATGACAGGTTTTTTGTAATTAAATACAATTTTTGCTGACGTGGAAAAAATAATAATGGCAGTTTTGTAAATACGTTTTTCCTAACAAATGGTTATAAAAGTATAATAGGCACGAAAAATATTCTAGTAATTTTATAAAAATGAGGTTCAATTTAGTTATTTTGATAAATTTCAAGGTTATTATATTATAGTAACTCTCCCTATATATAATGTCTATTATGAATTTATGTTATTAGGGCATTTGGGCTGGTATGATATTCGGAGGAACTGCAATTTAGCCATTGATATTGATTTTTGTTACTATGACTTGTGACTGGGAAAAAGAGGTTAGCTCAAATTTTTTTGTTGTTTCTGGTTCAAATTATTTTAGGTAAGACTTTTTAATACAATTGTCTCGTTGTTTATTTCATATTTACAGGTACAAAAAGCAAATGTTCTTGTTAAAAAATGGTCTGTTTCGGATAAAGAAAAAGCAAATCTCACACGATCAATTGAATGAAATGGGCAACTAGTAGTTCGGTGTAGTATCTTGTTCGGCTTACTAAACCGAAACTGGAGCGATGACCGATTAGTTTTTTTCATGAATAAGGAATTAAGCATCTATACTTTCACTTGGCAAATTTTCAAAAGAAGTTATTTACATACGGAATTATTTCTGTATGATGGGTTAGGCTGTACAAACTGAAAAGAAAAAGCTATAGCCCAAAATTTAAAATAATGATGTTGTAGCTTTCCTATTTTTCTCACATTCCAAACAAACATTAAAAAAAAAGAATTTGGCCGTGGGAAGAAGTTTTCTATAGCACAATTGTCTTTACGAATAAGAAATTAAGCATAATAAAAATTAATAACACGCTTAATTCTGTAACACCCTCAGCTACAATTAATGAAATAACCGAAATTTCAATTGTCTTTATTCAACTTAACCAATTTAATGTTTAAGGAAGCGTGGTAACTCCTTGTTCAATGCATTAAAAAAAGATAATTACTTAAATAACCTTAATTATTAAAATTATTAAAATAATTTTTTGAAAAATGAAAAATGTTTAAAAGTGGATAAAATATTTTTAAACTTTTTTATTTAATAACAAAAATATCATTAACATTAGAAAAAGTAATTTTAAAATAATAATAAAAAATTAAAATTTGAACATTTTTTTTTATGATAAAAATGCATTTGCGATCGGCGTTTACAAATGACGTTTGCAATCAGCATTTAGGATCACCGTTTGCGATTGGCGTTTGTGACATTCGTTTGCGATCGGCATTTGCATTTGGCGATTGTGATTGGCGATTGCGATTGGCGTTTGCGTTTGAAACCATGGTAGATTTTTGGGACTGTTTTAGATGTTATGGTAGAGTTATTTGCAGTATGCAAAAATACGTTATCACTAGTGGTAGACTTATTTTCTACATGATGGTAGATTTGTATATCGACCGGTGTTTGCGACCGGCATTTGCGTTCGAAAATTCGTTGTATGTAAAATACAAGTCTACAATGATATGTAACATACAAGTCTACCATCACTGTATGTAAACATACAAGTCTACCATCATTATACATAAGAATATAAGTCTACCATCATTGTAGGTAAACATACAACTCTACCATCATTGTAAGTAAGCATACAAGTCTACTATCATTGTACGTAAGCATGCAAATTTATCACTGTAAATCTACCGCCATATTAACCAATAAATCTACCAACTGAAGGTTGTTTTAGTAAACAAAAGATTGAATAACTCTATCGTCTCAATAATAAGTCTACTACTCATTATAAATCTGTCATCACTAAAAATAAATCTACAATCCAAAAGTCATGTAAGTCTACCTCCTATGATAATAAATGTACCACGTAACTTTAATCTACAGTCAAACAAAATAAATCTACCATTCGATTATAAATCTACCATTCGACTACTAAGTCCATCACTCAGAAATATCTCTACCACCATTGGCATTAACTCTACCACTCATATTATAAATCTACCACTCGGAAACATCTATACCACTAAATAAAAATAAGTCTACGAAAAAATTCTATCGTTGTAATATTAGGTCTACTGTCTTGAATTAAGTCTATCATGCCGGTTATAAGTCTACAATCATGAAACAAATCTACCATCACTAGAATGGTAGACTTTTTCATTTTTGGTAGACTTATTTTCTCTGATTTTGCCTAGGTGTCAAAATATAATAATGGCAGTTTTGTAATTACATTTTTGTCATCAAAGAAAATAAGGGTAAAACGAGTACAGAAGGTTGTTTGAGTAATTATGAAAGATTGGAAATGGTTTAGTAAAATAACAACTTTCTAAAGTTGTTTGAGTAAACTTCCCTAAAAAAAAAAAAAAAAAAAGTCTTAAATATGACATGCTAACAGGTTTATGTCTTACTCTAAATGAAACATGAGAACCTCCACTATAACCCCCACTTCCCACAACGCGCTCAAGCTCAGGTTTACTCCTCACCTACATACATTTTCCGGAAGCATTAGTAACAATTTACTCAAAGAGAACGATCATATCTATCCACAACCAAGCAACCAAACATTCGATCACGCAATCATAAATTAGCACAATCATATGATTACACCATTTCACGGTGTTACCCACAAACAATTCTACATTACTTTACGTTCTCAGCCCCGTAGACTTATCTTTTTCTCAGCTCTGTAGGCTTATCCCTTTCTCAGGCTTATCAGCTAGTTATTGGGCCATATGTGATCTCTTATCACACCGTCGGTCCGGCACACATACGATTAGCACTAGTCTCTCTTATGTCTCCGTGCTACTCGTAGAAGACTGAACAAAAAATCTATGAGATGAAACAAATAACCCCCAAAGCCACAATCAAATCAAGCCAAGCAAAATCATGAAAGGAAAAAAAATTCATAATTTTTAACAAATTTCTTATATTAAATTAAAATATATTTTTTCAGTTGGTTTTTTCAACAATCATTTATGTCATAAAAACAAAAAGTTAGGCTGGTCAATTAAGACTCATACCCGATTATCTTTACCCATTCAAAATTGTCCAGCCCGTGTGGTATATCTGGTCAGGTAGCCCTCAGTTTTGTAGAACATCGCATGTTACTTTTCCGCAATATTCGATTGCCACGAGTCTATGTAAATCCAAATACTATTGGGCCCTATAATGGCCTGACTTAGAGTTTATACGTAGATAAATATGTGTATCAGTTGTAATGTCTATATAAGGTCTTTGACCTCAAACTTGATCAAGGAGAAAACTCTTTACAACCTCTAAGGTTTCTTGACATGGTATCAGAGCTTTGAACCTAATTCTAGGTTTTCTGGTTATCGATCTCTTCTGCTTATCTCTTCATTCAAACTCTATTCCTCCGATATACACTTGATCGGATCTCTGTTGTTTTTTCCCTTCCTTGACCTAAGTTTGTTGATTATTCTATCACAAACTTCTTCTTCAACATGAGTGATGTTCAGGACTCGTCGACCGTGACAAAATCCAATCCTAGGGTCGAGATAACACGTCGTACAATCTCTCCCTACATCTCACGGCAGGTGATAATTCTAGCACAATTATTTCACGCCCATCTTTACGCGGATCTAACTACGATGAGTGGTCAGCAAGTATTCGATTGGCATTGAAAGCAAGAGAGAAATTCGGATTCGCATATGGCACAATTCCAAAGCCATATGAAGATTCCAACGACTATGAAGATTGGTGTGCTAATAATTCATTGGTGGTGTCATGGATAAAATGGACCATCGATGAATCTCTATGCTCTTCTCTATCACATAGAGAAGATGCTTTTAGTCTCTGGACTCAAATTCAGAAACGATTTGCAGTGAAAAATGGACAATGAGTGCAAAGGCTCAAAACAGAGCTTGCAACATGTCGTCAAAACGGGTTAGCAATTGAGGCATACTACGGGAAGCTAACTAAAATGTGGACTAATTTAGCCGACTACCAACAAGATAAAACCTTGGAAGAAATACACAAAGAACGTGAGGAGGATAAGCTTCATCAGTTTCTTATGGAAATTGATGAATCTTTATATGGTGGAGTTAAATCATCTTTGTTATCATGAACGCATCTACCCACTCTTGATGAAGTCTATAACGTCTTAATCTAAGATGAGGAAGAAAAATCTCTTGCTCGGCTACATGAAGAAAGGGCAGGAGGTGTAAGCTTTGCTGTTCAAACATCCTCACAATCTCCATATGTCCAAGATATTCGTGGAGGAACATTGGTTTGTACTCTTTGTCGCCGTCACGGACACCTTGCGGAGAATTGCTTTAAGAAAATTAGGTATCCTCCATGGTGGGGTGAATGTACTCGGTCTAAACAAGGCTACATCTCACGTGATTCTAATGGCAATTCTTCTGTAGGAATTCTCTCTACTCCAACTTCGACTTTACGTGGGAAGAATGTCGAAACTACTCGTGTTAATCATGTCCTCACAATGACTGATGGATCACGTTTTGGTAACAGTCCTTCATCAGCACATTTTGCGATTACATCAACAGATCGTGTCGGGTTTCGTGGGTTGAGTGATCAGCAATGGAAAACGTTGGTGAATATTCTCAACGAACAAAATCTGTCTCTACCGATCATCTCTCTAGTAAGTTTTTCTTGAATCTTGGATCATTGATACAAAAGCTTCTAATCACATGACTGGGAGTCTCGAATTTTTATCTGATATTTGCGACATGGCACCAATTCTGATTAAGCTTCCGGACGGACGATATACAACTTCGAATAAGCATGGGACCGTATATATGGCCTCCTCACTTAAACTTCAGAATGTGTTCTTTGTTGATGGTCTTCAATGTCATCTTATCTCCATCTCACATTTGACTCGAGATAGTAGATGTATATTTCAGATATCTGATCGGATTTGCATTGTTCAGGATCGCATCACACAGACGCTGATTGGAGCGGATGAGCAAATGAATGGGTTGTACTTCTTTTGCAGTGTCGAAGTTGCAGTAGCAGTACGGGTGGAGTCGTCTTCTTTGGAGCTATGGCACAGTCGATTGGGGCATCCCTCTTCTAAAGCCTTGGATATGTTGCATTCATCTAATTTAAGTAATGGTGGTTTTGATTCAAAAGCATGTAAAGTTTGTATCCGTGCTAAACAAACAAGGGATTCTTTTCCATTAAGCAGCAATAAAATGAGTTCAGCTTTTGAGTTAATTCATTGCAATTTATGGGTCTTTATCGGACAACATCTATTTGTGGATAAAAGTACTTTCTAACCATTCTCGATGACTTCTCAAGGGCGGTATGGATTTATCTCTTGCCCTCAAAGCAAACAGCACCAACACACCTTAAAAACTTCATTGCTCTTGTTGAAAGATAATTCAATAGCCAAGTCAAGACCATTCGCAGTGATAATGGCTCGGAATTTGTCTGTTTGATCGATTGTTTCCATGAAAATGGAATCATATATGAGACGTCTTGTGTTGGTACTCCGCAACAAAATGAACATGTAGAATGCAAACACCGTCACATATTAATGTTGTGCGTGCTCTTCTATTCCAGGATAGTCTTCCGGTTGAATTCTTGAGATATTGTGCTCTTGCTGCGGGTTATTTGATCAATAGAACTCCTACTGCTCTTCTCCAAGGGAAAACACCATATGAGTTACTCTACAACAAACCTCCACCGCTGAACATAATCATAAACATAATGGCGATAAATTCGCAAGTCGAACTAACAAATATGTTTTTCTGGGATATCCCTTCGGGAAAAAGGGATGGCGAGTGTACAACATCGACACATGAATTATCTCTGTTTCTTGTGATGTTATCTTCTTTGAAACAGAGTTTCCGTTTGCTAATTCAGAGCCTACATCATCTTCGATTCCAGCTCCTATCGATTCTAGTCCTCAAATTTTTGACGTAGAAGATGACGGTCTTGGTTCTTCTCTCCAATTACCAGCCGGTACTTCCACAATACCAGTTGTGTCTCCAATCGATATATTACCGATTTTTGTTTCATCTGATGATACTTCTCCTTCATCGCCGAAACATGACACTCTCACAGAGGAAGCTACACTTCTACAGCCTTCTCTGATCTCCGATGACTCTCTTGGGCTACCTGAACTTTTGCGATCTCTCATCGCATGAAACTCCATCTACTGACACAGCTGAGCCTGAAGCTCTGGGTCGTGGTCTGCGAAAATGGAATCAGCCAACAAAACTAGCTAATTATGTAACCACTCTTCTTCATGAACCATATCCGACTCATACGCCATTTTCGATAGACAACACTCTGTCTAGTGCTCAATTTTCTTCGAATTATTAGCTATTTCTATTAGCTATCACATTTGGCAAAGAACCTCAATCATACAAAGAAGCCATTGAAGATGAAAATTGACATTTCGCAGTTGAAGACGAAATGGTAGCTTTGGATGATCTTGGTACATGGACAGTGGTTGATTTGCCTCCGAGAAAGAAAGCTCTTAGCTCCAAATGGGTCTTCCGTCTCAAGTTTCACTCTGATGGACAACTTGAGCGACACAATGCTCGCCTTGTTGTTCTAGGAAACAACCAAACTGAGGGTGAAGACTACAACTAAACATGTGCTCCAGTTGCTAAAATGGTAACGATTCAAGCTTTTCTCCAGCAATTTACGTCTAATGACTGGGAAGTTCATCAAATGGATGTGAAAAATGCTTTTCTCCACGGTGATCTTGATGAAGAAGTATATATGCAGTTTCCGCCTAGGTTTCACACTGGTGATGAGACAAAGGTGTGTCGCCTTCATAAATCTCTATATGGTCTAAAACAAGGTCATCGATGTTGGTTTGTGAAACTCACTACATCGCTCAAGAACTATGGATTTGAGCAAAATTAATCTGATTATTCTCTTTTTACTCTTGAGAAATCGGATATTCGCCTCCATGTTCTTGTCTACGTCGATGATTTAATCATCACGGGTAGCTCTTTGTTTGTAATAAAGGAATTTAAATACTACTTGAGCGAATGTTTTTGCATGAAAGATCTGGGTGTTCTACGGTATTTCTTGGGTATTGAAGTTGCTCGATGTCCAGTAGGGATTTATTTATGCCACAGAAAGTATGCTTTAGACATCATCTCTGAAACCAAACAGAGGGTGAAGACTACAACGAAACATTTGCTCCGGTTTGCAAAACCATAAGCTGGCACTTGCTGAGGGTGAACCTATGCCTGAATCCTCTCGCTATCGTCGTCTGATTGGGAGGCTAATTTATCTGGGTTTAACACGTCCTGAGATGTCTTATGCTATTCACATTATATCACAGTTCATAAGTAATCCAAAGCCGGCTCATTGGGATGTAGCACTTCGGGTTGTAAGATATCTCAAGCATAGTCCAGGACATGGTATTCTTCTCCGTGCCAACACATCTTTGACTCTCTCCGCTTGGTGTGATTCTGATTGGACAGCCTGTTCGTTGACATGTAGGTCTCTCACAGGCTGGTTTATCTATCTCGGTGGTTCTCCTTTGTCATGGAAAATGAGAAAACATGATGTTGTCTCTCGCTCATCTGCTGAAACCGAAAATCGGGCAATGGCGGACAGTGTTCATGAGCTCTTACGGTTACGTGATCTCCTTCAAACCCTTGTTATCGCGATCACATCACCTATTCCACTTCACTCCAACAGTCTCTCAGCCATCAATTTTGCCGCAAATCCAGTATTCCATGCACGAACGAAATATGTTGGCAACGATTGCCATTTCATTCGGGATGAGATTCTTCGTGGAGTTATTACTACTAAACATGTCTCTTCGAAATCTCATCTCACGGACATCGTGACCAAAGCATTAGGTCGCAAGAAATTTGAAGATTTTCTTGTCAAGCTGGGTGTTTGTAACCTCCACACTCCACCTTGGGGGAGGAGGGGGAGGGGGGTATTGGGCCCTATAATGGTCCGACTTAGAGTTTATACCTAGATAAATATGTGTATGGGTTGTAATGTCTATATAAAGTCTTTGACCTCAAACTTGATCAATGAAAAAACTTTTTACAACCTCTAAGATTTCTTGACAAATACTGAGTAAAACACTATTTTGTTCATTTATTCAAAATACCTTTCATGAAATTTACATCAAACTAATTTCCCATACAACGAAAACTGTCTGTGGCTCCGAATAGTGTAATTTTCTACAAGCTATATATATATTGGTAACCATTCGAAGTCCTTATCTCAAACACCAAAACTTAACCAAAGAAAAAAGTAGTGTTAATTAAATAAGTCAGCTGCTTCTGCTTCAACTTTTTTCCTTCTTTTAAAATCATGTAACAATATATCTTTACTCATATAAACTCAAGAAAGACTTGAATCTGAAGGCTTTGTTGTAGGACTCAAATTTGAAGGTTTTGTTGTAGGACTCGAATCTGAAGGTTTTATTGGAGAACCTGAATCTGAAGGCTTTGTTGTAGGACTTGGATCTGGTGTGGCCAAATGGGATGTTTGGTTGGGACTAGTGGAACCAGATGATGATTGCGTGATTGAGGTTACGCTTGGCACATTTTCTTGAGAAGCATGCATGTTGACTCTTATCCTATTGTGGATGTTCACATACTCATCGGTTTCGTCAAGGATTTCTTCCTGAAATCAGAGCGAAAACTTTTAGCCCAAGAGGCTATCCTTAATAATAACTAAAGCAGATGGTTATGATTTGGTTTGAGTTATACCTGAAGAAGCTCTTCCATAACATCCTCCATGGTGATAAGTCCTACAACCTCTTCATTGGTAGGGAAATCAGGTATGGGAGTATTCTCAATATCCAAAATGCAGAACGAACAGCCTCGATGTCGCTTCTTAGCTGGTGCAGCCAATAGACTCGTTTTCCCCAGCTGCTCCTCACCATTCTCACTCTTGCCGGATTTTGCATCTCCAGTTTCGATTTTGAATACTAAATTCCAAACAAACATTAAGCTAACATGTGTTTTCATGTTTATCTATGGAATGTCGCTAAGGCATGCCAAGCCATACCTTCCTTCTCTGATACCTCAAAATGAGCTTTTGGTTTCCTACAACTGTCCTTAAAAATTTCCTCTTTCGTTTTCTTGTTTTTTCTACGCTCAATACCATTTTCACTTGTTTCCGCAGATTGCTCCTGCTCGTCAAGATCCTTATAGACAACTGCTATGTGACTGTGACCCTTCTGGAACTCGTTTAGAATATCGTATAGTGGCATTGTCTCAGAGACATTGAAGGAAAGAGAAAAATATAATTATGAACACTGTCATGCTGGTCTTAAACTATTTCAACAAAAAAAAAGTAAGCATTAGAGAGTCATTTACCGTGGAAAGGGGGACATTACATACTGTGAAAGAGAAGGTCCCATCCTTCATTAGTAACTACTCTTTATCATTTTAAAGGAGAAACTCATCGAGATGGGGAATGTAAGATCTAATGGTTACAAGATACTCTTTTTTGAAACTCTGCATAAAACAGACTACACATTGGCTTGAATTTAAGCTAGACAATACAAAACAAATACTTCGAGTACCCAAAGGATAGAAACAACAACTATATAAAAAAAAAGTGTCGGTATGAAAGAGAGGTACCAGAATGAGCCCAATTATATGTGTCGGATTTCGGAAATAAACTGGAACTCTGCTATGACCAACAGACATTATTGTTCACAAAGTTTCCCTGTATTGTAATAGATCGCAGATAGTGAGTCCAAAATCAACAAACATGATGTATACACATGTAAATAGAAAGGTAAGGAAACAAAAAACAAAACGAAAACTCACAAATTAAGAGTTGCATCAAGATCAAGGGAAAAATGCGTTCGATGTGGGAGTCATTGCATCTTTAGCCGTCTTTTCAGTTAATTCAAGTGCACCTGTGATGATAGAAGTCTCATCGTTGGTTAGATCTCCACCTTTCCCAGCCTAATAAAAAGAATTATGCATAAAATTCTGTCAGAAAAATTTGACTTTAAGAGACAACGGTTCACTAGAACTTCATTTTTCAATTGCACATAAACCAAATTCTTTCAATTAAATTTCACATTCCATCAAAAAAAAAAAAAAGGTCATAGCGAAAGCTGCACTAGTTGACATATTCCTAAGTTAGCTGCATACCTCATTTCCATGGAAATTCACGAATGTCTTCAGCTCTGCTCTCTGTAGAAGAACACCATGTCCCTTACCCAACATCCAATCAAGAACCTGAAGCAACAATATCTATCAGAATCAAGAAACATTACAATAAAATAAAAAGACAGGCCAGAAAAGGAATTACTATTTGAGTGTCTACAGGTGATTTTCACAAGAGACAAATTTGATTCACAATCTCTACCTTGCTGATTGGATATGAAATAAGCAAGAAGAAGAACACGAACAAAAGGAGCCATTATCGCTCCAACCTTGAGCCCGTATCGAGTGCAAACTGCCTGTGGCATTATCTGCAGATTCAACAAAGAAACAAGGATCACAAATCGTATGAATAGAAAAGTATATAGCAACTAAAAAAAAACACTTAGGTAAAACAGATATGAAACCTCTCCAAACACCAGTATAAGAGTAACTGAGAGAAGAATTGCAGCCCATGGATGCACAATTTTATCCAAGAATATTGGTAGAGCCTGTGAAGAGAAACATGAGAGCCATAGAAGAAGTCTTTGCATCAAATATTTAATAAAGACTTACCTCCATAGCCATAGAGTTTCCGAGCAAAAGATGCTGATTTTTCAATACTGGAAATATTTTACCTAAGAACAAAATTTGAAGTTAAAGAAACGAAATATGACAGCAACAAGAATGGTACAAAAACGGCTTTGTCACTCAAATCAGAAATCAGCGAAACAGAGACGATCACTTGGTTTACAATAGCCTCGCATAAATTTAATAGCCTACACTTTATTTATATAAAACGCCCTAATCATATATATATATATATATATATAATTAAGAAGTTCTCTCTCCATCTATAAATCTATCAGAAGGAATTCATGTTTTAAAGAAGAATAAATCTTTAGAATTTGAGACTATTTTATGAGTGTTAAAGAATAAATTCATGTTAGTGATTAAAATGAAAATAATTTATAGATTTAAAAGACAATTTGGTGACTAGAAATAGACAAATAGTGGGAAATATCCAAAAAAATCACCAATTAAAAAAATACAACTTAATCGAATAATGGAAATTTTGTAATAAATAAAAAATTTGAGAATGTTATTTGGAATAAGAAATAATTTACAAACTTTATTTGTAATAGTAATGCAAATTGTAGAATTTTTTAAGAAGAATTTTTTTTCCTTTTTAGACACCTATTTCAAAACTAGACTATTATTTAATGAGTTTTTAAACTATACATTTTAAGAAAATCAAAATCAAAGATTATGTGTAGATTAATATTTAGAAACATAATATACTTTAAATATTTAAAATAGATGATAAAATTATATATGAGAGGAGAGAATTTTAATGCAGGGTTTGACGACGAAATTTGTCTGATGGATAAGAACGGGTTCAAAGATGAGATTCTATCTCTAGAAAGCAAATTTGATATGCACCACAACACGATCAGAAGAAACCTCGCGAAGACGAGTTTGTAGCACATAAGATTCTTTTACGCTTAAGTAAGCAAAAGATCATGCAACTGATCAGAAAAAATAGTATATGAAGATGAAAAGGAGGAAGTAGCTTTGCTAAGAATTGAGAATCAATTCACAATCCAATATGTTATATACTTATATGTGAGCAAAGATATACAGAAAAAAAATTAGATGCCAAGAGGTGAACAAGTGTATCTTTGAAGATGACGAAAAAATGACTGTGAAAAAGTATTTAAAGAGAATTTCACTAAAGCTCAGAAAGATATATGCTCAAGACTAAAGTAAAATATTGTTGATTTCATCCACTGTAAGATTGGGTCAATGGTCAACATCAAAGTCTCTAGAGAAATGTTATCATGGAACTTCAAAAGGAAGGAACTCTCTCTGGTATAACGGGTCGTAGGATGGTTGTCAAGGCCGTTTCTTCTTCTTGCTAGGTTTTCAACTGACTTTTACTACTATGTGGCACCTAGCGATTTGTTACTTTTACTATGATGGACAATATTTATGTTGTATATCGTCTGGTAAAATAAGTTTGCATTTATATAAATGTTCATATTGATTTATTTGATTTACTTTTTAATTTGAAATAATTATATTATATTGAACTATTCGTATTGTTAAAAAGTTTAAAACTAAAATTTCGCGCAACACGAGGGATATAAATCTAGTCATATATATAATTAGGGAGTTCTCTCTCCATCTAAAGTGTCCACCTAAGCAAACTATGAAAAGTTTGATCATCAATGTATTTAAAATGATCATTTAGTTCAAAGCTATTAATATTTATTATTATTTTAATTAAGATAAATTGAAATAAAACATTACAAAAGTTTTAAAAACCAAACTAAAATATACAACCATTAAATCAACGTGGCAAAAACATTTATCTAAGCATTAAAGAAAATTATAATGCTAATTGGATAAAAATAAAAATTTAAATAATATATTTATAATAATACAAGAAGACTATGAAATATTTTATTGGTAAAACAAAAACAATTTGATCTCAACAAAATATTTTATTCAAGATTCACCTTATTTAAATTTAACATATTTTTTTTTTGGAATGTATATATAAGTTTTTGAATGTAAATAAAATTTAATTAATATAATGAATATCATAACTGTGAAAAAACTTGAAAATATTTAAAAGAAAATAATTTTTGCGGTTAAGTATACCTTAACTTCATTTTTTTACTAATGTATAATGAAAAAGCACAACAATAAGTATATATACACCTACATTGTACATCATTTCAGAGTTGAAGACATATTATGCATTTATGGTAAATATTAGTGTTTATATTTGATTTCATAAAGTCTCAAATATATAAAACGAGCACAAAGATAAGAGAAAATGAATAAAATATGGATAAACCATTTAATAGAGTACATGAAAAGAAAGATTAACTTATGGTAAATTATTGAAGCGTCAGAAGTGAGTGACAAAAGTAAGAGTGAAGAGGCTGAATAGTTGAAGAACATGCGAGGACAACTCGCTAAAGGATACAAACAATTTTTCTACAATTTTTTTTAAAATATGAAAAAAAAAATTGTCTAAATTTTTAATTTCTTTGCTTCTAAATTCTAAATTGTGTAGATTTAACTCATACTGAGTATCCGAAGAAGAGGAAGTCAGAGTTTGCAGCCCGAAATTGACATATCAAATTAACTAACCAACATTAGCAGCATGAGAAATAATTGGAATCCAAATGATACTATTTTGGATAGAGACTAAGATCACGTTCTTTCAGGTCTAAAGTATTCATATTTTATGGCGAATAACAATTCTAAAATTTGTTGTCTAAAAAACCATATGCGAAATTGGACATTATATCATTTAGAATTTAAAAACAAAAATCGTTGGTACAAAAAATCATATTAAAATATGTATTAAGTTATAACTCTAACATTCATTATTTTTTAAATGTTGGAAACCGCAAATCTTAATTTACTATTTGTTAAGAACTACTATGAAATTTTTCTCTTATCACATAATTAAATACTGACAACTAAATTTTCTTAGCAATGAATATTTTATTTTAAAGTGAGAATTCCACATAAATATTCCATAAAACTTTGTTCAACATCGATCATGTTCTTATCCTTCCTAATCTCATATCCACAAATTTTTACTATTATAGATAGAATACTTCAAATATATAGAAACGTTTGGAAATTACAAATATTCAATTCTATTTGTTTAAAATTTGTAATAAAAAAAAAAAGCTAAAGGTTAAAACACATGAAGGAAAAATCTTTAAAAATAAAATTAAAATGTATATGATATTAACGGTCGTAACATGCACGTTGGTTGTATTTTTTTTTGGTCGTGGTCGTTGATTGAAGCAAACATAACTGTTTTTTTTTCCAAATAAAAACCGAACTGAGCTTTGTTTTAAACCAAGCAATAACAGTTAATTGTATTTTGGATCAACCAAATCGAAATTAAACAAAACCGGATTTGAATTCAGTGTAACCAAACGAAAAAACCGAGTTTTGTTAAAAATAGGTGTTATCCGTTTATGTATTTTATGAAAATTTATAGAATTTTACAAATCTTTGTAAAATTTACTGATTTTCAAATCTAGCATGTAGACTTTAATTAATATTTGTAAATTTTTAGGTTTTCTTTCGGATTTGAATCTTTATATTTTTAACATGGAAATCCTTCCAAATTCACTAAAATCCATTATGAAATCAGATCCATAAGTAAATCCGTAGGATTGAATAACACGTGATTTGAATTAGTTATAAATCATAAAATCAATAACAAAAGATTTGAATATGGATTTTAAAATCATAGAACGAATAATACTGGATTTGATTTTGATTTCCAAATCCATTAAAATACACAAACCAATAAAAGAATTTTTGAAAAATGCCACTTTTGAAATGTCATTTTTCAAAAATGTCATTTTTTAAAAAAATTTCAAAAATGCCACTAAAATTATATCATTAACTCAAAATATCATTTATGTTTGAATTAAGTATTTTATGTTAGGATTTAGTTTTTAGGGTTTATGGTTTGTTAGGAGTTAAAACTCTTTCTAAGGTTTAGGATTTTATGATTTATGTTTAAAAAATCCTTAATGAATAACATTTTTGAAAATAGACAATTCATTGTGGTATTTTTTAAAATTAATATACCAAAAATAACATTTTTGAAATTCCCCAACCAATAACCCCCAAAATGTATACGGCAAAAACGTTTAATTATATTGAAAATGTATATAGATTTTTAATGATAACTAATTAATCATTTTTATTTTTATCCAACACAACACCGAACTAAAACTACAATCAAAGCAAATAAAAAGTTTTCCATACCGAAAATAATAAGATTCTAACTGTACGTTTTTGTTCTTACGATCGAACATAGAGTAATTATCCAATTATATATACTTTTTTCTTCTTTCCAAATCAAGTTAGATTCAAATGCACACAAAATTAAATTGATCATGAATGACTGAAGAAGATAGATTAATTATTTACTTAAGTCACGCTTTTAAACTCGTTTGAAAAAATACTACAATACAAAGATTCATGAGAAGATATAACTATAATCGTCTCGTCAATAAAAATCATTCAACTACATAATTCAAAAAAGCATATATTTAAAAGGCGGGTGAAACAGATTTTACACACATGAATTGATCATATTTTTATATATATGAAACTAGTTATCGGAACAATGCCTTCTCCGAGATGTTACATTCTCATTCAGCCGAATTAGAATCTTTGTAACAACTCAAATGTCCGTGAAAATAACTCTCAATGATCACACACCAATTAATTGTCGCTAGGATTTGGGACCTCTGTGTCGCTAATTATGTCTACCCGCAGGCACCGATCTGCTGGAGTTTACCATGATTTTGCTCTCGTTGAAGATCTTTGGATCCCAAACCCCTTTCCCTAATTCTTTTCCAACAGAACAAAACTTTAGATACTATATCAAAGAACAAGAAAACCAAATCTAAAGAGGAAAGAAGAAGTTTGGATTTATCAAAAAAAAAAAAAAGTTTGACATGATTAGAACTTACTTGTATTGAGCAATTCGTAATCGTACGGTACTCGAGCGAAGACTGTCATTGATGATGCAAATAACAAGAGAATAATCAAAGTTATTAGCCGAACCACATACATTTTTCTTAAGGATTTTTTTTCTTGGTCTAAACTCTTAAATTTGATCAGTTTTGTACTCATGTCTTGATATGTAGAGAACATGCACTTATAAGGTTATGTGGGTTTATGATGAGAGTCAAAGTAGTGCTGATGTGGACAAGATCAATGATGTGGAGGAAAATAGGCGATCAACAAGAATCATAAACCCACTCAACGGTTCCTTAAGTGAGGAGACTTGGTCTTTGTTTATTTATGCTTATTAGGTTATTTATGTTTAACAAATAAGATCATGTTTTCCTGTTTTGAGAAACACGATCGTCACCTTCCCACTTTTTATTATTTGTTTCATGTACTTTGTTTCCATATAAATCAATGAAAAACCAAAAAGACATAGTTTTAACTACCCAAAATTATTTGTGTTATTGTTCTAAGAATTGTTCTTATCAATATTTGATTGGTTTCCATTGAAACCTTTACCATTTGGTATCAGAGCATGTTTTGCTTTTAATCCATCAAAAACATCAAATTTTTTTATTTTCTATTTTTGATCCGGACCACTTTGTGATGTTTTTAATGGATCATAACATAAATAACCTAATAAGCATAAATAAACAAAGATCAAGTCTCCTCACTTAAGGAACCGTTGAGTGGGTTTGTGATTCTTGTTGATTGCCTATTTTCCTCCACATCATCGATCTTGTCCACATCAACACTACTTTGACTCTCATCAGTTTACGTCGTTAATTTCGAATGTAGACTAAGAAAATATTGTTTAGATTCATTGAACACATTTTTTTTATTAAATCAAGTTTAAACGGTATGGTGATTGCTTCGTGGAGCAAACCATTTCAGATCTGTCAGACTTACATGGAAAAAAGATAACTACGTATTCGTGCTCCTTTTGTAAGGGCATCGGCACAGACATTTTCACTCCAAAAAATAAAAGATAAACTGAAAACCTCGAAAATTTTTCTAAAAAAATAGATGTGGTCTAACTCCGAATAAAAAGCTAGCCAATCGAAAAGGTTTTCCGTCACTTATCCATTTCGTACCTAACCCAAAAAAACTCAGCTTTTTCCAAAGCAAGCCAAGGTCCAAAGTAATACGTCCATTGAACACGTTTATTAGTAAATTTCTATACTTGTTCGTAGAAGATGCTACCTTGACTTTTGAGTTTCTTGTATGAATCTGCATTGGTCCAACTTCATTTTTCTCGTTTATAATATACGACAAGTTTCCTCAAGGCTTAGGTCAACGCTTCCACGTCTGGACATTTTCGTCGTCTGATTATCTTTGATTTATCAAATAAATGTTCACATTTACATTTTTGAAAATTTTAAAGATAAAAGTTGTTATGAATGTTTTTCATATGAAGTATATTATTATCATTCCCAATATAGAAAAGAAATATTTTAATAAATATTATTGGTCGCTAATTTAAAAAAAAAATTTATACAAAAGATATGTGCGTAGCGTGAATCCAAAATCTAGTCTATATAAATTTAATAGCCTACACTTTATTTATATAATTCACTTAGCATTCGCAAATCTAAGTAGCGATGAATTGGTTAATTCACAACATTACCAAAATACAATGAAGATTTTGAACTAAGTAGGGATGCTTCAATCAGATTTGAGCCTTTGAATCTCAATTCTATCATAAATCCATTAGTTGAATTAATGATCAACTTTGTTAGAGTTTAAAATCCATTTAAATTCACAACAGTCTTCAAATCGTTTAAAAATTTTCAGAACAAACCAATAAACTCCTAGTCTATTCTACAAAATTATTAAAAAAAAAAAAACAACATGATTTTAAAAGTCTATCAGATGACTTTTTTTTTCTTCATCAAAATAAATAAACTATTTTATCACGGTTTGGTTATCTAAATCGGTGGCGATGAGTTTACATAAAACATACCATAAATAGCTAAACGGACACCATTCGCAAATTTGTCAACCTTGGAATTAAGAGTGCGCAGGATGTGAGATAAAGATAAAAAAATAACTTCTTATTTAGCTTAAGTAATTCTTCAATATTCCAAGGCTTTTATGGTAATTTTTTGTGGTTTTATAATTCTTTTTATAGCGTATATGACTGTAGATAAATGTGAAAATGTGGCGAGTAAATTTAAAAAAAAAAGTGGACTGGTCTTTGACCAATTCCCACTGCGAATCGTATTTAGAGTAATTTAAAAAAAATTAAAAAGAATTTCATTTCACATTTCTAATGTAGTTTTTCAAATCAAATTTCTAATATACCTATTAACTAGTGCTAATAAATTTTAAATTTTTAGATAATCAATATATTGACTAGGGGCATTTGTATATTTAAAATATGGATAATTTTCAAAAATACCATAAAAATAAGTTTTTGTTCCAAATATACCATTACTTAGTTTTTTTTTTCAAAAATATCACTAAAAGTTTTTTTTTTCAAAAATACCACAAACTTAAACTAAATTTTAAACCCTCAAAATTAAACCGTAAACCCTACAAACTAAACCCTAAACCCTAAAACTAATTAGAAGCAGTACGAGATAATATTAAGAGATGACGATACAATAATCAATAATGGTACTATCTGTTGGGAGTGGTTTTGCACCATCCAATAGGAGATCGCCACGTAAGTAGAATAGTGATATACTCTCTATCCTGATACATAAGCTGCCACTCGAAGGTAACGTCTAGATTACGGGAAGCATGAAAAAATGAGCCCCTCTCCTACGGTCTATAGGCGGAAAACTACACTTAACCCCCTATGGAACAGATTGCTGATGGGACTTGACTTAACTATTTTCTAGGCTTGACTATGGGCATGTCTTCAAGGTAAGATCTCCTATAAATACTTCCTCTTGGGGAGAGATGAGGCGGGAGGTCGCGAATTCTCATATACATCCTAAGAAAAGATACCACGAGTGAAATAGAGGTAGTTAAAACCCCAACAACATGTAATTCCTCTCCGGAGGATCCCTCATGGTTCGACACAAAGGAAAAGAGTTCCAACCTCCACTCTTCCTAAAAAGATTAGCTCTTCTACTCTTACGACATCCTCAAATATCAGACCGAGTCCTTGATCCTCAGAACGGGGTCTCACATTCAACATACACCCACCTCCGATAAATATATTCTCCATAGTTGTTGCCTGACTTGGGCGTCAGAGAATCTTCGGAAGGAAAACCCTTTCTCGTTCTCCTGAAGACTACTCCGACGATGCTAGTTGTGCATGTTCAACTTATCATCCAAGACGAGAATATAACATTCCTCCCGGGAACATCAGCCTTGGCGTCGACATATCTCATCCCCCCAGAAGACGGAATTGTTATCCTATGCTTAACCGTTATTATCAAAGGTAGTCATGATCAAATGCAAAAGACCACGAGATAAGCTGTGCGGAGGACCCGAAATCCGATCCGAACACTATCCTTTATATAACAATATTTCTTACCGCCACACTTAATAATTTTCACGGGAGACGGTACACGTTGTACCACAACAACACAACATTACTAATAAAAGCTTATGTGTTTGAATATAATTACAAATAAATGTTCACATTTACACTTTTGAAAATTTTAAAGATAAAAGTTGTTATGAATGTTTTTCATATGAAGTATATTATTATCATCACCAATATAGAAAAGAAATATTTTAATAAATATTATTGGTCGCTAATTTTAAAAAAAGTTTATACAAAAAATATGTGCGTAGCGCGGATCCAAAACCTTGTCTATATAAATTTAATAGCCTACACTTTATTTATATAATTCACTTAGTATTCGCAAATCTAAGTAGCGATGAATTGGTTAATTCACAACATTACCAAGATACAATGAAGATTTTGAACTAAGTTGATGCTTCAATCAGATTTGAGCCTTTGAATCTCAATTCTATCATAAATCCATTAGTTGAATTAATGATCAACTTTGTCAGAGTTTAAAATCCATTTAAATTCACAAGAGTCTTCAAATCGCTTAAAGATTTTCAGAACAAACCAATAAACCTCCTATTCTACAAAATTATTTTAAAAAAAACAACATGATTTTAAAAGCCTATCAGATGACATTTTTTTTTCTTCATCAGAATAAATAAACTACTTTATCACGGTTCGGTTACCCAAATCGGTGGCGATGAGTTTACATAAAACATACCATAAATAGCTAAACAGACACCATTCGCAAGTTTGTCGGCCTTGGAATTGTGAGTGCGCAGGATGTGAGATAAAGATAAAAAGATAACTTCTCCTTTAGCTTAAATAATTCTTCAATATGGACTTCAAATGCCGGCCACTCCGTCGGTGTAGACACCATCTTCACCAAATCAGAGCAGTTTGTTGCGAAAGCTGGCGCCATCTGCTGCATGTCGATCAAACATTGCATGACCCATCCTAGAGCTTCAATCTCTGCGTGTAGTGGAGAAAGGCTTCGTTGCAGGTTTCGAGCTCCCATCATGATCCCTGTGCATTCGTCTTGAAAAACATACCTTCTGAGGCCTGAATATTTATCTGAGTCTTTCCAAAAGCAATCAATATAGCATTTTAAACCTGAATATACCGGAGGTCCCCTTTGTTGCCCGTCATCTGGCATTAGTGAATGGTCCTCTTCCGATTGAGCAGTCTCCCAAACGAAAGCATCAGTTTCTGCATTCCGCAAGACAACATGTGGATATATATCCACTCCTCAAAATTTTTTATCGTTTCGTGCCTTCCAGATATACTATATGATCCATGGGAACCTTTGTTCCTGAATTCCAAGAGACACTCGCCAGAACAAGAAGTCCATATTTGTGAAAATAGAGGATACCAGGAAGGCTCAATTAGCCGTAGGGATGGTTGAGAGCGTCCATGTTTGCAAAGCGAGAGGACATTCAAAAAGGACATGATTTATAGTCTCTTCCAATCCACAAAAGGCACACTGTGTATCACAACTTATCCCCCTGGTCTTCAGATTTACACTAACCGATAAACATCCCGTAACTACTTGCCAGATGAAGTGCCTTAACTTTGGCGGACATTGGATCTTCCATGACTGCACATGCAACGGTCGCACAGTTGGACCGAACGTTATAGATTGGTCTCTATATATGTTCTGTTGTTTAATTTGATATCCCGATTTGACCGTGTATCTTCCGGACTTTGTAAAATTTGTTTGTAAATATCCATCACTCTTTTAAAAAAAAATTCTTATTTTAAGCATATGGTTTAATTGTATATATATATTTGTGTCTTTGCAACATCTTCATTTACTACACTGCAAAAAAAAATTTATATATAAATTCAAAAGAAATTTACAAAAAACACTATTTTTAGTTTTATTTACCTCAAATGGCACTTTGATTTTTAACTTATAGATTTTGGCACTTTGATTCATTTGTGACGATTTTTCCCTTCTAATGTTATGTAACAAGTGCTATTTATTTTCATCTTTCACTGTTGTTTTCATCTTTTCCTTGTCGTCGGATATTCTCCTTTGTACCTTCCTCGACGTCTCATCCTTCCTCGGTGTCGCGTGTTACCCTCTGTTTTTGACGGAATGCACAAATGTCGCCGTTTCCAATTTGCTTCTTCTTCGTTCGCCGAAGCATCGTCGTCTTCCAAAGAAATCTGGAGAGTTCAAGTTTGTCTTATCTCAATCCAAACTCAATTGGTTGAATTGGAGCTACTGGCGAAGAAGATGAATAACCGCGGTGGCGCATTGAGATTCGAAGAGAAGATAGACGAACCAAAATTTTGTTTACGGTTAAAGCAGTGTATACCTTGGTATACGAAAGATAGTGTGCATTGTCCACCATTTTGTATTGTACACTTTTGTTAAGTGGTGTACAAGATAGAGCAGTGTGCACTGAAGTGTACGAGACAGAGAGCATGGTGTACACCATCGTATACACTTTTACATTGTGGTATACATGTCGGTGTACACTGATTTATTTCCGTATATCTTCGTGTACACTTAACATTGTGAGTACAGAATAAAACAGTGTACGAAAGGCAATGGATTATGCGATAGAACGATGTACAACGAGATGAACAAAATAGGGAGCGATATGTACACTACTTCACAAACCAACCGTACATGAATGTGTCCCTTAAGTGTCAATTTAACTTGCGTCCATCAAGCGTACACATCAACTTCACCTGCTATTTGCAAAAAGGGAAGCGGGGTATTTTTGGTATATTTCACGTACTTTACCATTTGGCGTAAATTGTCAAACATAATATCATTTGACGTAACTAAAACATAAAAATGCCATTTGGCATAAATTTTCCTAAATTCTAACTATCTTTGTAAATCATGATACGAAATTTAAAAATATAATTCCTAATCAAAACTATCGATTTTTTTTTCAATCATCGAATATACTAATAGTTTTATATTGTTTTTCTTTTTTTGTTAGTACAAACATAATAAATATGCATATTATATGCATCCATTAATTCACCTGTTCCGTTGGACTTGAGAGTCACAATCCCCGCCCTATAGGATATCTTTTCTCATTCATCCTGCCCTGTAGGCTCTACTCCGTAAGCTCTTTAGTCCAATATTGCTAGATGATGGAGCTCAAAACGTGAAGAGACCCATGCTTTCAACTTCTCCATTTTCAAAAGAAGGTACTGAAAGGATATGCTTCACTCTTCTATTACGGACTGATCGTGTGTGTGAACCTGGTGGTCTACCTAAACTAAATCTGTGGGACTGGCCAGAAAAGTATCCTATTCATGGTGAAGTGTTGGAGCTAGCTCTGAAGCTTCATAAGACGCGTTTACAGAAAACTTCCAAGATTCTCATTCAACCAGCATAAGAAACTCAGAATTGGAAGCATAGAGGGAAGTCAGATTGAGTTAATGAGATTGAGCTCTCAGAAAATAAGACTTAAGTTCCAATTGCTGGTAAAAAACGTTTTCGATGGGTTAGTGAATTCTTGGTCTCAACTGGTTTGCTTTGTTGTTGAGGGAAGAGTGAATAAATGTCCTAAGCTACCATTAGATTCTGGTGTTGCTTTGGTTGTTGTTGGAAGCAACAAGATTATATGAACATCAAAACCCAATAAATATTTTGGAGCTTATCGAGATGGTTCAGAGGTGAATTTTGTAAAGAAGGTTGAAGGTCTACATGAGATAGTGTGTTGCATTAAATTACAAGAATTGTATGATGGTCTTGTCATGACTCAAGTCACTAGAGATGGCACTGACGAGAAACAAGTTTTCGATTCTGGTAGAACTACTCATGTATGAAAGCCAAGAGAGTTATTGTGTGTTAAGGTTCATCTAGTGCGGTTGGAGCGAGTTAACAGCAGTGGTGGTAGAATTTTGAAGAAGGTGATTGACTGGCATCATGCGTGTTCTGGTTTTGATATAGAAGCATATTTCGGGTTAGAATTCTACCACTGGGGCATAAGAAGCAGATGAGGTTGCTCATTGATCAAGGTTTAGGGGTGCAAGGGACATTGTGGCTCAAGGTATCGTGGGATTCAGACTCAAGATTCCAAATGCTTCTGTTATGGGCGGTAATTCATGATCATCATAGTGCTCCTTGGAATTCATTAGATGGCACATTTGTCTTCTCCAATGAAAAAGTTGTTAAAGAACAAATCTTGGAGTTATACTCGCTGCAAATTGAAGTTAAGAAGGATGTTCATATGCTTTCATTGGTAAAATCTAAGGTTGCTCAGGTGGACAGTCGGATTACGGGGTTTAAAAACTCAGTGTTAAGCTCTGGTTTTGATTGGGAAACACATATTGAGTGGGTAGAGGTTTATTTCGGTGAAAAACAGTGCCAAGAGAATGCAACACTAATAGGATCAGCCACGATAAAGATAATATGATCAGGCTTCTGGCATCATTTAATTCAAGAGATCCACATAAGCTGGACAGATCCTAATTCCGGTAGTCAAATGCTAGTGACCAAGTATCATTGTCCAGGGATTCAAAGGTTTTTATGGTTCAAGGAGCTCGGGATGGAATACATAGTGGAGATGAACACTGAAGTTTCTTGGGCAAAGTTCAAATGGATCATACGGACGGGGGACAGTAAGACTGTTGAAGCAACAAAGGCGAATCAGGTTTCTAAAACTACCCGAGACTATTATCTTTTACTATTCTTGAAGCGAGTTGGAGCTGGTTTTGAGATCGTGGTATGTTACGAGATCACTGAATTCATCAGTGACGATAAATACGTGGTGAAAAACTATCTTGTTTAAGTCTTTACAAATGAGATGTTCCATTCTCTGAGACCACCAGAGTTGTTGTGGCGCAAAACATGGCCGTGGAACCTGGGTACGGTGCACACAAAATGACACTTGATACAACGAGTTTTAACCCTAAAATATCACTGCAAGTGCACAGCAAGCGGAGTAGTAATTAGGGATCGAATCCACGAGAAGCAAGTGAAACACTACGAATCTATATGAGTGAAATTAAGCTAAGATGGCGATATGATTGTTTGTTGTGATGCAAAAAAAATAGCAATGTAAAAACGATGTAAAATCAATTAAAAGCAAGCGTTAAATCTAGGACAATTCGCATGAATTCAGAGATCATGAATCAGAAAATTATTCAGGGAACGATAAAGCACAGTCTCAAACTCAAACATGGATGTATAACCAATCCACTTTCGTGGTATCGACTACTTTATCTAGCAACCTAAGAATCTAAACTGTCGTTTGATCTTAGAATTCTAAACAAGTATTAACGAGCATGATTGATATGTTCATAAATTGCCTTAACAGCAGCTTTCGTTGGCTAAGGACAATTTGCTCACCTATGTTTAATCTAGCAACCTATAAAACTTTTGATGAATAGATTAAACCTAAAATCAGAGATTAAGTGATCAATTTAATCTAAGCAATAAGAACAACAATAGGTGAAGACAAGATGAATAGACCTTATCTATGTCTGATTCAATGATTCATAAACTCCTTTGAAAATCCTAAACCTAACTATGAAACTACTCAATCATGAAAATAATCAAAACAAAACAAGATGATGAAAAACTCATAATAAATAATCAAAGGGGTTCAGAAAAACTTCTCAAAAATGCAGAGTCAGAGATTCGTCTCCCCGGTGCTTACAAATTGCAGAAAATCAGAAATCTATGTAGAGTCGAAAGAGTATGAAAATTTTAGCGTAAACAATGGCTCAAACTCAGATATATATATTAAAATATTAAAATATGGCAAAACCCTGTGAAAATACGAAATTAGAAATTTCCTTTTTCTGATCGGAGGGGCTTGGATCGATCGATCTGATGATGGCACGATCTATCTGAAATAGAAACAAGTCGATCTGAAAAGTCTCGGAGTTTTGGATTCGATCGATCCAAGTGTGGATCGATCGATCCCAGTTTCAGTGGTCGATCTAAAATATCTCGGCATTTTGGATCGATCGATCCAACGGTAGATCGATCAATCTACCCTCCTTTGTGTTCCTTTTGCTTCATTTCATGCTCCTTATATCTTAGGTTTCTTCCAAACGCATTTCAACTCTGAAAAGACACTAAAATCATAGAAAAAACTCGAAAAACCATTGAAAACTTGGGTTAGAATGCGTTAAAGAATCTCCACGTGTTTGATATTCTGATTTGGCAAGACGTTGATAAAGACAAGGTCCAATTCAACTACATCGACACCGTGAATGCTCTCACACCGTCATCGCAGAGAAACTTGATCTTCATAACCCAAATAGAAGATGATGCCAAGGCAATCACGTTTCACAGTAAACGTTATCTTGCACAAGAATCCAGGTTTGACTATGGAAAAAGAGAGTTGTCTACTATCTGGTTCATTATCAATGAGCAGTTTGCAGAAGGAATTGACATGAAAAGTTAAGCAAAGGAGAAGACAGGAATTGGTGTTAATTCAGTGACGAGGAATAACACTCCACGCATTTCTGCAGATTCTGCGTTTAGTACTGCTTCTTCTCTGCATTTATAATAAACATCAACTTCAATACTGGAAAATGAGATGATTCTTCATATTCCTTTTCTAAATTTATTACAAAAAAATTTCGAGCAAAAACTGGTAGATGTTCTTATTCGTATTTTTAAAATTTATGAATTGATCCTAATTATTTTACTTTTCTTAAAATTTCAACAACATTTAGTTTATTTGATGTTGTTTATCTTTTCTTGGATTTGTTGTTTGTACTCTTTTCTTCGATTTGTGTTTCTGTGTGTATTCAAAACTTTCAAACTACATCTCATTTTGGATGCAAACTACGGTTGGTGCAGAGTAACCTACATCTCGTTTTGGATGCAAACTACGGGCAGATTTGGTGTAGAGTACAAATAGACTTGGATATAGAAGCAGAGTACCGAAAAAGTATGCGAAGCAAGGACCTAGGTTTGGAGCATATTTTAGGCAGATTTTGAACTTATGTTTATATACGTACCATGTATGTTTCTGCAGATTCTGCGTTTAGTATTGCTTCTTCTCTGCCTTTATAATAAACATCAACTTCAATGCTGGAAAATGGGATGATTCTTCATATTCCTTTTCTAAATTTATTACAAAAAAATTCAAGCAAAAACTGGTAGATGTTCTTATTCGTCTTGATCATTGTGAAATACCTGGCGGATAATTTCTGGGATAGGGGATATTTTGTCAAATCCAAGTTGTTCCCATTCTGAAGGATAGGCCTCGAGCCGTTTTATAATCTTCTCGATTCTTTTCTGTTTCTTGTGAAGTTTAGCCTTTTTCTTCAAGATTTTCTCGTGAGTCTTGATTGCTCGCCGGTACTTCTCGTTAAGCTGCATAAAATAAATTATAGACACATAAGGAACAACAATGGAAAACTCTTGAAAAACATGCAACACCTTTACCTTAGTTATGAACTCTGTGGATTGCTGAAAACATCTCGGGTTATGGTTCATGAGTAAAACTGAAGGAATCTTCAATCTGGATCGTTCAATTACAGTTGTTGAACTCGCAGAAGATTCATTATCGTTCATCGGATTGAAGACAGAGGCTACATATGGCTCCATTAAAAGTCGGCTATATGTGTTCTGCAAATAAAGAAGAAGTGTTGAAGATAACCCACGTCATAAATACAAGAGTGGACCCAGTTACGAAATACAAGAGTAGACCCACTTCATAAATACAAGAGTGGTTGACGAAATCCACTTAAAATTACAAGAGTGATGACGCTAGATATTCCAACTTCAATGAAACTCTGCTGATTTTTATTATACTAAATGGAACGTAAACGCATACTCTTATAACAGTTATGGGCCCATGTTTATGCTGAGTGTAAGAAAGCAGATGCAGAGTATGAGCAGGTGCTGCGTATTCTCGGTTTACACTCTATAAGCGTAATTTATGATGCGTGTAAACGAAGAATAAGCAGAATAAGTTCTCTTCTACTAATAAAGGAAAAACATAAATTCTGCTTGTACGCCGCAGAGTTTATGTTTTTCATCCTTAGTAGAAGAGAACTTATTCTGCCCATGTTTATGCTGAGTGTAAGCAAAGCAGATGCAGAGTATGAGCAGGTGCTGCGTATTCTCGGTTTACAATCTATAAGCTTATTTTATGATGCGTGTAAACGCAGAATAAGTTCTCTTCTACTAAGGAAGAAAAAACATAAATTCTGCTTGTACGCCGCAGAGTTTGGTTAATGTAATATTTACTAGAAAAAATCTCCCTATTTACTATATACATATATTTACTAACCATGCAATTAAATTTGAACATCGTACGGATCGTAGATATTTGCAATAATTGCCTCATCACACATGAGTTTATCGGTATATGAAGATGTCTCATCCAACACCTCTGCAGCGAGTTTCGTCCTCCAGGTCATCATTTTTGCATTACACAGTTCTCTTGCTGATAGCGGCAATCCTAACATGTGACACTCAATGTATTTGAGTGCGTATACTCCACAATCACCTACTTCTGGACGCATTTTGGGAACGTCTTTTACAATTGTGGTTGTAAAAGCTACTTGATCGTAGTCTTGAGGAAAACACATATGAATTGCGGCAGGAACCATTTGAGTAAAAGGCCTCGCCGCTGCCACAATATCTGATTCTGGAGTATTTAAGGAATCATATATGTAGACAACCCAGTCAACCAATGATATGACCGTTCCAACCTAATGATTCGAGCTCACGTGTAGAACGAAGTATAACGTATCAACGTCTTTGCACCAGGCCAACTTTGTTGCGGCATAAGCTGGAAGAATACCGTGTACATTCTCGTAAGTACCACCAGGCCATCTGTCAATCTTACGCCAGTCCTTGTACCGATTCTTTCAAAACATTTGAAATGCTGCATCCAATATAGCAATCCGCGGACTCTTGAAAGAACTAGGATTTGTCTTTTGTCTTAGTCTATACAAGTTCAGTATTGCATCAAGTTGCTGATAATAAAAGAAGGACAAATGTTAGGCACCAAAGCAGAGTCCACTAGACACACAACAACAACAAAAAGCTGAGTCTGCCCGACACACAACAACAACGGTCTGCTAGCTAAACATGAAATAAACACTTTTGCTAGATTCACTGTTGACGAGGAAGAATGTACTTACCATATCGTGTAACCATTCCCTCGGCTTCAAAAGTAAGTTGAAGAATTGATGGGCCGTTGTTTTCCCTCTAAATGGATAAATATTTGCTCTGTCGAAGAAAATCAATATTCAAGTTAGACTGCAAGATAAAATAGACGATCTTATAGGCTGTGTACTTACTCATCGACTCTGAATACGTTCATCTTATCCACCAGTGTTTGGTCAACATCTCCAAATACAATTTCGTAAGCAGATTTCTGGGCCAGTGGTTTTACGTTGTTGCTAGGTACAACAGGAAGCGCAGTCGATTTGCTTAACCTTTCACTCCTCCTTGTTGTTAGCTTGTTGGTCTGGCAAAGATTTATGGAGCTTTCGTATATTTCAATTTGAGATGTAGTTGGGTGGACTGAATCCACTGATGGTTCAATGATATTAACTGGCTGGGAGTTTCCTTTTCCTCTACCTCTTCCTCTTCCTCTTCCTCTTTCTTCAATGATTTTAGTGTCAATCACTGAGCCTTTACCATCTTCTGTAGTGGAAGCAACTATCTCCATGCAGACGTTGGTTATCAATGCCGTAATGGGATCATTAATGCATACATTAGTTTCATCTGCTGCAGCGGCATCCTTAATGCAGACATTACTTTCATATATGGCAGTGGCATCCTCTGCCTGAAGGCATACTTTGGGATCATTATCTCCTTTTTCTTCTTTGGCATCCTCTGCCTTTTCACTCCCATCAATTTTTTCACCATCGGTTGCTTCATTGGAAACATCTGCCTTATCAGATATAACCTTTTCTTTACCATCATCAGCTGCCTTTTCACTTTCATCTATTTTTTCAACATCTCCAACTCCACCATCCTCTTGAAGATGTTCTTCTTTGACATCCTCTGCCTTTTCACTCCCATCAATTTTTTCAACATCTCCAACTCTACCATCATCTTGAAGATGTTCTTCTTTGGCATCCTCTGCCTTTTCACTCCCATCAATTTTTTCAGCATATCCAACTCCACCATCAGCAAGAAGATGTTCTTCACTCCCATCAATTTTTTCACCAACAGTTGCTTCGTTAGAAAGAGCTGCCTTATCAGATATAACCTTCTCTTTACCACCATCAGCTGCAGTGGCATTCTCTGCCTGAAGGCAGACGTTGGCATCATTTTCTCCTTTATCTTCTTTGGCATCCGCTTCCTTTTCACTCCCATCTTCATCATTACTATCATCTTGAAGATGTTCTTCTTTGGCATCCTCTACCTTTTCACATTTGTATATTTTTCCCCCATGGAACATATCTTGAAGATGTTCTTGTTTGGCATCCTCTGCCTCGATGCCATCTGCCTTTTCACTCCAATCTATTTTTGCATCATCTCCTACTTGTTCTTGTTTGGCATCCTCTGCCTTTTCATTCCAATATATTTTTGCATCATCTCCTACTTGTTCTTGTTTGGCATTCTCTGCCTCGATGCCATTATCAGTTACTTTTTCTTTGCCATCTCTTCCTTTCTCATTTGAAAAGGAGCCAGAGGCAACAACCTTGATTCCTTCTCTTTCGTTGTCTTTGCCATCTCCTTTGTTATCCACCGTCGTCTCTTCTTCGTCATTCTGCAAAATTTCAAAGTAATGACTGTTAAGGGCATACTTCACCGTATATGATATTAAGGGACGCCAATGATGAATAGTATTGAATGCCATTATTAGTCTGCCGTAACAATTACATGTCTCACATAAATGAATGATACAATGTAGGCAAGCAGAGTATGCCATGCCCCTCTATTATTTTACCACGTCTGTTAGAGCATGATATCGCAGATCATGCCAGCGCTTTTATTTCAACAATTGCTGAGTTGGACATACCATGCGATTGTCAGGTTTTAGTTTGTTGTTAGACAAGCGAGTATCTTGCTCGAAACAATTCATCCTCTCCATCAGCTTTCCAACGACATGTGCCAACTTGTTTAAGGTTTCACTCAAAACATTCTGCTGTTCCATGCTGGTTTGTTGCTGTTCCAAATTTACTCGTTGTTGATCAAGTCTGGCGTTTTCAATTCTAGTTACAACTGCGTCAAACTTGGTCTGCTATTTATCCAGGACAAATTCAATGATGTCGACGACATCTATTGAACCAGTAGATGGGATTTTAGCTACCGAGAACTTCGGTTTCATGACATACCGTCCGTCATCTTCTTCTTCTTCTTCTTCTTCAATTTCTTTCCGCTTCCTCTTCCTCTTTTCTCCATCTCGCTCTTCAATTCTCTTCCTCTTTTTCCATTTTCCTCTATTTCCTTCATTATCTACTTTCTTTTTTTTTCCAGTGCGGTTTTTTGGGACTGGCGGCGTTTTTGAGACGCTCCATTTGATGTCCGACCACTGCTGTCCAGAGAGAATGTATTTGATGAGATTATCAAGCTTGACATCTATTACGTCATTACCTTTCCAACGTGGATAGATTTCTGCCCAGAATCTCTCACATAGTATTTACAGTCACCTACAAAACAGTTATATGGTTACATAAATGTCAGCCAAAAGTCAGCCAGAAGTCTGCGTAACTCTGCCAGAAATCTAGCGACGGGAATATGTAAACTTGTGGCAGAGTCTTTTTGCAGACGCTGCCACTGTGGCTTACTCTGCCAAAACTCTACATTTTCACTTCAACAAACTATGCCAAAGATATACATACCTCTTCACTCGAGAAGATCTTCTCCATATCGGGTCTGCCAACTTTTCCCTTGTATCTTAGCAGATGTGTACCTTCAAAAGCTATACGCCCAGACCTGTAGAACTTGCACGAACCCCTTCAAAACATAAGAGTCTTGCCATATCTTCTCTTTAGTTACTAACTTAACCTGCTCAACAAGATCTTTGTAAACAACCCTCCCCAGGGATATCCTTCGAAAGTTGCCAAATCTATCACCAACCTAGCTAGGTTAAGGGGAATTTCGGTACGCCGATCAACACCCAACAGACCGTTAGACAGAATAGCTAGGTAACTAAGCCTAATTTTATCTTTCCTGGACCAAGATTTGTTTATATCTCCACCATGCTTCATACACAATTTCACTATGTCCTCAATACAAGGGCTAGGACGGCGTATTTTGAGAAGATCCCAAAAGGGATTCCAGCTTTATGATTAGCTTGAAAAGATACCAACCCATCCAAATGCGTAATTTCATTACAGTTAAGACCTGTGATCTCTTCAAACTCGAAGAGCGAGAACCGTGCTGGCTGCCCCGCGATCAAAAACCACAACTCAAATGGGCTTTCACACTCCAATTGTTTGCAAATAGGATGGTGATGCACAATTTTCGCACTCCATTCGAAACCCAACTTCTCAAACTTACAAATAACTCCTAGCGGTGACTTGCGGACATAATCCAACACTTCCTCACCCACTACACCTTCCACCAGTGAAAGATGATTGAACTTCGAACTGTAGTTTATTCTGGTATTTGGATATTGCTCGTTTCCTTTGGAAAAAATAATGGCAGGAAAATCCATCTCGTAATCATTCATATACATGATATATTCGAAGGAAAAATATCGGAGAAATGAAGAGATCGGAGAATTATCGGAGAAATGAAGAAAATGAAGAAAGAGATCGACAAAATTGAAGATACGCTCCTCTGCTCTAGGGTTGCTGAGGGGAAGTAGAATAAGAGTCAATGTTGTGTTTTCCAAGCTCTCTGGGCTTCGGCATGGGCCTGAAACAACTGTTTTGAGGCCCGAATATGTATTGTGGAAATATTTTTAAACTAATATTACCTAATTAAGACGGCGCCCCCTTTTGTCGTACAGTTAAGTCAGCGCCGCCTTTTTCTTTTAGTAGAAACTCTTCAAAAACGCTGCGCTACGTCGGCATACAGTCTGCAAAACCCTAAACCACTCAAAACGAATTAAAAACTTCGATTAACATTTGTTTAGACGTCATAACTCCAAAGTGATCTTCAATCTAAGTGTTTAAAAGCTTATTTACATTGAAAACACAGAATGGAAGAAAAATCAATAACCATGGTAACTACCAAGGAAATGTTTCACATAGTGTCGTGTTGAACAAAGATACACGGAGAAACATATGATAACGAATTTTTTTGTCTGAGTTGTTCTTTTTAACATAAGTTTTACTTTCAAACCAGTAAGAAATAATGTATAAAGGTAGTGGAAGTATATACAAATATACAAGAACAAAAAATCACTACAAACGAATTCTCCTATATCAATCTGCATTCGGTCTGCCGTTGGTGACATTCATTCAGTCTGCGATACCCTAACCACTCGATTTTCACTGTGGAGTTTTTCTTTTTAACATAAGTTGTATTTTGACAACATTTAGAAATTAAAGAAATAATGTATAAAGGAAGTGGAAGTATATACAAATATACATCAACAAAAACTCTCTACAAACGAATTCTCCGATTGCGATCTGCCTTCGGTCTGCAGTTGGTGATATTCAGTCAGTCTGTGATATCCTACCCACTCGGTTTTCACCGAGTGTCTCGAGTTTTCTCGTTTCGGCTTATACCGGTTAATGCACTACTGGTGATTGTCTTCTGCCGTTGGTGATATACATTAAGGAGTAGCGCTAGTATTTGCATAATACAAGTAGAATCTAAATAGTGTTTGCGTATACTCTGATTCCAACGGCAGAGACTGAGAATGCTTTGTTTTTCTTCTGCGAGTAAAAGCAGAGACTGTGCATATTCTTTTCTCTCTACTTGTACTCTACGTAGTCTACATTTACTTGCGTTGCAAATGTCAAACTGCAGAAAAAGTGCAACCGGTCTGCGTTAACTCTGCTGGTCTTAAGAGGTAGCGCTGGTATTTCAAAAAAAGTGTACTAGTTCTACAACTTTCCCTACGAAGATACCACGCTTGACATTAAAGTTAGAAAATGTACTATTTTGATATGTTTCTTCTATATATTATGTGGTGTATTGTTTGGAATGAGGGACCAAGTCTTTTCGTCCTCCAGTTTTTTTTAATCAAACATTTTCATCATATAATGATACAAATATTTAAAACATACATTTTTGGTATTTGGATCAATACTTTTACTAAATATAAATCAGTCATTGATAAGTACAAAATTAATTTGTAAAATCAATATTTTGTGTCGATTAACCATGTTTTGATAGAAAAAATGTCGAATGAAAATTTTAGAATCGCAATTTGACTTGAAACATATGGACTCAAGTTGTGGCGCAAAGATTACATAATTATATTTGGATACTAAAATTGTGGAATAAATTTTAACACCAAAAATTTAAATAAATTTTAACACCAAAAATTTAAATTTAAATTTATAACACCAAAGATGTCAAAATCTTATTTTTGGGTCAAACTAAAGATTTGAGGAATTGTTTGTTACATTATTAGCAATAGTATCTTTAATACAATGAGAATCTTATCTTTGGGCATTTAAATTTTATATTAAACTATATACACTTAAAATAGAAATATATAAATAATATATATCGTTTTAGTCTGATAAAAAATTTATAAAATACTTTTTGAATGAATTAATCAATTGAAGCAAAACTTAATCTAAATTTAAAATAAGCGAATTAAATTTAAATTTCACTTTTCAATTTTTGTTATAAAAATTAGTTTGAACTGCAACTAAAACCGCAAAGTTCAGTAGATTCAATATGTTTTTTGCATTTTATATTTAGAAACTTAAAATATAAAACAAAATGCACCGAAAAAATCTAATAATAATTTAGTTGTACAAATTTTAAATGCATAAATTAGTGGAAAACAAATTGTGTATATATATATATTTTTTAGAAACAATCAAGTTCACTAGTGTAGTGGTCATTCACTCTTACCCTCGAAAGACAGTAATCAATATCAAAACTTGAATTTTTTTGAGAGGCTAAAGAGAAGTGACCATCAGCCCATATGTTCTTTATCTTATAACAATTTAAATTTGTGTATGAACATTGAATTAAAAAAACCTGAGAAAAAATTGTATTTATTTATAGGAAATATTCTTAAAAATAAACCAACTATTAAACTATTACTTTTAAAATACATAAAATTTTGGTATTTCCAAACAATACATCAAATTGTTTTTTTCTCATTTCAATTCTCACGCACTCAATCGTATCCATTTTATAACTCGTTAACGAACGTTAAAAATATTGTAGAATTGAAAGTCAAATATTAAATTATTAAAAATTAAAAATAAATAATTAAAAAAACTATTTATTCATTCTCTTTTGGAAGAATTTCAAAAATACATCTTTTATGATACTACTTTTCAAAAATACCATTGTTTGATATCCATTTTCAAAAATACCACATTTATAAGGATTTATAAAAATATAAATTTATAAAGTTTTATAAAACTTGTTTATAAGGGTTTATAAAATATATTATAAATCTTATAAAACCTTATAATATTTGTTTGGGATAAAATAACTCTCTTAGTTTATACGAATTTCTTAGCATCATGTGTATATAGCTTAGGGGAATCTCTTAGAGCCATTTGTATAGTTGGTTTACTAGACTGGCCCAAGAGGTAGTTGAGCCTGATCTACAATGGTTCAGGTAACTTGATGGGTTAGGCCACATGTAACCTACCCCGTCCCAAGTGGTGTGGTCGCACCGCTAAGGATGATTCGGGTCGGGAATTGAGTGATTAGACGTACAAATAGCAAAGGCACACGGGAAGCAAAGCACGAAGCCCGAGTTTCTGTATCAGAAACTCGGACTATGTATGGATTTCCTTTAAAATGTGAATATTAAAGTGTTTAAAAATATTTGAATTAGTCAACGGTCAAAAAGTTAATAGTATTCATCTTATGCGTGTAATAGGTAAAAACAATAAGGTTATGTTCCACGGAACGATTAAAATAGACAAAGCTGATTCCAAGGGGCATCCAGGCGTTCAACCCGCTGCGTCAGGCGTTATGACCAATACATAAAAGACGGGTTATGCGTTGCAGAGCCATATTTTTTGACAGCTGGCACAAAAAAATAAAGGTGGTAGATGAAAAGCACTCAAGTGCATCGTAACGGGGCGAATCAGTGGACCGGACCAGACCCGACTATAGACGTGAAGTCCGATATCCTAACCCGGACAGGTAAAATTTTATAAATACCATACTAGTTTTCTACATAAATATAACTTCGACTTCCGGCTAAAACTTCTAGGTGGAGGTTATTTCTTTACACACAAATGCCCATTTCCTTCTCTTCTAATGGAGACTTAGGGTTCGACTGATTTAAACGCAGCTGGTGCAGATATGGTTGCGGGAGTTTGCGAAAGTGTGTGGTAACGGTTTCTAGCGTTATTGAACAATTTATACGACTGGTAAAGGGGCTGGAAACGGGTGAGTTTGCGGACGTTTATGACTGGTTTACAGCAGGTGTGATAGCGGGTTTACATAAAACTATCAAAATACACATAATATATCATTTATATAAAAATCAAAAATATATTATTATAAAAAATTAAAATTATATATTTTAAACAAAATCATAGAATAATTAAATAAAAAAATTTAAAGAGGTTTGGAATAATTTTGGATATACAATAACTTTTTATAATTACAAGTTTATTTTAATTTAATTAAAATATATATCAAGTATATGTAATTTTATATGATAATATTCGATATAAAAAAGTAAATTTTTCAATAATTTTTTTTTTTGTAAATTTTAGTTTAGTATTTAAGATATATATTTTTTTTAATTTTCAACCACCCGCAAACACTCGTGGAAATGAGCTTTTGATTTTAGAGCGATACGAAACGGTTTCCGTGTTATTATCAAATGCTACCAACCGCAACCGTCGACAAACATTGCATTGCGGGTGGTAGCAGGAAAACCAATCAACCTCTTAGTCTCTTTTTGACCTCTCGTGGTCATCTTTTCGGCTTATCTCTGGCCACTTCTCCGGTATCTGTGACCATTTCATTCACCAAATACTTTGTTTTTTCTCTGTCTCACCTCCAAATTTCTCCACTCAAACGTGCTGATACACCGTGGACCACTCCTACCTCGGCCCGATGTCACTTTTCTTTTCATTCTTTTCTTGTTTTCCGACTTCTTTGCTTGCTTTCCACGTCTTACTCTGTGGTCCCTTTCACCCCTTTTCTTTTGCTCTTTTCTGACATCGGAGAGCCATCGAAAGACACCCTCCAATCGTGTTTTCGCTTACGAAACGAGAAAAGAAAAATGTTCTATGAATGATGAAAAAGGACAAAGCTACCAATATATATATACTCAGGGAAGGGAAACAGAATAGCTATCGCCAACGGAAGCGTGTAGAAAACGTGCAGAAACCGGCTCGGCACGTGTCGATCGATGTGCGATGCAACGCGGGAATCAAGGAAATAGTAATGATGAAATATCCACCTCGCAGGAGGAAGCGGAGAAGTCCCATCAACGGTCCCCCATTTGCTGAAGAAAGAAAATATATGGGCCGGCCCAATTTGCTACGACCCGATGTAAAAAATAAGAGGAGGAACGAAAAAAAGTACATTTAAAAAAAAAAAAGGGATAAAAACAACTCAAAGAAAAAGGGGCCTAGAGCCCAAAAACGTGGAGAACAAAGAGTATCGAGGACGATTCAATCATTGAGACTGGATTCCCATTCCCCCGATACTACGCTCCGGAATGCTAGATCCAGGTCTAGTAGTCTCCATGGGAGCAGGTCGCTTGACTCAGATCCATGGCCTACCAGGAGGTTCTCATGCCTTCCCACGTCTCCGTACTCAGGTCATCGCGACCTCCGAGAGGGATCTCGAGCCCTCCCAGGTCTCTGGACTCAGGCAATTGGCCTTTAGGGGCTTCTCATGCCTCCCAAGTCTCCAGACTCAGGCTTAGGCCTTCGGGGTTCTCGTGCCCTCCAGGTCTCCAGACTCAGGCTCCGACCTTCCGGGAGGTTCTAATGCCTTCCCAAGCTTCCAAACTCGGTTCAAAATGACAGTGTTAGATGTTTCAGGAAGCAAAGGCATGAGATAATGCTGACGATTCAAACTCTATTTAAATTTATATCCTCGAGAGGTTAAAGATTATCCCTCGAGAGGACACTCTTCCATTGCCCGAGCCTGCCACGCAGGCTCAAACTACGAGGGGCAAGTTATTGTTGGGGTCGGTTTTCACCCCATCGAGATCAACTGCTGAAAATACTAATTATGGCAAAAAAGCCTAGCCAAATGAGTGTAAAGCCTAGCCAAGCAAGCACAGATTTCTGGTTCGGCATCAGCCATAACCTGGGCTCGGCGACAGAGGCAACGTTTCGCTAGGCATGAAGAAGTATGCGATGAGCCAACGTTTGGCTAAGCATGAAGAAGTAGGCGACGAGCCAACGTTTGGCTAGGCATGAAGAAGTAGGTGACGAGCCAACGATTGGCTAGTCATGAAGAAGTAGGCGACGAGCCAACGTTTGTCTAGGCATGAAGAAGTAGGCGACGAGCCAACGTTTGGCTAAGCATGAAGAAGTAGGCGATGAGCCAACATTTGGCTAGGCATGAAAAAGTAAGTGACGAGCCAACGTTTGGCTAGACATCAAGGAGGAGCGGCGATGAGCCAAACTCTCTGGCTTGGCATCAACCAACAAGCCAGCATGTTGGTAAACCAACAAACGGTGACGAGCCAACATGTTGGCGAACCAACAAACGGTGACGAGCCAACATGTTGACGAACCAATAAAACGGTGACATGCCAACGTGTTTGGTGGCGCGCCAAAATTTCATCGACAATCCAAACAGGTGATGGGCTAGATACGTATCACGACGAGGCAAAGAGATGACGAGCTGGATCTTCAGTGACCCAGCAAAGCAGTAATCCCAATATCTTGTTTGGCCGAGGAGACAAGCCACAAAACGCTAGTGGGCTTAGTTAGCAAGTCAAAGTAAGAAACCCACACCTAAACAGACTTAGACAAGCCAGCGAGGAAAGGAAAATCCCGAAGAATAAGGAAGTTTTCCTTTTTCGTTTAGTAAAAGGCCTACCCGACTTATTCGTATATAAATAGACAATGTACCTCTTTGAAAAGGGGATCCGAAAATTGACCTAGCTAAACACTTGTTATTCTTTGCAACAGCTTTCAAAAGAGCTTGAATAAAAATCACCATCTTTGGATCTCTGTTCTTGGTTTCTTTACATAGAAGTTTTTCGAATCCCTAAAATTCCTTACAAAATTCAGTTGTGCGAGTTTCGACTCCCACAATTTGGCGCCGTCTGTGGGGATCCTTTAAACTTTCTGACACCTAAGAACCACCGAATATGAGATCTGAAACGATGACTACCGACGGATATCGAAGCGGCGATGACGTGAGCAACACCGGTGCCGACCTACCTGGAACAAGAACCAACCCACCGCCGGCGAACACGGATGGCGCTTCAGAAACGCTGACAGAATTGAAGAACATAATGACCACGTTGCTGAAGAAGGCAGAGGAGCAGGACCGGCTGAACAGCTCGCTGACGGAAAAAATCGAGATGCTGGCAACAAAGAGCCGAGCCAGAAACAAACGACTCGGAGGCACAAGTTCGACACTGAATCCACCCATAAGCGGAGTTACTAGACGACTTGGCTTAAACCCAACATTCCTGGATTTCCCAACACCACGTGACGCACCAAGGACTTTGGGAGGACTGCCACCACCACATCCAACCAACGAGCAAACACCTGCGGCGACAAGATCAAATATCACCAAGCCACCTCGACTGATCCGATGAGCAAGATGGACCAACGATGGATATGACCTACGCACTGATGGTGGGTCGGCTGCAGCAATCGCTCTCGACGAAGAAGGAGACCATGACATAGAGAATATCACCAATGAAGGATTCGCACCAACAATAACAGGAGCCCGAACCAGCAAAGGTGACGTCAAGCTGAACCTAGCCAGAAACCTGGCAGAGGAAGAAGAAAATCTCTTGTGGGTGCAATAGGCGCAATACGCTGACGAACCGAGAACGACGAGCCGAGCCCAGAGAGAGGAATTAGACGAAATCCGAGCCTCCTTGGACCGTGCCACTGCTGAGATGAAAGCTGTAAGATCCCAGGTTCACAAGGCAACCAGCAAAGTCCCGGAGATTGACCGCGTACTAGAAGAGGCACACAATACACCGTTTACTGCCCGGATTACCAAGGCAAGGATTTCCGACCCGAGAAAAATCAAAGCTCCATTTTACGAAGGGACAACCGACCCAAAAGAACACATAACAGCGTTTATCATAGGAATGGGTCGAGCTAATTTCAGAGAAAGGGAGAGAGACGCCGGTTCTGCCTCCTGTTTGTGGAGCATCTAAAGGGTGCAGCCCTCCAATTGTTTTCCAGACTAGAGCGGAACTCCATTGACGATTTCCAGCAGTTGTCCGCCACTTTCCTGAAGCATTACTCCATGTTTATGGACCGAGGAGCCTCTGATGCCGATCTCTGGACATTAATTCAAGGGTCTACAGAGACATTACGAAGCTTCATTGGAAGATTCAAGGCAGTGATGTCAAAAGTCGAGGGCGTAAGAGAAAGGCCGCCGTGCTTGCACTAAAGAGAGCGTTGTGGTACGAATCAGAGTTCCAAAAAGAAATAGCCTTGAATGCACCACTTTCAATCCAGGACGCGTTGCACCGAGCTTCGGACTTCATAGTCAATGAGGAGGAGATGAAGGTGTTGTCTCAAAAATATGGAGTTGCCAAAATGACGAACAGTTCTCTCCAAGCCTCAAATCCGAAACCTCATAAGAAGAGTAATCAAGGAAGCGGATATGTGCACCACGAGAAACCTAATTTCGGAGGAGCCCACAACTACCAGGTGGAAGCAGGCCGAGGCAAAACACCATGGAACACGTGGACACGAAATCAGAGTTCGTACGACGAAAAAGTTTACTGCGAGTATCATCACATGCACGGTCACTCGACCGCCAACTGCCGAACCCTGGGGATAAAGTTTGCGTTGAAGCTAGTAGCCGGAGAACTCGGTAACGCTGTCAGCCTAAAAGACTTCGAGCGAGAAGATGAGAAGGATCAGCCGAGCCAGACGAATCAAAACGGTGATCCTCCCAAGCGAGGAAGGCGAGATGACGAGGTGATGCAGTCAGATTCTCGAAGAAGAATAAATATGATAATGGGAGGATCACAATACTGTTCAGACACGGTGTCTTCAATCAAGGTATTCCAGCGGCGAGCCGATGCAAGTGTCAACTTGTCAACACCTTCCAAACTTCCCAATGACGTCATCTCGTTCGAAGAAAGGGAAACCACCGGCATTGACCCACCACATAATGACCCCCTCGTGATAGAATTGATCGTAGACGATTGCGACGTCGCCCGCATTCTGATAGACACGGGGAGCTCCGTAGATGTCATTTTTTGGGAAACTCTCAGAAGGATGAACATAGACCTATCCAAAATCACGGCAGCGCCGAAACCTTTAACCGGATTCTCGGGAGAAACAACCATGAACCTTGGAACAATAAAACTCCCCGTTCGAGCTGAAGAAGTAACCAAGATAGTGGAGTTTTCGGTTGCAGATCATAATGCGATCTACAATATGATTATGGATACACCCTGGATAAACTCCATGCGAGCCGTAGCATCGACCTATCACCTCTGCATCAAATTTCCGACCCCTGGAGGAGTCAAAACAATTTGGGGAAACCAAAAAGAGTCCCGCATTTGTTTCCTAGCCGAGCACAAACTCAGGAACCCCGTCACAGAGACCACTACCAAGAGAAAGAAGATGAAGACGGCCAGGGAACCCGAGAAGGATTTGGCAAAACTCTTATAGCAATTACAGATTGCGGAGGATCGTGAGAGAAAAGACAAACCCACCTGCGACCCCGTTGTTTCAGTGAACATTGATGGCAATCACCCAGAGCGCTGCGTAGAGATAGGGGCCGAGCTGAAAGATCCGATAAGGGGAGAGCTGATTTCTTTCCTTAAAAAGAACGTAAACACCTTCGCATGGGAAGCAGAAGACATGCCCGGCATCAGCGTCAATGTGACATGCCATGAGCTAAACGTGGATCCGACCTTCAAACCAGTTAAACAGTAAAGATGAAAACTTGGGCCGGAAAGTGCACAGGCAGTGAATGACGAGGTGGAAAGACTACTACGCGTGGGATCAATAGTCGAAGCAAACCCAGACTGGCTCGCTAACCCTTTAGTGGTTAAGAAGAAGAATGGGAAGTGGCGTGTATGTGTGGATTTCACCGACCTGAACAAGGCCTGCCCAAAGGATAGCTTCCCGCTTCCACATATCGATCAATTGGTAGAAGCCACAGCGGGCAACAGACTCCTTTCGTTTATGGATGCTTTCTCCGGATACAACCAGATTCTAATGAACCCGAACGATCAAGAGAAGACAGCGTTTATCACAGACCGCAGAATATATTGCTATAAAGTAATGCCATTCGGGCTCAAAAACGCCGGAGCAACTTACCAGCGGTTGGTCAACCGAATTTTCACCGACCAACTCGGAAAGGCGATGGAAGTTTACATAGATGACATGATGGTGAAGTATTTGGATGAAAAAGATCACGCAGATCATTTGAAGGAATGTTTTGAGCAACTGAATCGGCATAACATGAAGCTCAACCCAACCAAGTGCAGATTTGCGGTGACATCCGGAGAGTTCCTTGGATACCTGGTCACTCACCGTGGAATTGAAGCCAACCCAAAGTAGATTGATGCGCTCATACAAATGGCGTCACCAAAAACAAAACGCGAAGTCCAGAGGCTAACAGGAAGGGTCGCCGCACTGAATCGGTTTATCTCTCGATCAACAGATAAGTGTTTGCCTTTCTACGACACACGTGGGAACAAGAAGTTTGAATGGACAGAGAAATGCGAATAGGTTTTTCAACAGCTAAAAGAGTACCTAGCCAGTCCTTCAGTACTTACAAAACCAGTGGAAGGCGAACCATTATTCTTTTACACGGCCGTTTCAGCAAGAGCAGTAAGTGGAGTACTCATCCGGGAAGAGCGCAGCGAGCAGAAACCTATCTTCTATGTCAGCCTGACTCTCACCGACGCTGAAACCCAGTATCCGCAGATGGAGAAGCTGGCGCTGTCTGTGATAATGTCCGCCCGGAAGCTGAAACCATACTTCCAATCGCATTCAATTGTGGTTTTAACTTCCTTCCCCCTGCGATCCATCCTGCATAGTCCTAGCCAATCTGGGAGATTGGCGAAGTGGGCAATAAAGCTGAGCGAATACGACATCGAGTATCGGAGCCGAACCTGCGCAAAATCTCAAGTCCTTGCAGATTTCCTGATAGAACTACCAGAAGAAGGAATAGAAGAGCCAGCACCGAGCCTAATTTGGAAGCTCCACACAGATGGATCATCATCAAAACAAGGATCTGGAGTTGAAATACGGTTAACCTCTCCAACAGGTGAAATCCTCGAATAGTCATTCCGCTTGGGTTTTCGTGCATCCAATAACGAAGCAGAGTACGAAGCTTTGATTGCAGGAATGAGACTTGCTCTTGGACTCGAGGTTTCGCATGTCCAAGTCTACTGTGATTCGCAGCTGGTGGTCAACCAAGTCAGCGGCGAATACACAGCCAGAGACGACCGAATAGAAGCTTATTTGAAGATCGTCAAAGAACTGGCTGCACAGTTCGAAGAGTGTACATTGACATGGATACCACGTGGGTAAAACACTTCGGCAGATGTGCTAGCAGCACTCGCATCCACCTCCGATCCTGACCTGAAAAGGATAATCCTAGTAGAATTCATCAAACATCCAAGCATCAACCTCTCCGACTCCGTGAACATGATCACCCGCTCCCAAACAACCAACCAGGCCGAAGATACAACCAGGGAGCCACCACTGCAGAGGAAGACCAAAACATATCTTTGGTGGAAGAGGAGACAATCGAGGTAGAGGAAGAGCCAAACACAGATCCTCCAGACGAAGGTGAAGCAGTCGAGATGGAGGAAGATCCACAATCGACGGAAACAGACTACGGATGTGACAAAGAGTGGATGGGAGCAATCCGCGTTTACATCATGGACGGCGAGGTACCATCAGATAAGTGGGCCGCTCGAAAACTCAGAGCTCAAGCTGCCTGATACGTTCTATTAGACGGAAATATCTTCAAGTGGAGATTCTCAGGACCGCTGATGGCCTGTGTCAAAGGCGCCGAAGCTAGAAAAATCATGGCAGAGGTCCACAGCGGTTCGTGTGGCAACCAATCCGGCGGAAGAGCTTTGGCAATCAAGATCAAGCGTCATGGTTACTATTGGCCGACTATGGCGAAGGACTGCGAGAAGTTCTCCGCCAGGTGCAAAAATGCCAACGACATTCCCCAATGATTCACCAACCCACGGAGTTGCTGTCTTCAATCTCAGCGTCCTATCCTTTCATGCGTTGGTCAATGGATATTATAGGGCCTCTACATAGGTCCAAGCAGAAGAGGTTTTTGCTAGTTTGGACAGATTACTTTTCCAAATGGGTCGAGGCAGATTCTTACGTCAACATAAAGGACGCCCAAGTCAAACAAATATCTTATGCCGACATGGAGTTCCATACGAAATTGTCACCGACAATGGCTCGCAGTTTATCTCTACAAGGTTTGAAGCTTTCTGTGAAAAATGGAAGATACGACTCAGCAATTCTACGCCACGCTATCCACAAGGGTACGGACAAGCCGAAGTGGCAAATAAGACCATCCTTGATGGTCTAAAGAAGCGCCTGGATGCCTAGAAGGACGCTGGGCAGATGAACTTAGAGGAGTCCTATGGTCATACAGGAAAACTCCGTGATGAGCAACCGGTGAAACACCTTTCGCCCTTGTCTATGGTGCAGAATGTGTCATCCCAAACGAAGTCCAATATTCTGGAGTCCACCACAGACTTCTTTCAGGGCAGGAGGGACTGAATCACCTCATGTTACTCGATGAGTTGGACTTGATCAACGAACGATGAGACCAAAGGTTGGTTCGGATTCAAAATTACAGCAGGCAACGGCTAAGTATTACAACACCAACGTCAGAAGTCACAAGTTCAAAGAAGGTGATCTGGTCCTCCGCAAAGTCTTTCAGAACACGGCCGAAACAAATGCTGGCAAACTAGGAGCAAACTGGGAAGGACCCTACAAAATCACCAAAACAGTCCGACAAGGAGTGTACGAGCTCGCAAACATGTCTGACATTCCGATACCAAGATCTTGGAACGCAATGCAGCTAAAAAGGTATTACCACTAAGACATTCACATGAACTACGGGACGACTTGATCCCTGCAAAGGGTACGTAGGCAGCCCATCTTCATACGGGTTCAGTTGTCCCCCTCCTTAAAAAATGGGGGGGGGGGGGAGTGGGTACGTATACATGTATACTCCCATGTCTCGCATACACTTCTCAAAGAGATTAACTTCAAACTATTTCAAACACAAAACTTATGTCACTCGACCTACGCAAGTCACAAACTTTACATCCTTCACGGATATCGTATCACCTCGTCTGTTGCTGGCCACAACAGATGAACCACCACATCTTTTACGGATTTTAACCACTATCTCTATACGGGATAAGGGTTCTCAAACACCCTCTCACGGGTATATAAGCGTGCTATACAAATTCTGACTAGGTGTATCCTGGTCTAATATCCGAAAGGTATATCCTGGACGATATTCTTACAAGTTTACGTTCAAGAGGGATCCGTAAGTCGAAAACACGTAAGTCTTAAAACTCGAAGTAAACTCTTAAACCCAGTAAACACCCCTTGGTACACTGGTCATAAACATCTCCGAAACATAATGCTAACCCACCGGTTTGTATGAGATTTTTAATATGTTTCATTGTCAAAAGAACGGGAATGTAAGTCGGAACACCGCAGATCCTAAACTGACAACAAAGCACTCAATACAAAGACAACCATACGTTTCCTAACACGATGGTTCGCGATATATAACATCAAAATGCAGCAAAACGAATACGCAAACATAAGCAAAAATTCCGACAAAGATAGAAGACGTAACGCCAATAGACGGCAACTCTTACGAAAGTCAAAGCATATTACACAGAAACTAAGTGGATAAAGCCGTCCAGGCACTTATGTTCAAAATACAAAAGATAAGGTTCGGAGTCAAAAAAGCATTAAGAAAGAGATCAGTTGGGTGGGTCCAGCTCGGCGATCGTTTCCAGATCGGCAGTCAAGTGATTGGCGAGATTGGCAACTCCGGGCGTGCCAACATTGGAACCTGCAAAATCTGCAACTCCGACTTGCGCTGTTGCATTCTCCATTGGCTCGTTCCCCATGAGAGTATCCACAGAATCTGAGGAACCACGTGAAAGCATCAGATCTTTCTTCAGCTCGGCCTCAATCCTCTCAAACTCATCAGCCGCGTCGGCCAATTCAGCTCTCCACCCTGTCAGCTTCGTCACCTCGGAGTCAAGAGCAGGCGCGTCCTCTTTCCGTAGAATCTCAAGCAACTGAAGGTTACTGTCGACCTGGACAAGATCAAGCTCTTTCTCCTTCGCCACCTTCAGCTCGTCGATGCTCTTATCAATCTTTGGGAGCCGCTCCTGGAATTTTCTAGACATCTCTCGCCTCACTGCCTATCGTGCTTTTTTAACATTCACCACGTGAAAGCATCAGATCTTTCTTCAGCTCGGCCTCAATCCTCTCAAACTCATCAGCCGCGTCGGCCAATTCAGCTCTCCACCCTGTCAGCTTCGTTACCTCGGAGTCAAGAGCAGGCGCGTCCTCTTTCTGTAGAATCTCAAGCAACTGAAGGTTACTGTCGACCTGGACAAGATCAAGCTCTTTCTCCTTCGCCACCTTCAGCTCGTCGATGCTATTCTCAATCTTTGCGAGCCGCTCCTGGAATTTTCCAGACATCTCTCGCCTCACTGCCTATCGTGCTTTTTTAACATTCGCCTCGTGCAAAGCATGAGCAGCGACGAGCTACCTCTTCAGAGATTCGATTTCGGCAGCCTTCTTTTATTTTGAACGATCCAACCTCATAGCTAAATCGTCGGCCTTGTTCCACTCATCCTTGAGATACGCCTTCTCCTTCTCAAGAGCCTCGATCCGAGCTGAAGCAGCTGCCATCTCGTCAGCGTGTTTACCCTCCAGCTCGGCAACCTTAGTTCTAAGGAAGGATGCATCCTTTTGGGCATCTTCAATTTGGCGCATGTCCTTTCGTACGTCTTGCTCAAAGGCGGCGACGATTTTGTTTATAGACGCGACGAACTGACCAAAGGAGAGGTATTATTAGTACTTAGTACTTAGCTTTTCATTCGACAAAAGAAATATATATATGCAACCGCGAAACGTACCTTGGTGCCTCGGAGAGACATGTCGGCATACATGTCACTATGGGACATCATATCAAGAGGCGGCAACCTATCTCCTGAACAGCGAACTTTGGAGAATAGGGTTGCCGAGGCTGCCTCGTCATTGCATATAGGCTCGGATCCCTCATGCCTAAACGACAGTGGCGCCGGCTCGGTCGAAGCAGGAAGTGCAGGTTTTTGGCGTTTCTTTCTCTTTGGTTTTTCCTTGGTTTTTTCCTCATCAGGTTCGGAAACGGGGCGTTTATCAGAGGTCGGTTTCTTACCCCCTTTGTGTTGAGATATTGCTGAGCTAGAAGGCCTGGCAACTGGAACAAGAGCCGAAACCAGTTCCCTGGTTTCGGTTTCAAGAGTTGGAGGCTCGGGAAGAGTTTGACGCTCTATTCCGACTTTGATCTCACCAACCATTTCAGAAGTTGGCTCGGCAACTGGTTCAGCTCCATCAGCGGCTCGGCTGGCAGCCTCCTTTTCTTTCTTCTCCTTTAAAGCTTGCTTATCACGGATCGTCATCCTCTTTCCCATAGCTTTTTCTTGGAACTTTTGAGGTGGGGATTCGGACTCCGAGCTGTCTGATACTTCAACACCGGCGAAGATGGCTCGGGATTTTTCAACTTTCCTTAGGGAAAAATGATTTTCCCAATGGCACTTTCTGGCAGCTAGTGTCTTTCGAAGCGAGAGCGTATCTTCTGGGTAACGTGGAAGAATCTGCCGAACTGCAAAAACAAAGAGTAAAAAGTGTCAGCCAGCTCATCACAAAAGTAAAACCTTAGCAAATCTCCTAAAAAGTATGCGGCTCACCCACCAATAGTTCCCCATTCTGCCTTGACGTAATGAACGATTTCAGCTTCCACCATGGCATCATTAATAGGAACAAAGAAAAAATAATTCTCCCAATCGCCGTCTTTGCTTCGGAAGCCTTCGATGATCTTTTTCTGTTTCTTATTAGAAATATAGTAAGTTTTAGAGTTTTTGATCTTTAGGAATTTAAGGAACTGCCAAAGATGGAAGATGCGGACGGTCACATCGCATTCGTAGCTTCGAACCAGAATCCCAACCAAGTGACGCATACCTTGAGGAGTAATTTGGCTCGGCGCTAACCCATGTTTGGATAGAAAACGGATGATCAATCCGGGAATCGAAAATCAGCTCGATCTGTCGAGGCAGGAACAAGCAAATCAACATCTTCCGAAATATTGAATCGATACCTTAATGCTTCCAAGGATTCAGCTGTGCATAGAGACGAACCAGGTGGGTCAGGTCGTCTCTTGGGAGCTTTCCTCTTAGGATTTCGCCTCGTCGATGTGCTAGCTTGGTGACTCGCAAACAGTCTCTCTAACCGCACATTTTCTGCCTCGTCAAGAGTGTATTCGTCTGGTTCGGCTTTGATTTCTTCAAGAGCCTTCTGTATCAAACTCGCCTCGGCATCTGCCTCGGCATCAAAAGTTTCATCAACCAGACACGGGACAATAATCTGCAACTGACCTAGCGGAGAACTGGGTTCAACTAGTTCGGTAACTTGTGGAGACAACACCATCTTGCGTCCAAGCAATGAGGCAGAATTTGCCGAGCTCACAGAATCTTCCAGCTCGGCGATGTGAGACATTGAGGATTTTGGCTCGAGAATACGCTTGATACTTAGCAGGAATTGGAAAGAGTCTGACTCGGAATTAAACTGATACTTAGCAAGAGTTGGAGAAATCTTGGCTCGGAGACACACTTGATACGAAGAATTTCGGCTCGGAGACAGAGAAGATCAAGGCAGCAGCGCGATCCAGATGATGATGGATCGGAAAATTTAAACACTCGCCGCAGATGTATGAAGACGGATCGGAAAACACAAGAGGTCGTCGGAAGAATTTGAAGATGGATCGGATAATTTATAGAATTGCCGAGCCACGTTTGAAGATGGGTCGGAAAACTCAAAGACTTGGTGGCGGAAGAGAAGAAACCAATCGAAACCTAGCCAGAACTTGAAAATAAAAAGAGAGAAAAGAAGAGAGAGAAGAGAGCTACCTGATTTTTCGGAAATATGGAGAAGTGAGTTATGAGGAGTGAGACGAGGATCAGAACTAATAGGCATAAAAGAGCATAGCGCATAACGCCACGCGACCTCGGAAACACGCAAAAATGATTGTAGTTCCCAATAAAGTTATGATTGTGACAAGAATACTCCGTCACCGAGCCAATACTATATCCGAGCTAAAAACAAATCAAACTCAGCAAAATGGCTCGGCAGCATATTGCAATGGTTCGGCAGTCAGATAACTCAGGGTTATGGCAACGATAGTTATCGAGGTAACTTATAATAATGTCAAAACCAAATACGGCTCGGCAACACGATAACCTGAATTAACATCGCGAGCCAAAATGGCTTGGTAGCGCCAGTGACAAGATGGATCGACAGCACGTCAAGGAATTGGCTCGGCGACATGATACTCAGTGTTGACTCGGTAATAAACACCTCGGCATGTGTTGTCCCATTCGGTAAATTCAAACAGGATACCGAGCCAAGAGAGCGTGCCTCGGCCACATAAAGATATGGCTTCGGTAACACTGTCAGTCTGGCTCGGCACATATCAATGCCCGAATGAGCTTCACCGCAAATTTGGCTCAGTAGCCCAAAGATAGTTGATCTCGATCTCGACTTTTCACCTCGTCACTATTATCAATAATACTACCGAGCTGGGGGGCTAACTATTGGGGTCGGTTTTCACCCCATCAAGATCAACTGCTGAAAATACTAAGTATGGAGAAAAAGCCTAGCCAAATGAGTGTAAAGCCTAGCCAAGCAAGCACAGATTTCTGGTTCGGCATCAGCCATAACCCGGGCTCGGCGACAGAGGCAAGATGGAGACGAGCCAAACACTTGGCTCGACGACAGAGAAAAGTGGTAACGAGCCAAACACGGTTCGGTGACAGAGGTAAGATGGAGACGAGCCAGACACTTGGCTCGGTGACAGAGAAAAGCGGTGACGAGCCAAACACGGTTCGGCGATAGAGGCAAGATGGAGACGAGCCAAACACTTGGCTCGGTGACAGAGAAAAGCAGTGACGAGCCAACGTTCGGCTAGGTGACGAGCCAACGTTTGGCTAAGCATGAAGAAGTAGGCGACGAGCCAACGTTTGGCTATACATGAAGAAGTAGGCGACGAGCCAATGTTTGGCTAGGCATGAAAAAGTAGGCGACGAGCCAACATTTGGCTAAGCATGAAGAAGTAGGCGACGAGCCAACGTTTGGCTAGGCATGAAGAAGTAGGCAACGAACCAATGATTGGCTAGGCATGAAGAAGTAGGCAACGAGCCAACGTTTGTCTAGGCATGAAGAAGTAGGCGACGAGCCAGTGTTTGGCTAAGCATGAAGAAGTAGGCGACGAGCCAACTTTTGGCTAGGCATGAAGAAGTAAGTGACGAGCCAACGTTTGGCTAAACATCAAGGAGGAGCGGCGATGAGCCAAACTCTCTGGCTCGGCATCAACCAACAAGCCAACATGTTGGTAAACCAACAAACGGTGACAAGCCAACATGTTGGCGAAAAAACAAACGGTGACGAGCCAACATGTTGGCGAACCAACAAACGGTGACGAGCCAACATGTTGGCGAACCAACAAAATGGTGACATGCCAACGTGTTTGGTGGCGCGCCAAAATGTCATCGACAATCCAAACAGGTGATGGGCTAGATACGTATCCAGACGAGGCAAAGAGATGACGAGCTGGATCCTCAGTGACCCAGCAAAGCAGTAATCCCAATATCTTGTTTGGCCGAGGAGACAAGCCACAAAAGGTTAGTGGCCTGAGTTAGCAAGTCAAAGTAAGAAGCCCACACCTAAACAGACTTAGACAAGCCAGAGAGGAAAGGAAAATCCCGAAGAATAAGGAAGTTTTCCTTTCTCGTTTAGTAAAAGGCCTAGCCGACTTATTCGTATATAAATAGACAATGTACCTCTTTGAAAAAGGGATCCGAAAATTGACCTAGCTAAACACTTGTTATTCTTTGCAACAGCTTTCAAAAGAGCTTGAATAAAAATCACCATCTTTGGATCTCTGTTCTTGGTTTCTTTACATAGAAGTTTTTCAAATCCCTAAAATTCCTTACAAAATTCAGTTGTGCGAGTTTCGACTCCCACAGTTATTTGGAATAAAATAACTCTCTTAGCTAAGGTGAATCTCTTAGCACCACATGTATCTAGCTTAGGTGAATCTCTTAGCGCCATCTGTGTAGTTGTTGCATTGGGATGACCCTAGAGGTACTTGAGCCTGATAAACAATTGTCCATGCAGCTTGATTGGCTAAGCCACATGTAATCTACCCCAATCCCGAGTGGTGTGGCCAAATCGCTAAGGATGATTCGGGTCGAGAACTGAGTGGTTAGACGTACAGGTAGCAAAGGCAAACGGGAAGCAAAATACGGAGCTAGGTATGGATTTTCTTTAAAACGTAAATGTTAAAGTGTTTGAATATATTTGAATTAGTCCACGGCCAAACGGTTAATATTATTCACCTTATGCGTGTAATAGGTAAAAGCAATGGGCTTCTGCTCCACGAAATGATTAAAGCATATGAAGCTGATTCCAAGGGCCTTCCCGGCATTCAACCCGCCTCGTCAGGCGCTATGATTAGTATGGAAAAGACGGGTTATGCATCGCAGAGTCGTATTGTCGGACAACTCGCACAAAGAAACAAAGGTGGTAGGTGAAAAGCACTCGAGTGCACTGTACCGGGGTGAATCAGTGGACCCAGGCCCGACCTAACTATAGATGCAAAGCCCGGTATCGTAGCCCGGACAAACTGAATAAATACCTACTAGTTTCCTACATAAAGATAACTTCGACTTCCGGCTAAAACTTTTAAGTGGATGCTATTAATTTACACACAAAATCCCATTTTCTTCTCTTCTAATGGAGACTTAGTCTCTTTTCGACCTCTCGCGGTCATATTTCTGGCCTATCTCTAGCCACTTCTCTGGTCATCCTTGACCATTTCCTTCACCAGATACTTTTTTCCTTTGCTGTCTCACCTTCGAATTTCTCCATTCAAATGTGATGACACACCGTGGACCACTCCTCGCTCGGCCCGGTGTCACTTTTCTTTTCATTTTTTTCTCCTTTTTTGACTTCTTTCCTTGCTATCCACGTCTTACCACGTGGTCTTTTTCACCCATTCTCTTTTGCTTTTTTCTTACTTGAGTTTCGCAGAGCCGTCGGAAAATACCCCCAATCGTATTTTCACCAGTCTTCACGCGTTTATTGATAGAGCAAGAGACTTACCTCCTAGTAACTGGACCCGCATAAAAAAAATCCCTAAACAATATTTTTTATAAAACTTTATAAAACATGTTTTATAAACCCTTATAAACATCTGTTATAAACCTTTATAAATTTGAGTTTTTATTAACAAATTTATGACATTTATAAAAACTAGTATTTTAAAAAATATACATCAAACAATAGTATTTTTAAAAATGATATCATAAAATTGGTATTTCTCAAAAAAATTCTTCTCTATTTCCTCCTACCTACAATCACTATAAACTTCTTCTCACGGTGAACAATTTTTTTTGTATGAACGTTGAGAAGCAATTGAGTCTAACAGCTTGTGACTTGAAATATTGAATCCAAAATGTTGTAAATTACATAAAATAAAAAATGTATGACGCATATTTGAGTCCAGAAAAAATTAAAACACATACAGTAGATTTATATAAAAAAAATTACAAACAAAAAATATTTACATGTCTAACACGTGTCAAAAAAATGTCAAATATTTTTTTTTAACACAAACTATCTCAAAAGTAATAACATTACTAACTAATTAGGTTGAAAATTGGTTAGACTCTTCTCTCTCATAATCATCTCCCTTCTCTCTAAAACAATCCATCACTTGAGTACCTATTCTTTTATATCTTAGTTTTTTGTTCTCCGGCATCCGTTATCTCTCTGACGATGGTGCTGTGAGAGTAGTTTTAGTTCTTCTTTTTCTTTTTCTTTGGTTGTTATATTTCATGTTTTCTTTTAGAGTTTCAAGGTAAATCTGGGGATTTGTTCCAAATTGGGAAGCTTCATCTCTCTCTTTCCATTGGTGATGTCATGTTCTCTTCACGAATCCTGGTGGTGGTGGTGGATGTAAAGTTAATCCTTCCGATTTTAGCCAGATTTCCTTTTGGTGGACATGGATTTTGGATCGGAAGCCATGGAAATCTCTTCGGTAACCTGTGGAGATGGGTTTGAGTCATCTCGTATCAGACGACTCAGATCGGTTGTAGTTTAATCGGAAAAAGCGCTCTCAACGGAGATGACCGTCGGCGCACTACAGACGGAAATGATTCTGAAGGCAACATCTTCATGAAGCTTCAAGAGGAATCTCATGACTCATCATTTTTGTGGTGACCAAGAGGCCATGTGGCTTTAGTATATTATGTTGTATGTATTTTAGTTTGTATGTAATTTTGTATCTTAGTCGATCCTTTGGTGTACCTGGACGGTTAATCCTCTTAGGGTACTGATGAGGACATCAATACCACCTTATATGGATCCAAAGAAGAAGACATCAACATAGCCTCTATAGATCAAACACCAAGAACCATATCAGGAACCAGACACCTGAGAGAGAAGTTCAATAAATCAGTAAAAAATCACATCACAATCATAGAGGAAAAAGAGTTACAAGAAGATGAGATCACCAAGGAATTTCTTTCTGACATTCAAGAACAACTAAAGACTCCAACAGCTCAAGTTATGCCGGTTCTTCAAGGGATAAAAGAAACCGCTTTGTTCACCATTTCAACTCCAGATCAAGTCGTTTAAATAATCTCTGAAGAACATCTATCTATTAAGGTAAGCATTTAAATTTGAATAAATTAACGAGCTCTTTTCTTGTTTTGCAGGAATATGACCGTTCGGTTTTTAAGAGTCTTTTCTTTTTAGTCCTTTATTTCGAGTCTGTTGTTTATGCAAGTTTAGTCTTTTATTTATGATGTATTTTCGACCCTAGAAAGTCCCCTACTACTGGACTATATATAAAGTCCCTTCTCATCTTGTAAACCTAAGTTTTTGCTAATGAAATAAACGAGAGTTTTATTTTACTTCTGAGAAAGAAGCAGCCGCCTCTTTCGTCTTGTGTGTGAATTCTTTGTTTCTGGTTTTTTCTTTTCAACTTCCTGCAATACATCTGATTAGTTTGCATCCATTACCATTGTCGAAACTTGCATATTGTTGTCTTTTCAACATCTCTGCAACAGATCTGTTCAATTTTCTTTGTTTCTAGTTTTGTCCTTTTAGCTTCCTTCGCACTTGATTTGTTGTTACTAGTGTGCAGAAACAGAAAACGTGAAACATGTGAGATCAGGGAGATGTAAACGTTGCTCAGATGCTTGTTGATATTCAAGCTCAACTTAAGACCCTCGGAAACCGTATGACACAGTTTGAACAACCTCCGCAGGCACGCAGAGATCCCATTAGGAATGTGGATGCTCGGAGAGTAAATCAAGAAGAAGATGATGTGTCTGACTTGGATGGAGATCCACCAGATCATGATCATGAACCGAGACCCAGGAGGAAACATAACCGAGAAAGAGGAAGAGAAGAAGATGCGCGGCAAGGAAACAGAGATGTAAGGCTCACGGCACCAACCTTTGCGAGAAAGGTTAATCCAGATGCCTACCTTGATTTGGAAATGCGTATGGAATATATCTTTGAGTACTACAACTACTCAGATAGGATAAAAGTGTATTTAGCTGCTGCTCAACTCACTGAAAGTGCCTTAGCTTGGTGGGACAGAGACATTTCTAAAAGAAGAAGGCATAGACATGGCCAAATCAGTACATGGGAAGACATGAAGTTCCAACTAAGGAAAAGATATGTCCCTACATATTACTACAGAGACTTGCAGAAAAAGTTTTGGAAACTTACTCAAGGGTCTAAATCTATTGAGGAATACTTTGACGAATTTGAAATGCTTAGGAACAGATTGGAGACTGAAGATTCTGAGGAAACTTTGATGGAACAGTTCATAGACGGTCTACAAGATAGGATTGCTAGGAAAGTGGAGAGACAAACTTATCATGATTTAGATGAGTTGTTGTACATTGCGGTTCAGGCCGAGCAGCACATCAAAAGAAAGACTCTCTCAGCAAGTCGTAGCAAGTCTACTTGGAATCAGCAACCTCATAAATTTCGAGACAAAAGAAAATCTATTGACACATAATCAAGATTCCAGAAACCCTACATGAGATGTCTAAGAACACCAAGCCAGAGCAAAGTAAGTCTCAAATTCAAAGATCTCGTGATATAACTTGTTTCAAATATCAGGAAAAAGGCCACTATGCAAGAGAGTGTCCAAATCAGAAAGTAATGATTCTCAAATCAAATGGAGAATATGAATCTCAAAATGAAGAGGATTATGAGCCAGAGGAGTCCGAGGAAGATGTTGTGGATTACCCTGATAAAGGAAATCTCCAAGTTATAAGGAGAGCCCTCAGCGTTCTCTTTGAACCAGAAACTATACAAAGAAAAAACATTTTCCACTCTCGGTGCACAGTAAACTCTAAGATATGTAGTTTGATCATAGATGGTGGTTCTTTGTACTAATGTAGCCAACAAGTATTTGGTTGATAAGCTAGGACTTCATAAGACAAAGCATCCTCGACCATATAGGCTTAAGTGGGTAAATGATGAAACTGAGCTCAAGATCGCCGAACAAGTCACCATACCATTCAGCATAGACAAATATGCAGATCAAGTCGTGTGTGATGTGGTTCCTATGCAAGCTGTACATCTACTTCTAGGCCGTCCATGGCAGTTTGACAAGGATACATTACACAATGGCCGCACCAATCACTACACCTTTATGCACGACAACAAAAAAGCATAGCTTAGCACCATTGACTCCACAAGAAGTGCATGAAATTCAAAAGGCTATGTCCAAATGAAAGAAGATAAGTAAAACTAATCTTTATGTAACACCTTCTACTGTTTTAAAGTCTCTAGAATCACAAGAACAGGTGCTACTAATGATCTTCGGGGAAGTTTTGTTTTTAGGACTAGAAACACAAGACTTGCCAGCCGCTGTTTCAGATTTACTTGATAAGTTCACTAATGTGTTTCCAGAGGAGATCCCACCCGGATTGCCACCCGTAAGAGGAATTGAGCATCAGATTGATCTTGTCCCTGGAACACCTTTACCAAAACGAGCTGCTTATAGAGTGAATCCAGAAGAAGCAAAAGAGCTGGAGAAACAAGTGCGAGACTTGATGTCTAAGGGCTATATCCGAGAAAGCCTAAGCCCGTGTGATGTTCCTGTTCTTCTAGTGCCTAAGAAGGATGGATCATCGAGAATGTGTGACGATTGCAGGACCATCAACAACATCACTGTCAAGTATAGGCATCCAATTCCAAGGCTAGATGAGCTCAATGGAGCCACAATCTTCAAAGATCGATCTAAGAAGTGGGTATCATCAAGTGAGAATGAAGAAAAGTGATGAATGGAAAACAGTGTTTAAAACTAAGCAAGGATTGTATGAATGGCTGGTCATGCCATTTGGACTCACAAACGCGCCAAGTACATTCATGAGACTCATGAACCATGTCTTATGGGCATACATCTCTAAGTTTGTGGTAGTATGCATCGATGATATCTTAATTTATAGCTCAAATCTTGCAGATCACCTACACCATCTTGAGCAGGTTATTGAAACACTTAAGGCTGAAAATCTCTATGCAAATCTTAATAAATGTACCTTCTGCATTGATCAAGTTGTGTTTTTAGGATTTGTTGTAAGTTCACAGGGATTGAAGGTCGACGAAGAAAAGATAAAGGCAATACAAGACTGGCCCACCCCATCTACCATTGGACATGTGAGGAGTTTCCATGGTCTGGCTAGCTTCTACAGAAGATTCATGAAGGATTTTAGTACCATTGCTGCACCACTGACCTCGGTGATCAAAAAGAATGTGGAATTCAAATGGGGTCAATCTCAGGAAGACACATTCAACGAGCTCAAAGACAGCCTCACACATGCGCCTGTTTTGGTACTTCCTAACTTTGATAAAACTTTTGAAATCGAATGTGATGCTTCTGGAACAGGTATAGGAGCTATCCTAATGCAAGGAAGAAAACCAGTGGCCTACTCCAGTGAGAAACTCAATGGAGCTTCAGCTAACTATCCCACATATGACAAAGAGCTCTATACTTTGGTAAGATCACTTGAAACTTTGCAACACTATCTATTGTCCAAAGGGTTTGTTATTCATACAGATCACGAGACGCTCAAGAACCTGAGAGGAAAAATTAAGCTTAAGAAGAGGCATGCGAAGTGGCTTGGATTTGTTGAAACTTTTCCATATGTGATTAAATACAAAAAAGGTAAAGAAAATATTATCGTCGATGCTTTATCAAGAAGACATGCTCTCATCAGCACAATGGAGGCTAAAATTATGGGATTTGAACACATCAAGGCATTGTACGAAACTGATCCAGAATTCCAAGAAGTGTTCAAGGAGACCAACAAGGCTGCATCTGGTTTGTTTTATCAACATAGTGGATTCTTGTTCAGAGAAAAACGTCTTTATATTTCTCAGGGATCAATGAGAGAGCTACTGATCGGAGAAGCTCATGGAGGAGGACTCATGGGACATTTTGGCCGAGATAAGACCTTGAGTGTACTTATGGAACATTTCTACTGGCCGCATCTAAAAAGAGATGTCGAGAGATTCTGTGCTAAGTGTATCACTTGCTTGAAAGCAAAATCCAGGTCACATCCTTATGGTTTATATATGCCTTTGCCTATTTCTAACATGCCTTGGGCAGACATTTCTATGGATTTTGTTTTAGGTCTACCAAAGATCAACCACAAGGATTCCATCTTTGTACTTGTAGTCAGGTTCTCCAAGATGGCTCATTTCATACCGTGTAACAAGACTAATGACGCTACTCAAACTACTGATCTCTTTTTCAAAGAAGTAGTGCGTCTACACAGAGTGCCAAGGACCATAGTTTCAGATCGAGATACCAAGTTTCTAAGCCATTTCTGGAAAACTTTATGGAGAAAGTTGGGAACTAAACTGCTCTTCTCAACCACTTGTCACCCCCAGACTGATGGCCAAATAGAGATAGTAAATCGGACTCTTTCAACTTTGTTGAGAGCCACGGTGGGTAAAAATTTAAAGAATTGATTATCTTGCTTTCCTTATATTGAATTTGCTTATAATCATGTTAAGCATTATGCTTCTAAACTCTCTCCTTTTGAAGGTTTTTATGGATTTAATCCTACTATTCCATTAGATCTTTCACCTCTGCCCCCAAGCTGTCTATTGTGATGAAGGTGAAACCCGAGCAGATTTTGTGAAGAAGTTTCATCAAAAGGTCAAGGAGAATCTAGAAAAGAAGACTGAACAGTACAAATAAAAAGCTGACAAGCACCGTAAGGAGCTGACCTTTGAGCCTGGAGATTGGGTTTGGTTACACATAAGGCATGACAGATTCCCAAACCAGAGGAAATCAAAGCTTGCACCAAGAGGAGATGGCCCCTTTCGAGTGCTGGAAAAGATCAATGAAAATGCCTACAAAATTGAACTACCAGGTCAGATGAACATCTCTTCTACTTTCAACATTACTGATTTACCTCCTTTCAATGTAGATGTACATTTTCTGAGGGCAGAACCTTCTCAAGAGGGAGGAGATGATGAGGACATCAATACCACCTTATCTGGATCCGAAGAAGAAGACATCAACATAGCCTCTATGGATCAAACACCAAGAACCAGATCAGGAACCAGACGCCTGAGTGATATATCATGGTTTTTATGGGTTTTAAAGCCATGATATATGTATATAATCGAGTCTTTTATGTGTCTTTCGAGTCCTTTTCGAGTCTTTTACAGGTTTACACACAATTTGGGATCATTTGGACATTATGGAGCAATTATGGAGCATTGTAGCTAAAAAGTCGAAGTTGGTATTTTTCAAGTTCAGCCGTGTCGGTCGACACAGCCATGTGTGTCGGTCGACACAGCCATGTGTGTTGGTCGACACAGCCATGTGTGTCGGTCGACACAGCCCGATTTTTATACCTCCACTTGAAGACCAGATTTGCAACTTTGCCCTGAAGTTTCATGTATTTACAAAAGAGCCCAGCTCGTGTTTAGACTATATTTTAGGGTTTTTAAGTTTCTTTTGAGAGGCACCTTTCACTTTACACTTTTGATTTTTTTTACTCTGGCTTTTGGACGAAGAACCGAGAGAGATTTTGAACCCCTGTTTCTATCTCTCTTTTCTGATTTCTATGATATCTATCTTATTCATGTCTTTGATTTCAATTGATATGTGTGAGTAGATCCCTTGTTAGGTTTAGGAATTCTCATTAGGGATTTCATGGAATGATATATTGATTTATTGGTTAGGATTCAAACTTGATAGTTCTTCACCTAGGTTGCTCTTAAAGCTAGTTCTAGATTGATCACCTAGAATCTCGATCTTAGGTTGTTAATTGGCACGACAGTGTGATTTATAATCTGATTAAAACCTAGAGTGAGCAAATTAGATAATTGCAAAGAAATTTGGATTAGATAATTTGTGAACAAATCGAACCTGCGCTTAATGCGTGTTTAGAATTTAGGATTCGCAAAGAAATTTGGTTTCTTAAGTTTTAAACATAGTTAATTCTCGCAACGAAAGTTGGTTTATTTTACGTTAGTGATTTGAGTTCTGGAACTTGTTCGTAATTCGATCTTAACCAATCAATTGATTTTCATTACTTGATTTCCTGAGAAATTTCCTGGACCTGACGCTTTTCCCATCTGATAAACAAACTGTTTTAATATTATTTGCATTGTTACTTAATTTATTTCATACTCGCTTAGCTGAATTCGAAACAAAAAAGTCTATCGTGAGGTTCTTGAGTCCTTGTGGATTCGACCCCTAAGTACTGCATCGATCTCTTAATTTGAGAGAGTAGCTCTAGGGATTTAATTTGAGCGATATCAAATTTTGGCGCCGTTGTCGGGGACTCTTTTGAGTTTCTGATAGATTTAAGTGTAGAATCTAGACTAAGTTTTATTTTAAGTTTTACTCACATTCGTTCTATCTTTTTGTCTTATGTTTCAAGTGTATGCCTAGTCGTGTTACTAGGAGCAACAAGGACAGTCAGCTTTTGTTTCTTCCGAAGCAGGAGCTTGCAAAGTTAGAACGAGCGAACAGAAAAGGAAAGAAGCCAGTGGAGATGGTTAATCCTGTGATTTTACGTCAGGACGAAGCTGGTGTTCTCAGGGACTAAGAGGGTCATGTTTGCAACGAGCAAGGCCAAAGATTGGATGGGGATGGAAACCCCATCATGCCAGTTGCTGTTGAGAATGCGCAGGCACATTTGCAAGCTGGGAGAGTAAGGACGCTTCGGGATTACAACAGACCTGATGAGTTTTATGCGAATAGGTCTGCGATCAGACTTCCTAGCTTTGCTAGGAACGATTTTGAGTTGAAACCGTCCTACTACACGCTGGTTGGTCAGCATCCTTTCCATGGATTGGCTCATGAACATCCTATGGACCATATTGAGAGGTTCGAGGACTTGGTGACTAGCATGAAGCACAATGGAGTCAGTTATGACTATCTCTTTTGTAAGCTTTTTCCACACTCTCTTAGTGGTGAAGCAGCTTATTGGTTGAAGCAGTTACCAACAGGATCTCTCACCAATTGGGAAGATACCAAGAAGGCATTTTTGCGTAACTTCTATGATGATGCAAGATCAGAGGATTTAAGGAACAACATCTCTCAGTTTACGCAGAGACCGACTGAAGCATTCAAGGCTGCATGGGTGCGATTCATAGCTTACCAATGAGATTTTCCACATCACGGTTTCAGTGAGGTTCAATTGCTGGGTATTTTCTTCAGAGGCGTGGATTGGAGATATCAAATGGCTCTTGACTCTGCGAGTAATGGGAACTTCAACACGAGGTCCCCCGAAGAAGCTTATGTGTTGATTGAGAACTTGGCGTCTAGCAATAGCACCAAGAATGCTGATTTCGAGAGGCAGAAGCAAGCTGAAAACATTGATGGAAAACAGATTGCTGAGTTGAAGAACAAGTTGGATTCAGTTCACAACATTTTGGTGAACAAGAAGTCAGTTAAGTTTGCTGCAGAGGTTGAGACTTTCGAGCCCGGAGAAGGAATTCAAGAGGATGTCAACTACATAGGTGGTTACGATGGTTATGGTCAGAGGAGTACCTTTACGGGTAATCAGAACTCGTCTGAGTATGTCTCTAAGACTCAGTATTAGAAGCCTTTCCATAGCAACAACAATTTCAGCAGGACTTATGGATCTTCATCTTACCAAACACCTTCTGCACCAACTGAGCAAAGTGGGATGAAATCTATGCTTGAGCAGATACTAGAGGGACAGCAGAAGATCACAGTTGACTTTAATGGGAAGATCGATGCCATGTACACTGATTTGAATGGTAAGTTCGAAACTTTGAGCACTCATGTCAAGAAACTAGATACTCAAGTTGCGCAGACTGCTGAGTCTATGAGAAGACAAGATGGAGTCCTTCCTGGAAGGATAGACACTAATCCGAAGTATCATTGTAATGCCATTATGTTGAGAAGTGGTAAGGAGCTTAATCCAGTGCTAAAAAAGAGTCTAAGTGTTGATAAACTCGTGGAGTTAGAAGAAATTGAAGAAGAATTCGTTTTGCTTGAAGAAGATTTTGCAGAAATTTTGCCTGTATCGGTCGACACAAGTGGAGTGTGTCGGTCGACACACCTGAAAGATATACAAAAATTGAGCCCAGACGAACCAAAATCGAGCTCGGTCGACACAAGTGGAGTGTGTCGGTCGACACCTTCTGAAGACATGCCAAAATCGTCTGTGTCGACCAACACACTTCCTTGTATCGGTCGACACGAGCACCCACAGAAAATCGATGCATCTGGATTTTTGACTAAGGACAGAACTGAGGTCCCTGTGTCGGTCGACACAGCCCTTGGTGTCGGTCGACATAAGGAGCCAGCTGCGACACCAATTTCTGAGAATCCAAAAATTTCAATGGAACGAGTCTACAAGCCTAGGGTTCCATACCCATTGGCTATTAACCATGATAGTGACAAAGCACCAGAGGCAAAAGGGAAACATGCTCAACCATCATTGAGGAAGTTACCTAAGTTAGTGAATCTAGGGAAGTTCGTTGTTCCATGCTCAATCAAAGGTATGGAATTAAAGGATTCTCTCTGTGACACAGGAGCTAATGTGAATGTCATGTCCCAGGCTGTTGCAAAGAAGTTAGGAATTTTGGATCTACAACCTCCAAGTGTATCTATCGAGCTTGCAGACGCTTCTTCTAGACCTTCAAAAGGCTTTATTCCTGACCTAATGCTTAAAGTAGGAGATTGTCTTGTTCCTGCGGATTTTCACATTATGGAGATGAAAAACGACAACAATAAACCATTAATTCTTGGTGCATCCTTCCTTGCAACTGTGGGTGCGATTGTGGATTATCCTAATCAGCGAATCTCTTTCTCCAAGGTCAACAAGAATGTCTTCTACCCTGCAGTTCATGTCAAAGAGACTTATTGTATTACTGTCAATGATGGAGAGAAGCCGAGTTTAGACCCTGGAGATGACACAAAGAAGGTCCCAAATGTCCTCAAGATGACTCCTTCCCTTGCACATCATGAAGTCAACAAACCAGCAAATTCCAAGTGCAAAAAGATCCCATGTGCTCCACATTCGACTTTAATCTCTCTGAGATGTGATGGAGCCCTGGCTAACCCCAAAGTGAGATGCAAAGGGAGCTCAAAACCTTTCTACAAGTTCAGAATTATCATCCTCTTAGAGTTGAGGGAGAGAGGAGAGGTAGTTGTCCAAGAAATGGTGCAAAATACTATGAAACTCTTTCCTGGTGTTGTTCCTTGGAAGTCTGGAAGAGGAATACTAGCTAAAAAGAAAGACCATCCAAAGCCATCACATGCAAGGTTCTCAAGGGATGAGGGAGACACAGTGCCCCTCGCAGATCCACCTCATGCCTAAATGGCATCTAAGTCAAGCTCGTGACGTTAAACAAGCGCTTGGTGGGAGGCAACCCACCGGTAAGTGTACATATTTCGTTTATCTTTTGTTTTCTAACTTTTGGTTTTAAATGTTTCTATCTCAAAAAAAAAAAAAAAAAAGATCGGAAAGGGTGTCGATCGACACTATCGACGAGACGGACCAAAATCGAGCACTTCGCTCGAGTGTCGAGCAGCAACGAATGCGGCGTCGATCCCAGACGAAGCATAATCGACACCCTGACTGGTGTCGGTCGACACCATCCGACAGGTAAGTTTTCTCCACCCTTTTTCCAAAATCTTTTGGTTTCTTTCTGATTTTAAGTCTTGATCACACTGGGGGCAGTGTTGTTCAAGTCTGGGGGAGGTGGTTACTGACAACATCTTTTATGTTCTTAGAGTCAGTTTGTCGTTTTTATAATTTTTTTTTTTTTGTTGAGTCAAAAATTTGTTGGAAACTATGATCTTTCTTTTAGTTTGTTGTGTTAATTATTTCATCTAAGTGATCATTGTTGCAGAATCAGTTCCGATCCGACTAATGAAAAAACCAAAGGCTGACCAGTTGATTTGAGACTCCCATATTTCCAACAGAAACCCACCAAAGCCTGAGCTAATTTCTGATTGTTTCTTTTACCTCATCGATGCGATTGATGTTCATAGAGCTTGACTCCTCGTTCATACTTGACAAAAGACAACCCGTGTAAAAGTAAATGGTACTCCTCTCTCTTGTTCTAAGTAATAAATATATAAAGATGAGAGGATTTTCTTTTGAGTAAAGGGGTAGGAAAAATTTCCCATGACCCCATTATTTTACTTTGAAAAAGATGATCACACAAAGGTTGGAAGCGAGGTTAGGAAAATTTCCCGTGATGCCATTATTCGCCTAAACCTTTGAATTATAAAAACAGAAAAAAAAAAAAAAAAAGAGAATGAGAAAATAATAAGTCTGGGGGAGAGAAAGAGTATCAAGTGTTGTATGGTTGCTTTGTCATAGTATTGTACGGGAATGAGTCTAGAAAGTTCTTGGCATTAAAATCAGAGATGAGACCCAGCGATGAAGGGCTTATGGACTATGTTGCAAAATTATGGGTTGAATCGAGAAAGCTGTGAATGTCTACGGTGAAGTACATGGTGGTTCGATTTGGATTGGTTTTTATTGCATGTGGATTACATGGTGATTGGTCAATATGATGCTCCGAAAGAAGGTGAGTTTCCGTGTTTTCAAACTTCTTCCTTTTACTCAGTTCTCTATTTTTTTTAGGGCAAGCAAAAGCTAAGTCTGGGAGAGTTGATATATCATGGTTTTTATGGGTTTTAAAGCCATGATATATGTATATAATCGAGTCTTTTATGTGTCTTTCGAGTCCTTTTCGAGTCTTTTACAGGTTTTACACACAATTTGGGATCATTTGGACATTATGGAGCATTGTAGCTGAAAAGTCGAAGTTGGTGTTTTTCAAGTTCAGTCGTGTCGGTCGACACAGCCATGTGTGTCGGTCGACACAGCCATGTGTGTCGGTCGACACAGCCATGTGTGTCGGTCGACACAGCCATGTGTGTCGGTCGACACAGCCATGTGTGTCGGTCGACACAGCCATCTGTGTCGGTCGACACAGCCATGTGTGTCGGTCGACACAACCCGATTTTTATACCTCCACGTGAAGACCAGATTTGTAACTTTGTCCTGAACTTTCATGTATTTACAAAAGAGCCCAACTCGTGTTTAGACTATATTTTAGGGTTTTAAAGTTTCTTTTGAGAGGCTCCTTTCACTTTACACTTTTGATTTTTTTTACTCTGGCTTTTGGACGAAGAACCGAGAGAGATTTTCAACCCCTATTTCTATCTCTCTTTTCTGATTTCTAAGATATCTATCTTATTCATGCCTTTGATTTCAATTAATATGTGTGAGTAGATCCCTTGTTAGGTTTAGGGATTCTCATTAGGGATTTCATGGAATGATATATTGATTTATTGGTTAAGATTCAAACTTGATAGTTCTTCACCTAGGTTGCTCTTAAAGCTAGTTCTAGATTGATCACCTAGAATCTCGATCTTAGGTTGTTAAATTGGCACGACAATGTGATTTATAATCTGATTAAAACCTAGAGTGAGCAAATTAGATAATTGCAAAGAAATTTGGATTAGATAATTTGTGAACAAATCAAACCTGCGCTTAATGCTTGTTTAGAATTTAGGATTCGCAAAAAAATTTGGTTTCTTAAGTTTTAAACATAGTTAATTCTCGCAACGAAAGTTGGTTTATTTTACGTTAGTGATTTGAGTTCTGGAACTTGTTCGTAATTCGATCTTAACCAATCAATTGATTTTCATTACTTGATTTCCTGAGAAATTCTCTGGACCTGACGCTTTTCCCATCTGATAAACAAACCGTTTTAATTATTATTTGCATTGTTACTTAATTTATTTCATACTCGCTTAGCTGAATTCGAAACGAAAAAGTCTATCGTGATGTTCTTGAGTCCTTGTTGATTCGACCCCTAAGTACTGCATCAATCTCTTCATTTGAGAGAGTAGCTCTAGAGATTTAATTTGAGCGATATCACTGAGAGAGAAGTTCAATAAATCAGTAAAGAATCTCATCACAATCATAGAGGAAAACGAGTTACAAGAAGATGAGATCACCAAGGAATTTCTTTCTGACATTCAAGAACAACTCAAGACTCCAACAGCTCAAGTTATGCCCGTTCTTCAAGGGATAAAGAAACCGCTTTGTTCACCATTTCAACTCCAGATCAAGTCGTTTAAATCATCTCTGAAGAACATCTATCTATTAAGGTAAGCATTTAAATTTGAATAAATTAACTAGCTCTTTTCTTGTTTTGCAGAAATATGACCGCTAGGTTTTTAAGAGTCTTTTCATTTTAGTCCTTTATTTCGAGTCTGTTGTTTTTACAAGTTTAGTCCTTTATTTATGATGTATTTTTGATCCTAGAAGGTCTCCTACTGCTGGACTATATATAAAGTCCATTCTCAGCTTGTAAACCTAAGTTTTTGCTAATGAATTAAACGAGAGTTTTATTTTACTTCTGAAAAAGAAGCAGCCACCTCTTTTCTTCTTGTGTGTGAATCCTTGAAGATTGAGTGCTCTAAACTTATCACAGATCTTTCACCATCTATGTGGCGTCTCTCGATCCACCCATCACTCCATTTCATTGTTTCGATTCTTCAAAGAGTGACATCAGTCCAGTTGAAGAGTCTCACTTCGTTCCATTTCTCCTACAACTGATTCTATAGAGAGCGGCCTCAGTCCAACTATAGTATCACCATCAAACCATTCCTATTAGGATCCAATCCATTCGGTTTCTATATCAAGTACAAACCCTTAAAATCTCAGAGTTGTATTCCTATGATGGGATTAATTCAATCTTTCATGGCCTGCGAGCCGTTCTGTTTCATACCTCTTAGTAAAAGAGGTTTGGCTTTACCTTTTATTGGGTTTGTGTGTACCCTGAATGGATTTTGTCTACTCTATGGGTTAACTCTTCATAAACCAGTTTTATATTAATAAAAATGGGTTGACAAAAAAAAAACACAAGCTATCTCATAAGTCATAGCAACTTCGTTATTATTGGCCACTAGAATATGACTCGCGCGATGCGCGAGGTTTTGTTTTACAATTTTATTAAATTTAGTGACAAATTTTTTGATTTCTTTAGTAGTTTAGTATTTATGGTTGACAAAACAACCAATTCTTTGTAGATACAAAATAATATTTAATTTGAAATAAGATAAATTACTTCTCTTATTTATACTGCATGATAATATGAAGTAATTCTCAATTATTTCGATATCAATAGTTGCTATTTAAAATATATTTGTTTAAAACTTTGTTATCTACATATATTTGGCTCATGTTATCTAAATAACCAATTGAGATTTTAAAAATAAAAATTATCAATTATTTTCTAATCTCTCTCTATAGTAATGATTACTTATCATTTTTTTTTTTTATCTCTGTCTCGTGAGTTTATATAGCTTTGATCTTTGGAAAATATATCATTTTCTTTTACATTTTTGTGTTTCTTATTTATATAGTTAATTTATCATTTTATTAGATTTTGGCAAAAAAAATAGATTAAAAATATTGATTAACTGAAAAATACAAAAAAATATTTAAGAGTATTGAAATTAAATCCGACTAATTCATTAATTTGGTGTTGTGAAATTAAAATGAATTGTACGAAAGAAAGAATTATACTACGGCCTAACCAAATAACAAAATTTTATTTAAAAAAAAAACCAAATAAAATTATAGTCGGGTTAAGAAATTTTCAAAAATTATTTGTCTTGAATTCATAAATAACAAAAGTTAAAAGTTTACTTAAATGATGTGATAATATATCATTTTATTTTAAATTCAATTAAGTACATTCAATTAAAATTGGGAAAATTAATGTAATTATATATATAATTTTTATATTTAAAATTTTTATTTTAATTTTTTAATTTTTATTTATTTTCCAAATAAAATATTTTTTTTAAGAGGAGAGAACTCCTATTATATAATAGATCACAATTTACAAATGAAAATGATATTAATTTTACGCTTAAGTTGAATTGCTTTGTTTGACTATTCTTCTCAATGTCCTAAATTTACTATGAAACCGAAGCATCACATTTGATTTATTATATGTCTCAGCAATCATATTTTTATTTATTGCGCCAAATTTCTTATTTAACCGGCTAGTAGTATCTATTAAAAAAAAGCATAAAACGTCTATTTGTTTAATTTAATGATTTACAAACTATGGATTAACAAGAAATTTGTGTAGTTATAATATGACGCCAAAATATTAATTTAGTGTAAAATTTATAGAGTTCCAGAATTGTTAATTAGGTAAAAAGTATCTTTAATATAATCAGAATTTTGTTTTTGAAAATTCTAAATTATATTAAAAAAATTCTTATATAAATCTGATAAAAACAAAATTTGAGCATATCTAAATGCGATAAATTAATTTGAAAATATTTTCGATGCTTTTTAAAATACAAAAATATAAATTTGTGTATGAAACTGGCATTCAGTAAAACACTAATTTTCTTTTTTTTATAAATATATCTACTTATATAATTTGTATCTTACAAGTTGAGATCTTTTAAAAAGAAAAATTCAAACAACTTCGAATTTGAAGTACATGCATAGGTAAGTATTCTTTTGTCTTGTTTTAAATTTGTGTCAGCGGAGAAAGCGAAAAACATCTTTTAAATCTCGTGAAGTAAAAAATAAATAATAATAAGAACAATGATGAAACTTGGAAATCATGCAAAGCCACACCTCTACTACTCTAACATCTCACCGTCTTAGGTGTCCTCTTCTCATCACTCCAACCGCATCTATAAATAAACCTTCTCAAAACATTTCTAATTTTATTACAAATCAAGAAGAACAAAAAGAGAGAGTAGATATTTGCTCAATATTATCTTAAAATGGCGGATACACATCGCGTTGATCGTACTGATAGGCACTTGCAATTTCAGTCGCCGTATGAAGGCGGCCGAGTTCATCTTCAGTATGAAGGCGGTGGCGGCGTTGGCGTTGGTGGTGCCGGCGGTTACAAGAGCATGATGCCCGAAAGTGGCCCATCTAGTACCCAAGTAACGTCTTTTTTACATTTTCATTTTTCTTATAGATACATTTTCTTAATCTTAATGCATCCAAAGTTGATGAAATGATTCTTGAGATCAAAGGAGACTATGTTCTAAAAGTATGGAGTTTACTGTTTTTTGTAAAAAAAAAAAAATATATATGAAATGATTTTGACACTCTAATATTGCACAAGGTCTTATTATTATGATTGTTAAATTAAGTATAATTTTTTGAACCTAAGATGGTCCGATCGATATGGTTACATGCATATATACCTTTTCTTGATCTTGTTGTTTCTAAGTAAACATAGTTTCTTGAATATATCACCTAAAAATTGTTCGGTCGTTATTGTTACATTCACATACCTCTTGTGATAGTTAATAATATCTTGTTCTTATGATAGTTAATTGGTATAGTATTTATAAGATCATGTAAAAATGGTTATACATGCATAAATGTATACTTTTTCTTGATTTTATTGTAATGATGATCATTAATTATATATCATTTTCAAAGGTATTATCCCTTTTGGTGGGAGTCCCCGTCGTCGGTTCGCTGCTTGCATTAGCCGGTTTACTTCTAGCTGGTTCGGTGATCGGTTTAATGATAGCTGTACCGCTTTTCCTTCTCTTCAGCCCGGTTATAGTCCCGGCGGCTCTAACCATCGGGCTTGCGATGACGGGTTTATTGGCCTCCGGAATGTTCGGACTAACCGGGCTTAGCTCGATCTCGTGGGTCATGAACTATCTCCGTGGAACCAGAAAAAGTGTGCCTGAGCAATTGGAGTATGCTAAGAGAAGGATGGCTGATGCCGTTGGCTATGCTGGACAGAAAGGTAAAGAAATGGGCCAGCATGTGCAGAATAGGGCCCAAGAAGCTAAACAATATGATATTTCTAAGGCCCATGATACTACCAAGGGTCATGAGACCACTCAGAGGACGGTCGTATGATGAGTTTATGTTTGAAGGGTAGTTATGTATTTTTACTATGATATGTCTTTTTTATCTGCATTTTCTGTGTTCTTTTTTAGTTTTGTTTTTTTTTTTAAATCAAGAAGAGTAATGTGTTTGTGTGTTTGTAAGCATGAAAGATCGTTAGTGTTTGTGGTAATATTTGAATGGTCAATAATTTCTCCATCCTCTTATGTCAGAATGTTTATATACAATATAATAAACTATGGAATATCTGATTTACACTTATTATTTATTTTTTATTAGTTACAGATCAGAGAAAATAATTAATTTTTGCATAGAAGCGAAAAAACTCAAATAAAAAAGTGAAATTTTGTGTATATTTGTGAAAAAAAAATTATGAATTCATTATAGAAGTTGCATTTTCATAGGAATTTTTTTTTATACTTCAAAATTTTCGAAATTATATATAAGTTCAAAAAAATTTCATATTTTATGTTTTTATATACCTTTCACTTTTCAATATTCATGTATACTACTTTCTCACGTTCAAAATAATTGTGTGGATGCTTTAAGGGGTTAAGAAAATCAGTGTTTCCACGTGTTCTGGACTTCGGTTTAGAATTGGTTACTAAAAATTAATTGAATTTTTTTTAACTGACATTTATTTATTTATTTTTATTGGAGGTAAATCAGATTTAAAAAATACACTTTTTATGAAAATTACATCTACAAAACCATATTTATTGTGAAGGTGGATAGGATAAGCTATTGCTATACACAATTCTTTTGAATCTTATGGTTTAGTTTTTTTTCTTTATAGATAAAAAAAAAAGTGCAAAACTTTTATAGTTCTATTGGAGGTTTAATATATGTATATGCAATTCTTCATATACACTTAAAATAGTACAGTTGAATCTTGAGAATTTGAGAAACTACCAATAATCTCTACAAGAGCATGATCCTTCTGAGAAATGATGAAACCTCTTAGAATCTCTAATAACGAGTCTCCTTTTCTCAATCAAAGATATTACTTTTGCTGTTTCATGACAATCTCCACAAATTCTAAGATTCTTCCTTATGATTATTGTCTCCATTGGACTAATCACCAAAAGTCCAAAAGCCATTGCAATCTTCTCACTGTGTTGATTAATCATTTCCTCTTTCACATCTTCATCTACATCATGTAATACAAACTCTGTTCTTGATTTATATCCCAACTCATTCTTCATCTTCTTTCTAATCTCTTTAAGCTTCTTCTGTATCATCTCTGATTCAGGATGAGACCAATCTCCAACAACAAACTTATGAATCTTATTACCATGTTCAATGTAGCTACACCCTGAAGCTCTTACAAGACCTTTCTGTTTCATCAGATTCCTTATTCTTGAAGCATCTTTCCATTGACCAGAAGCTGAATAGATGTTTGATAGCATTATGTAGTTTCTACCATCACAAGGTTCTAATTCAAACAATCTCTCTGCGGCTTTTATACCGAGTTGGGTATTTCCGTAAACCCTACAAGCACCAAGCAAAGCTCCCCAGACACCAGAACTCGGCTCCATAGGCATCTCTTTGATCAATCTATAAGCTTCTTGAAGAAACCCAGATCGACCCATGAGATCGACCACACATGAGTAGTGATCTAACCTCGGCTCAATTCCGTATCTTTTCGACATTGTTTCGAAATAATGCTTCCCTTCTTTGACAAGACCCGAGTGACTACAAGCGCTCAACAAGTGAGTGAAGGTTACATGATCAGGACTAATACCGTAGTGAACCATGAGCTCAAAATGCTTGATCGCGTCTCTTCCATAACCATGAGTGGCATAAGCAGCAAGCATTGCTGTCCACGCCATGCTATCTGGAGAAGTAATCTCCAGAAAAACCATAGACGAATCCTCCAACCTCCCCAGCTTTGCATACAAGTCTAATAACGCCGTCGTTATACACTTGTTTGCATTGAACCCACAAAACAAGATTAGCCCGTGAATTCCTTGCGCCAATTTCACTGCCCCAATAGCTTCACAGACACGGAGAACAGCAAGAAAAGCGGCTTGATCAGGCTTATTCCCAGCCTTTCTGCTCATGTTGAAGTAAGCCAGACCTTCTTCAGCTAAACCGTTTAGCAAGTGAATCACAATCATCGTATTCCACGAAACCAAATTCTTTACACTTAAATCCTCAAACAATTTACAAGATGAAGCCAAATCTCCAGTCTTTCCATACCAATTTATAAGAGCATTCACAACTTTCACTTCCTCAAGTACACCAGATTTCACCACCAACCCATGAACGCAACGTCCTTCTTCTCTACTTCTCCCACAAACACAAGCCGAGATAATCGACATAAACGTAACTTCATTGGGTCTAAAACACACATCAGATCTCATCATCCTAGATAACGCTTTAAAACATTTACCCAAATATCCTCTCCTTGAATACCCAGAGATCAAAGAGTTCCAAGAGACTAAATCTCTCTCAGGCATTTCATCGAACAGTTTCTCTGCGCAGACTTCATGACCGAGTCTCAGGTAACATCCGACAAGCTGGTCCCCAATAAATCCATGGCGATAACTCACAGTCTTAACTACTTTACAATGAAGCAAACGGCATTTGAAAATGGAGACGCAAGAGGTTATAGAATCGATCAGTGATGAAACATTTGCCATCTAAAACTCCAAAAGTTATACAACGGAGAAGAAGAGGAAGAAGAAGATCGTTCTTGAACAAAACTAAGTTCGCACAAAAAGCTCGACCGATTCCAAAAATCTCTGCTTTGAACATGAATACACATTTGCTTTATCATTCTATTAATGGGACGAATGTGTATTCAAAAGTATCCCTAATATATTAATTGAGAAGCATTTTTTAGAGAGTAATCTTTGCTTTTACGTGTTATTTACACATGCGTGCCATGCTGATGTGTCACAATTCCGTATGTCCACGTGTAATATCTAATTAGACATTAATTACCAGACTAATTACAATATATGCCACTCTTATTAATTTGGTTAGAAAATCCGTAGAATGATTATATTATTAATTAGGGATTAAATAATAACTAGATGTTTGACGTGTACGCGATACGTAAATAAAATTATACTATGTTTTACACGTCTAAAGCGATACACGAAAAAGATATAACTCAGGTACTTATACGAATTTGATAAAAACTCTTTCAATAAAAGAAATTATAATTATGATTATTTGGTTGAATGACCAAAGAAAAAACATATTTGGCAAACTAACCAAAAATCTCTTAAATGGCACAATCCTAACCATTAATTTTAGGATTTTTGTTAGTTTTTTAATTATTTTTTTTTGGACTATTTGGCAAATTCTTATAGTTATCTTAGATGATGCTCACCATCACAAGCTTCCTACCAAACAAAAAACTCAAAAATCTTCTCAAAACCCTAAAGGCCCACCTCCCTTCTTCGTCGATCTGAAGTTTGGGTCGGCGTGCGATGGCTCTGTAAGCACCAACACCGGTCCCCGATGTTCTCATTTCCTTTCTTTTCGTTTCTTTGTTGTTTGCAAGGGTTAAGTCGAGGGTTAGTCGTCTATAGAGTTTGGATCTAGTCGGAGTTTAGGTCGTTGGGATGTCGGTGATGCCGGCTCTTCTGACCAATGGTGCGTTTGTCGCTAACATCAAGGATATCCTCCGGCGGCTCTCTTCGTCGGCCTTCTAATCTGCTCCACGGTGATGCCAGAGGCTGCTCACTGTTTCGATTTTGGTAGAGCCAATAGGTTTGTCTGTGATCTCTTGTGGTCTCGATTTGTCGGTAATCAAATTGTGGGTCTTATATTTGGGTAATTGATTGGTTCTGTCCGAGAAGTTACATGTTGTTTCAGTCTTTGATTTTTCCTTTCCTTAGTTGGGTTCTTAGACGCGATGTGGCAGAGGTTGTCTTTAAGCTAATCACTGGTTTCTTCATCCGTCTTTATAGGTTTCTTCCCTTCCTTATGAGTTTTCATTGGCTTCTCTTCGGATCCGTCCAGTTGTCGTGTTCAATCGGAGTTCCGTTTCATCTAGAGCTAATGTTTCGTCGCTCTTTGTTTCTACACAGTTGTGAACGAGTTTTTGGCTTCTATCGAGGCATCTCCAAGTCTTTCGACATCGTCTGGATTACATTTTGTGGTACGAAGTGTGTCATAGTTTTGTCCGAGTATGTAGCTTAGGTTTTAAATTTTAAGAAGTACACTTTATCCTCTATAAGAGGTTGCTCCTTCTGAATATTTGTCCGAGTTTGGCTTTTTCGGTTGGTCTACGTCCAAGGTTCTAGGGATGTTAAGAAGGCGTGTATATTTTGGTGTTTGTGACTAGTTTTGGATTCATTTCGGTTATGTTTTTTGCCTTGGTTGTTGTTTATGTGTCTTTGTGTATTTCTCTGTATTTTATATGTTTTGTGTTAAGTTTCTCTTTGATAGAGTGTTGTTTCCCGGAAATATATGTGTTTCGCTGGCTATGCTTTCAGGATGTAAGATAAATCCGCTGGCAAAAAAAAGAAGATGATGCTCACCATCACGCTTGTCTGTTTTGTGTTTCCTTTCCACAAAAGGATAAAAAAAATTGAGTCTAAAAAGAAGAGAAACAGAATTGAGAGATATAACAGAAACGTAACAGCAAGGTTGGACACGGAGTGGATATTCTGTATTTTGGTGGTATCCGTGATCCGTTTCACTCCGTTCAGATCAACACTTGTCCGATCCATATCCGCTCCGTAGTAAATCGAATATCCACTAAAATCCAGATTTTTTGCCTCATATCCGATTCGCTCCGTAATCATTTAAAAATAATTATAAAATATCAGAAAATATAGAAAATATTCAAATTTAACCCAAAATGACAACCTCCACTAAAAAATATTTTTTAATAGAAATTCATAAAACTTACATATTGATATAATCATTATACATTCCATATATGTATTTATCTATACATATTTATACGTATACAGAGTGGAGCGGATATCCATCTCTTAAAATTTTAGTATTTATGATTTGTTTTATTTTTGACGAATATTAAATTTTAGTATTTGCTTTGCTTGATAAAGTTACGGATATTCAAATTTTTCAGATCAAATCGAAACGAATAATGAATCGAAGCACATCTAACGGATATTTTTGCCCAGCCCTACGTAACAGAGAATACCTTCATGGCCATTAAGAAGATTGATAAGATCAGAAGCACAAGAAATGCCAAACATATCAAAAAGACTGCTTGTATGAATTTAAAATTAGACTCGTGTTTTTGATTATGATTGATTCTTGTGTGTGTGTGCTACCTGATCCTGAGATTTACGAGATCTGATATGAAATAAAATAAAATAAAGCCCTATTGAAAATACAAATCATAATGTTTAAAGATAAAAAAAAATACAAATATGATATAAAAAAACTGTTAGTTTGATAATTATAGACTTTTTTGCTTTTATCCATAAATTAATATTTACCACTTTAATTATCTATATATATAGTATGGGCCACAATCACAATTTTAATCCCTTTATCCACTCACGACAAAATTTTAAACAAAAAATATGGCATACAAAAAAACAAAAAACAAATGGGCTCTTAAAAATCTGAGGCCCAACACGAATGTTTTTTTGGGTATACACTCAAAGCTGCGCCTTAGGTTGAAGCCAAACAAACAGAAAAATCACATAGAGGCAATCAAAGATCTAGATAATCACATTTTATTGATCCAGGCACCAGTTGCTCTCCTACAAGATCCAAAGAAGATCAAAGTTGATGTTTCCAAAAACAAGTCTGTGCAAAACGTGATTCTATAGAAAACATTATGATCCATTTAAAAGTTATTCACTTACCCTAAAGCTGTTGTCATCTTTAAAAAAAAAACTTCTTTAGTTTACTATATTGGATACTAAAAAGAACAATATAGTCATGCTAACCTACTAATTAAGTAACTAACTAAATGGGGTAGAAGTTATCATTTTTACCCCATTCTTTCTCTCTTCTTTCATTTTCTTTTTCCTTCTTTTTATTTCACACACCCTTCTCATTTTAGGTGATTTTTATATAAGAAAAATATGAATTTAATTTCGTTGTACCACTGTAAAAAAATAAAAAAATTTACGAAACATGCCATCATTTGAATTTTTTTAAACGAAAAATTTACTCGAAAAACATATATTTAACTAATCGAACAAAAAAAGTAATCACGATAGAATATACTATTTTCAAAAAATTATACACAATTTTCAGATTTTGAGTTTATTTACATGGTTTAAACCTTGTTTTTTGGTTAAATTTATGGTTTATATTTTGAATTTATAGGTGATTTATGTAGGTATTATGGTAAATATTATAATATAACATTATATTATAAGTATAATGCACGCTTTATGTTTTCAATCATTCTCATATTGAAGTAGTTATTTATCAGTTTCCAGCCAACCAATTCAAAATTGATTTGGAAAATCCGTTCTGCCAATCCATCTTTTGCAAATTCAAAATGTGCATGTAAACGCAATATTTCGATATCAAATTTAATTGCGTCTACTCCATAACTAGTTTATCAAATAGAATAGTATTGCAAGTGGTCCAATAACTACTAACTTATCAAATAGAATAGTACATCGAAATAAATAGAATAGTATCGCAAATGTTCAATGATAAAACCTTCACAATTAGACGAACATCCATCCACTGACAATTAGTTACTAATAAGTGTATATTGCCTACATATGTATCACAGCATATATAGCTTTAGGAATGATTTTTTTTTTTCATTTGAAAGTGAATTGGCATATGCAACTACATTGTAGGAGTTGTAAACGATCTGAACTATACTATATGAAAGAATAAAATAATATAGACTCACATATTATAATTTGTGAAGTAAGTTAAAATTAATTGGCATATGTGAATACAAATTTGTATATGTCATATATGTATATGGCATTGGCTGAATTTTAAAAAATGAATACGAATTTTTCAAAAATTGTATACGTGAATACCAAAAATACGTGTCATTCTATATAGAAATACATAAAATATAATAAGATATTTTTATTGGAACATGCTACAAAAGAGGAAAAAGAATTAGTTTTGCAAAACTTATAAATTTAGGAGAAAAAAATAAATAAATTGAATACTTACGCTCATTACGATACGGTTCATCTCGTCGCGGGATAAGTATTCCGCGTTTGACCCAGCTTGAGAGAGCTGAGTCATCTGGGTCTGGCGATCTTCCTCAATCGCGTCGAGGGTCTATGCAGCCAACTTATCTTGAACAACCATGGTCTTTCGATTCGTGTGCGTGTCCCTCAGCAAGGCCCCATAATGCGGTGGCACACCATCATTAGCGATTGTCTGCAAAAGACAAAACATATGTTAGTAGTATTTAAGTGAAAAATATTAGAAATAATACTTATATGAAATAATAAATCTTACCATAGCTCGTTCTCGGGTTTCGATTGTCTTCGGTCCACCGTTCTGAGTAGCAATTCTCTTTCCACTTCGGTTGCTCTTCTGATTTCTTGAGTTTGTCTCTGATAGCGCCTTTGTCTTGGGATTCATCCAGTAACGTATGAGTCCTTCCCAAACGTTAAGTGGCAGGTCGGTTGGCTTGTCTGCCGGGTTCTTTTGCCACTTCTGCTTCCACTCAAACTTATGGTTCTTATATGACTCTCGAACCTGCTCTCCGAAACCCTTTCGAACCTGGGAAGTCAATGTTGGGTCCCACGTGAACTGTTGCTGAAAATATGTAAAACGAAAAAAATGAAGTATTAATAATAAATAATATGAAAAACACATATAAATACAAATGCTTGAAATAATATAACTTACCGCGAAAGTATGCAACCATTTTTCCATCTCGGTCTCGGGGATCTTAGAGGCCTTCTCGTACGGGTGGGAGAGCTGCGTCTTGAAAATAGAAAGAATTGCCTTACTGATTTTTCCCGCCGGATCACATCTAAACCTGAAAACATAAAAAAATAAAAAATTTGGAAAATATCAAATTACGATATTTAGTAAACAAAGTAATAAATTTTAAATTTTTTATACTTACCAAATGTGTCCTCCATCTAGTCGGGTAGGATGCAGAGGAATGCAATGCTCACGTCCGGGTAGCTCGACAATTTCCTCGAGTGACAACAGACGTCGATTAGCGGACGTCTGTGACTCCACCCCTCCGATCGGGAACCGCCTCTAATGGATCTACTAGAATGAAACCTACAAAAAAATAGACATTAGAAATATAAATAATTAACAAAACGTAAAATAAAAATAAGAAAAACATTTTATATTTATCAATCTCAAAGTCATCAAAAAAATTCCAAATGCATTTAAATCAGTTTAAATTTTTTTAAAATTTGATAACATTTTAAAAAAAAACGCATTTAACGTTTTTAAAAATTGACAATATTAAAAAAAAAATTATAAATGAATTTAACGTTAAAAAAAAATGGTCAAAAAGTTACCATTCAAGATACATGCCATCACCGATGATGCTATAGTGATCATATTGAATAATACGGAGGTAAGTTATAAAACCTCTCTTGTTCTTTTTTTCTACTATGTGTGTATGTTAAGAGAAAGAAATCCTAACTATATGATTGTAGTCTCTGTCTAGAGACTTCAGGTAAATCGTCGGTATAAAGGATCTGTTTTTGAAACTCATTCTCTGTCTAAAGACTAGTGGTATTATAGCCGTCGGGACTGATTTCTTTCCCGTTATCCGAAACCGATCCTTAGTCTCGTCACCACCACGATTATTTTATACAAACTATTATTTTTTATATTCTGGTCAGCTATATGTATTTTATATTTTCATGAATTTTTTCATATTCATATTCATTTAACTAATGATATAAATTATTTGAGTTTTCAGATACATAATCGTGTGCATGATATGTACAAAAACATAAATAGTTAAAAAGAATATAAAGTTTAGTCTTTATAATTGATTATTGCAATTTGTAGTTTATACACACAAAGATTTATTGTGCTCTTATGCATAAATTTTAACGAAATTAATGAATAACATTAATTTTATCAGTATATTATACTATTATTTAATATAGTCTTTGGTCTAGGTAATTGGTAATTCCACTCGAAGCTAGAGGTTCGATGGTTACCTGAGAATATTCAAAACGGCGTCGGAAGTTGATGATGGTGGATGCGACGGCTAACTGGAAAATGACGCTTCTTATTTGGCGGCAGAAGAAATTATTATTACATATTTCAAAAATCGAATAAAAAATCGATGAAGAAATAAAAAAAATTGAAGGTTTTGATATTTATACTCTAAACGACGCTTTTTATTTGGCGGCAGAAGAATTTGTTGTTATATATTTCAAAAATCGAATAAAGAATCGATGAAGAAAGAAAAAAACTGATCCTTAGTCTCGTCACCACCACGATTATTTTATACAAACTATTATTTTTTATATTCTGGTCAGCTATATGTATTTTATATTTTCATGAATTTTTTCATATTCATATTCATCTAACTAATGATATAAATTATTTGAGTTTTCAGATACATAATCGTGTGCATGATATGTACAAAAACATAAATAGTTAAAAAGAATATAAAGTTTAGTCTTTATAATTGATTATTGCAATTTGTAGTTTATACACACAAAGATTTATTGTGCTCTTATGCATAAATTTTAACGAAATTAATGAATAACATTAATTTTATCAGTATATTATACTATTATTTAATATAGTCTTTGGTCTAGGTAATTGGTAATTCCACTCGAAGCTAGAGGTTCGATGGTTACCTGAGAATATTCAAAACGGCGTCGGAAGTTGATGATGGTGGATGCGACGGCTAACTGGAAAATGACGCTTCTTATTTGGCGGCAGAAGAAATTATTGTTACATATTTCAAAAATCGAATAAAAAATCGATGAAGAAATAAAAAAATTGAAGGTTTTGATATTTATACTCTAAACGACGCTTTTTATTTGGCGGCAGAAGAATTTGTTGTTATATATTTCAAAAATCGAATAAAGAATCGATGAAGAAAGGAAAAAACCGAGGGTTTTGATATTTATACTCTAAACTTGTAACAGCAAAAGTCTCTATGACAACAAGAAGGTTTGCTTTTGCTCATTTTCTTCTTTTTTGGTCCAACAGCCCACACACCGTAAATCGGTGTACTTCAACAATTCTCGGTTTAACTCAAACCAATACTAACCAGAAATTGAATCACCAAGATATATCAACAACATACTCCACCTTGATTTAATTTTGTTTCTTCTTCCTCTCTTAGCAAATTGTACTTTGATAAATAAAGTCTTACATTACATGTCTACCACTTTATTATTTACGGCAAAAAAAAAACACTTTATTAATTTTTACCTCAAAACCTTTACTTTTTCAATTTTAGAAACAAGAGTTTATAACTCAAAAACGGTATTACAAAAATTACCAGTTAAAATTTCTTACATCAAATCATCGTTGGTTCAAACCTTGGATCATGTACTTACAACTTACGCTGTTTGGAACAAACCCAACTCTCTGCATTCTTTCCTGAATCTCTAATACTTTATAATATCCACTTCCCGTTTCACAAATCGCTTTAACAAGCAAATTGTAACTCTCTGTGTCAAATATTCTAAACTCCATAGCAAAGAAACTCAATAAACTCTCAGCTTTAGTAAAATCCAATTCCTTGCAGTATCCATTAACCAAAGCCTTGCATATAAAAGAATCTGGTTTCACTTCAGAATCAACCATTTCCGTTATCAGAGACTCGGCTTCACGGTTCCTACCAAACCTACACAAGCAGCAGATAAGAGCTCGGTATGTCTTGACATCAAGCACTTGATTCTGGCTTGTGAGTTTCCTTTTTAGAAGCAACGCCTCTTCAATAGCATCACAGCGGGAGAAAGACTCGATTAAGTTATTGTAAGTCTCTGGTTTAGCCTTGTGACCTTCCTCTTCGCTGATTCTTTCTAACAGATGCATTGCTGCAAATGGTTTACCTTCCCGGCATAAACTTTCTATCAGAAAGTTGCAAACTTCAAATGGGATAGTAACCCTTAACCTTGTAAGCTCGACAAGAAACTTAACAGCTGCAAGTAACCGTCCTTCTCTAACAAATCCTTCAACTATAATCTTACAAGTAAACCTATCGGGAACAACGCTATTCCCAAGCATTTCGTGTAACACCCTCTTCGATTGTTCCATCATTCCTTCTTTGCAATAAGCATAGATCAGAGTGTTGTAGGAGATACCATCAGGCGTAATTCCTCTGTCTATCATCCTGTGAAACGTCTGATGAGCTTCTCTGACTCTACCGTCTTTACAAAGACCTTTGATAAGCGATGTATAGGTAACTAAATCGGGAACAACACGACGCCGGTACATGATCTTGTACAGATAAAACGCTTCTTTCAACCTTCCTCTTCTACAATAACTACTCACTAGCGTGTTATAAGTTACCAAATCAGGCTCAAAACCTTCTTCTTCCATCTTCTCCAAAAAGTCATTAACTTGATGGAAATTCGTATCGTTGCAGAACACATTAGTAAGAATGTTGAACGTATGCGTGTTGGGATGGATTCCAACCCTCCCCATCACGCGATACACTTCCCAGCAATCATCCATCAAATCCAGTTTCAGCAACCCATTCAAGAGATGATTACAAGTGACAACACCAACACGAAAACCGGAATCAATCACCTTTCGAAAAGCCGAAAGCCCTTCTTCTACCAAAGCCAATTTCAGATAACCTTTCACAAGCATATCGAAAACAACAGGATCCCAATTACATTCATCAGTAGCAGAAACCAAAACACTAAACACATCTTCTTCTTCTTCATTAGATGACAATCCCGAGACTAACTCAATCAATTCACAGAGAAATTGCATAGCCAAAGGAAACTTCTTTGACCAAGCAAGAACATGAAGCAACAAACAGTAGTTACCAACATTTGGTCTCTTACCCAAATCGAATTTGACCCAGTTAAAGAAGGCGAGAGCTCGAGAAGCATCTGATTGAAACCTAAGCAAAACCCTAGAAATCTCACGATCACCCAAATGAGGAATCAGCGATTTAACCTCGCTAGATAAGACGAAATCATCACATCGCAGCTTGAGAGTCGAACAGATGACATCGACGATTCGATTAGGGTTTTGAGTATTGGGAAGTAAATTGTAAAGCGGATTAAGGATAGGCTTAGGTGAATCATCAAATCGAGGGATTAACTGCAAAGAAGACGAAGAAAAAGAGGAGAAGAAGTGGTGCTTGGAGGTATCTCCACGAAGACTTCGTTTGAGAAAAAGCATCGGTAAACATAAGAAATCGAGAGAGACGAGTAAAAGTGAGTATTTTTATTTTGTCCCACATCGGAAGTTATGTTTTAGTCTTTAGAGTATATAAATCTTTAGAGATACAAAATGGAATGTGTTCGTAGAAAGGAGAGATGGTTGGCATCTCCTCTGACAGAGACGGGATTGACCTTCGGGTCTTTGAACACATATCGGTTAAGGCTTTCCACCTTCGGGTGGATCTAAACCCAATTTTTTTTTCAATCTTTATTGGGCTTTTGCTCTCTAAATTGGGCCTACATTTTTTTTCTTTTGGGGTAGAGCACCCTAATTCTAAACTCAATTTCTTATATCATTTCTAAAAGATTTGGTTCGCCAAAAATCGTGGTTTTTAGAAACAAGCCCCCTAACTAAGTCTTAAATTTTCATTTTTTCTGTTCGTTTAGTGGATCAATCTACGAAATTTTAAATTTTCATTTTTCTATTGTTTAATTTTAACATTTTGGATTGGAATGGTTTATTTGGAACTGTAATGGTACATTTTTGGAAGTTGGAATGGGTGAATTTCAAGGACGCCAAACAGCAGAAGAGGCAGAGTGTAAACCACTCTTAAAGGCGATTCAATCCAATTGGTCTTTAGGTTTCGAACGGTAGAGTTCGAAGGTGACAATCTAAATATCAATCGGATCATTAATAGGAATGTCACCAATTTGAAACTCCAATATTATATATGCGTCGTCTTCAGCTGGAAACATATATTCTTCTCTGGAAAATACATCTATAGGAATCGTACATTTAAAATGCTCTGGGCACTTCAAATTTGGATTAACATTCCTATTATTAACAGGATGAGGTGAATTTGACATTTAGTTCACAAATTAAGTAAATATTCACAGTTTTTTTTAATTCATTGAATAAAAAAATTATATCTAAAAAATTAACCAAAAATTTTTTATATGGCAAAACTCTAGCCATTAGATCTAGGATTTTTGGTTAATTTTTTAGATATATATATATATATATTTTTTTTTTTGTGGTTATACAACAAATTAACCCTAAATTGAAACGGTGATAAAAAATTTACAATTCAAATTCTCCGCCAAACAATAAAATAACCAAAAATAAAATTCTATGACATTGAAAATAAAGCTAAACTTAACAGAAAAATAAAATATTATCTTTCATAAATAAATATGAAAATATTAGTGGCAATACAAATTCTACCACTTAAAAAACAGAAAACCAAAAAAATCCTCACTTAAAGCCAATAACTTATACCCTAATGGGTAAATCATAGTTGTTAACTCTCAGAAACCATATTAAAAAAAAACGGCACGGAGTTCTTTTGTAAACTCGGCGAACGGTACGGACTTTAGAATGATCTTCTAAAACAGATACTCAATACAAGACAAACCCTCTGGACCAGACCAAGGCACTTGAACCATCACCATTGAATCTTCATACCCAAACTTAACAACTTCACCATCAATTTTGCAGCTCGCAGGTTTTCTAGATGCATAAACCCTAAACTCTCCGGCACCACGAACTCCGACCTCAACAGATACATCATTATACACCAAAGATCGGATCGCACCGCTTGTGTTTAGCATGTTAACCAATCCGATTGGCGCAAACCGAGCCGAATTACCCTCAATGGTCACAACCGGTGAGACAGTGATCAGCTCAAACTTGAAAGGCTCTAAAGTGAGCTCGAGATCGTCGTTTGGTCCAGACAACACAAGCTTCTTGGATTGAGACAAGAACAGAGCAAACTCTTCAACGTTTTCAATGGAAATTGGGTTGTTCCCACTGTTCCATTCAACGTCCTTAGGTTTGGTTGTGGCGGTTATCGTGTTAGAGCATTCAGAGAAACATTGGTTGCGTCTGGTTTCTCTGCACCATCCTCCTCCTTGACAGTTGAATGCTCCAATAACTCCAGTATACTGTCAAAAGAAGAAAAAACAAAACAAGAAACAAGATTGTAATGAACAAACAGAACCTTGTGAAAGCACCATTGAATTTTCAGAATTGATCCAACAGTTTTAGTCTAATAAACCCAAAATTAGATCCATAAGAGCCCAACATGGCGTCTCATCATAGCTTAAGGACTAATTAGCTACAAATAGACCCAAAATCCCATTCAATTTTTCAGATTCAACCAAGATCAGAGTCTTGAAGACTCTGTTACATGTTTCTCAATGAGTCTTCTAAGACCAAATTAGACCCATTTGAAATCAACATTAGCTAACCAGAGAGGTCATAATTAACTTATAATGGATTTCACTTGCCTAATTCCTATTCATGCTTTAGAGTGAGCCCAATAACGGCCCATTAAGAGTCCATGAAAAGAAAGCATTATTACCTTGTTCAAGTTCCAAATTTTGAGCATGGTTTTGCCATCATGAAGCGGGTCTTCAAAGAGACGGTCACGAGTTGGTAGAGCATAGTACTCGCACCTCAAAATGGAACCGTCGGGTAAAACGAGTCGTTTCAGGAGGTCGAAATCGTGCTGGCCCACACAATCGCTGATGTAAATAGGCCCACCCGAAATGGCCCGGGAAGCAGCATGGAACTCAGCACAAGGATGTGTGGACTGAAACATGTCCCAATCAGGCTGGATGAAATTTCCCATCCAGAGACTGTTGTACGCGCAATGGACCATGTGACATCCTTGTAGCCAAAACGTACCGTTTGGATCGCCTGATGGATCCGTGCACCAAAAGTCATCACCTAGTTCAAATATTAAACCAATCAAATCATTAATCTATATTTTTAAAATATACATTTAATATATCTCATACTTGGAGGAGTGATGAGATATGTCTTTTTATCAAAGTATTTTAGCAAGACTAAGAAAATAGTCTTTTAAAAAAAAAAAATAATAATAATAATCTGAAAGATAAGCCATAAACTCTAAACACTAAAACATTAATACGAAACATAAATAGAAGCCCTAAAAATAAATCATAAACTCAACTTCTAAAACCTACATATTTTTTTATAAAACTTTTGATTAAATTAAAAGATGATAAAACCTAAATCTTTTAGCCTAAAAGCTAAACAAAAAAGTATATTTCCTTTTTTTTTTTTAATGCAGCCTATTTTTAAATTTAGTCTTAAAAAAAAAGAATTATAATTATTCCATATCTATAATCTATAAGTGAAAGACTTACCAACACGTCCTAGAGCGATGGCTTCAGTACCAAGGAACATGAAGTCATTACAGTGCTCCATGCTGGCAATAACGCCGTTACCGTTAAAATGCTTATTCACTGACGACGTTAACGCCTTGAAGTAAGCTTTAGCCAAGTCAACTCTCCCGCCATATTTCTCGCACAACATCTCCAATATCTGCAATTAAAAAATAAATTAAAAATCCACGCGTCATGTTTTAAATTAACGGAAAAGCTAACAAAAATAATCCATTAAACTTACGTGGATGACGTCAACTTTAACGCCGTCAATACCGACGTTTTGAAGATGAGAGTGAAGACCTTCGTAAAACTCTTTCGCCATTTCCGGCGAGACAAGTCCGATTCCGGTCTCGACGATCTTGTCGACGGCGAGATCTTCCATCGTAAGCTTAAGTCCCGGCGAGAGCTCTGGCCGGATAATAGTTGACGGCGGAAGAGACGGAGCTTCAGGACGGAGACCTCCCCAGTAACCACAAAGTGCGTGCCAGACGTAGATGTAATCGACGGTGGAGAATTCTTCTTTCAGATCTTTGACAAAAGCTTTCATTCCGACGTCGTTTTGGTTTTTTGGAGAGACGTAATCTCTGAATTTGTAGTTCTCTTCAAATTTCAGAAGCCTGTAAAAAAGCAGAGTAAACCGGTGTGACGATTTCAACTAACAAACCAAAATCTCGGTTATATAAATCCGGTTTAGATTAAGCCAACAAATAATCTCGGTTATAAGTAATTATGGTTTAAAATCAAGCTAATCCGGTTTACAGGAAGGCCAGACTAAGTAAAATAACAATATTATTAACAAAAATCAAACTTAACCGTTTAAAACCAATTTATTACAGATTAAACCGGTGTAAGGATTTGAAAAGAAAAGCTAAACCGATGATACAATCAGATTGTATTAACATGAAAACAAAAGCTAAACCGATGATACAATAAAAAATTAAAGGGTAAACCGGAATAAACCAACCTGCAAGGCATTTGCTCGCCGGCGACGGTACAGGTCATCCCTTCAACATCAATATCATCGGAATCATGTCCAATCGACTGCCAACCGTCGTCAATTAGAACCAATCCCGGCGGACAACCACCGTCGACGAGACACTTAACACCTTTATGAACACCGTCAGGATTCACCGTCAAATAAAACGCATCCCAAGTACACCACCCGAATTTATCGACGATTCCCGGCGGCGATTTCTCTTCCATAAGCTTGAATGTTTTCATATGAACCCTAATCACTTTCATCGCGTCTTTCACAAGCTTAAACGGGTCATCTCCGGCGTGAAGATACACGATTTGACGAAAACCCGACTCGGTTACTTGGGTCGACCCGGATTCGACACAGACCGCCACGTCATCGTCTTGTCCGGATTGGAAAGATGAACGAAAAGATCCTTCTAGTAGCGGTAACAAGAGGACGTAAGGACGACCCGACCCGGAATCGGATCCGGACTTCGACCCGGAATTTTCGAGGATGATGATTTGTGTCTCGTTCTCGATGTCGTCTCCGTTTGACCCGACCCAATGAGTGGTCCACCAAACCTTGAAACGGAATATGCTCATGAATCGAATATTCTTGAGTTTTCCGATGGATGCCACGTGGCGGCTTTTGGGCTCTCCGTCGTCGAAGTTAAACCCGATGAAAGAACCGGCGGAGACGTCGATTAGTTCGCCGTCTTTGTCGGTTAAGTAAGGTGAAGAAGTGAGAGTAACGTTAACCGGAACATCGGTTAAGACGACATGACCATTAGCTAAGAGATTGGAATCTTCTAACCGGAAAAGAGGTTTTCCGGTAAAGTCAACGCCGTTAAGACCGGAATCGGATTTGATCACACTCGGTGGAGCCATTTGGACAAAGATTTCGAGGTTTTTTTTTAGGTTAAAGATGGATTTTAGGTGAAGGAAGTGGACAAAAGTATTTATAGAGATTATGAATCTTGAAAACTTTCTTAATTTCGATAATTCGATGAGATTATGGATTGTAAGAAAGATTGGAAATGTCCATATACTTATAGATTTCTTATGTCGACATGAAGGAATGTATGAGATTAGTAGAACCTTCTCCTCTCTTTTTCCAATGTTTGTTTTAGTAATTTAATTAGATTTATTTACTTTTCTATATTTTGATAGATTTGTTTTCTTTTCTTTTAAAATCTTTTATGTGGGGTAATGTTTGATTTGCTACCTTTAGTTTTGGTCGTTGGTAATGAATACGAAGAGAATTAAAATATTATATACTTGGTTCTCGTCACATGGTTTTTAATTAAATATATATTGCATCATAATTGCGACTTTAATTGCCCTACCGACAAATGTAAATTTCACGGATCGACCAATAATAATTGTTACATATTAATTTTAAAATATACACTCAACTTGTTTCACTCATTTTAATTTTGATATCGAAATTTGAGGAAGTAATGTGACAATACCCAAACTAGGGTATCCATAATATTTTCGAAATGGATAACTTTATTGCCTAAATTTTGAATTGATTCGGATGTTTAATGTCTTGAAATGCTTATAGACATTAGTTGATTGACTGAAATCTTCACATTCCTTTTTTGGAATTAAAGAAACAAAATATTTATGAGATTTCGGGGTTTGATACGGTTTTAATTTTTTTTTATATATTCGGTTTAGAATTATTTATGTCATCTTTGGTTTAAGGAAATGGATTAGATTTTTTTTTTCTTTTTGATTCTATTCATATTCAATTTTCTTTTTTAGATGTTAAAAAGTATAAATCGTTATTGTAAATTTTTTAAACGATTTATTTGGTTTGGTTTTGCTTAAAATATTTTAATTTATTTAAATGCATTAAAAATCAATTTATGTATAATTAAACCACGATAAATTAATAAAACTATATCATAGATTTGTTTGTCCCAACTCGGATTAGTTGAAAAATTAACAAAGTTCAATACGATAATAATATTTTTATATATTTTGAAATTTATATGTAAATATATGATCTCATTCATATAAATGAATAATTATGTAAACTTACAAAATATAACCAAGAAAATTTACTCAAATATGATTTTATGTTATATGTTTTCTATTAAAATTTTATTTTTATTGGAATTCGTTTCTAATTTTCTTTATTGCAACGAAGATTTTTTGTTTTGCCTAATAATATGGTATTAAAAAATAACGTAATTCTAGGACACCCATATTCTCGAGCAGCAAAAGAAATTGCTAAGCGTTGTAAATACGATAATTGCTTTTTTATGTGAACCTAAATGTAAAGATATTGTAATATGGTTTTAATTTTTTATCATCAACATTAAGATACTAGTTATGATTTCTTATAAGTTATGGATTTCTAAACATGTATCATTTTCATCATAATAGTTCAATAAGCTATTAACATCAATTTTATTGTAATAGCTGAGATTATTAATCATAATTTAAATTTATTAATATCGTGTGATTTGAAAGGCAAATTTATAAATTTCTGTAAGTTCGATTACAGAACATTTGATCATTTTCTCTTTTTCTTAATTATTATTTCGATCTTCAGACGCTAAACCATATATTTTTTGTTCATCTTTTACATCTCTCTCTCAGTTTCTTCTTCAACAGCACCAGCCCCATTCCAAGCTCCTGCGAACTCCGCGAATGACTCTCAAGATGAACTCAAGGTTCTTATACAGCAACTCTTACTAAACCAACAGAAAACTGCTAGCGAGATCAATATCAAGGTGGACAACATGTACAATGATCTCAATGGTAAGTTTGAAGCTCTCTCTAATCACGTTAAGAAACTTGACACACAGGTAGCTCAGATCTCAGCATCAGCCAAACGACCACCATGGACTCTTCCAGGAAAAGTTGAGACAAATCCCAGAGAAACTGCAATGCAATATCAGTTCAGGGTAAGATGGAGACTGTACCAGCGTCGCTTACACGAGAAGAAGTAGAGGACGCTGGGGAATCATTATCATATATATCCTAGAATCTCATACCCTCAAGGACCGAAGGATCGTATTGAAAAAGAGATTCACATAATTCACTTCCTGCAGCTGAATTCAATAAGATGGTGAAAGAGCTTTCTCCTGATATCTCATTTGAAGATGCACTTAGAGGCGATCATGTATATCGGAAGTTTGCCAGAGATACCATAGAAAGCCTTACAGTTGTCAAGGTCCTCTTTGTTGAAGCAAGGAATACACCATCGCCTATGAAGACACTGTGCAAGGTGGAGGACCCTAGGAAGTTTGTGGTTCCATGTTCTATTTCAGGAGTTGACTTTGAAGAATTTCTCTGTGATTCTGGATCTTCTATTAATCTCATGTCTAAGGCTATTGTAGAGAAGCTCGGGGTTGCTGAGATGAGACTTGCTCAGATATCTCTCAAGTTTACAGATTCTTCCACCACGATTCCACAAAGCACCATTTATGACTGACATATTCAAGTAGGAAACTGTCTTGTTCCTACTTTCCAGGTGCTGGAGATGATTAATAATTCTGATATGCCTCTGATTCTTTGGAGACCGTTTATGGCGACAGTGGATGCAGTTGTAGATCTGCCTAATAGGAGATTCTCATTCTCCAATATTGACAAAAAGTCTTCTACAAAGCCATACCCACTAATGAAGCAACCAAAATTGCATCTTGTGTGACCATTATCAGTGGGGAGAAGTAGCCGATCGAGACAATGAAAGAGCCTAATGATAAGAGTGAGGTCAAGGAAGTCCTGGATGGAGACCCTCACATCTTTACCAAGGAAGTCCGTAAAAAGGCAAAGGTACATGGGAAGGTGAAGAGCCAAAGGATCAAGGGAGATTCTCATATAACTCTGGTACCTCATAGAGTTGTTGGAGACACAATTGAGTATGAGGTAAAGTGCAAAGGAACTTCGAAACCTTTCTCCAAGGTTAGAGCTATTCTTACATCAGATTTTAAAGAGAATGGTGCATAAGCCGTGAAGAAAATGTTGAGAAAGGTTCTAGAGCTTAAAATGACTAATTGGGGAACTTTTTTTGGAGCAAGTTCCCATGCTCATCTTCCTGACTGATACAAGAGACAGGAGTCAAGCTAATGACTTAAAACAAGTACTTGGTGAGAGGCAACCCACCGGTAAGTGTACATACTTCGTTTATTCAGTTATTTTCTAATTTTTGGTTTTGGTTTATTTTCACACCAAGACGGTGTGAGTAAGTTTGGGAGAGGATATTTGCTGGGACTAACGCCATTTTTCTTTCTTTTGTTTTTTTTTTTGGCTCATTTTCATGTTTTTTTTTAGTCAGTTTGTCGGTTTATTGATTCAAATATGTTGGAAACTATGATCTTTCTCTTGGTTTATTGTGTGACTATTTCATCTGAGTGACCATTGCTGCAGAATCAGTTCAGATCCGTCTAATGAAACATCCAAAGGCTGACCAGTTAACTAGAGACGTCCATATTTCCAATAGAATCCACTAAGTTCGAGCTAATTTCTGAGCTCTTTCTTTTATCTCAGCGATGTGACTGGTGTTCATAGGGCTTGACTCCTCGTTTATACCTGACAAATGCATCATGTGTGAAAAGTTATGGTACTCTTCTCCCTTATTCTAAGTTAAATAAAAACAGAAAATATGAAATGATTTTTTTTTGAGTAAAGGGATAGAAAATTTTCCAGCGATCCCATTATTTTACTTCGAAAGAAATGATTTTTACTTCGAAAGAAATGATCACACAAAGGTTGGAAGCGAGGCTAGGTAAATTTCCCGTGATACCATTATTCGCTTACACCTTTGATATTAAAAAAAAAAAAAAGAGAGGATGAGAACATAATAAGTCTGAGGGGAGAGAAAGAGTACCAAAGATTGTATGGTCGGTTTGTCATTGTATTATACGGAATTGAGTCTAGAAGGTTCTTGGTATTGAGATCATCGATGAGACCCAACGATGAAGGTTTATGGGCAATATTGCAAAATTGTGGGTTAAACCTGGGATACTGCGAATATCTGCGGAGAAGTACATGGTGGTTCGATTGGGATTGAGCTTGCAATATGTGGATTATGCGTTGAATAGTCAGTACAACGCTCTAAACAAAAGGTGAGTTTCCGCGTTTTCAAATTTCTTTCACAATCTTAGTTTTTTATTTTTCTTGAGGGCAAGCAAATGCTAAGTCTGGGGGAGTTGATATATCATGGTTTTTACCGGTTTTCAACCATGATATTCATTATTTTATCGAGTCTTTTATGTATTTTTATAGTCTTTTCAGGATTGGAACACGTTTGGATGAAATCTAAGGCATAAGAAGTAAGGAATGGAGCAAAAGAGCATAAAAGTGGTCAGATCGATCGATCCAATGTTGGATCGATCGATCCAGCAGCCCGTAACATTTCATATCGACCAGATGAAGAACAGATCGATCCTTCCAGCTCAGATTGATCAATCCAGAAGACTGTAACATCTCAGATCGATCGATCCAAGCCTAATCCGATCAGAAAAAGGAAATTTCAATTTCCTTATTTTATTGGGTTTTGCCTTTATTTTCAACCAGAACGTGTTTAGACCTATATATTTGAGTTTTAGCCATTGTTTAGGCTACACACAATTTTTTTTCTATTCAGACTTTTGGCTTTTGCAATTTGTAAGCTTTGGGGAGACGAATCTCTGACTCTACATCTTTGAGAAGATTTATGAACCCTTTTGGATTTATATTTATTTGATTACAAGTTTTTCTTCATCTCCTTGGTGTTTCTCTGCATCCATGTCTGAGTAGTTTCATAGTTAGGTTTAGAGTTTCAAGAGAATTTATGAATCATTGAATCACACATAGATAGGGATTTATCATCTTGTCTTCACCTATCTTGCTTAGACTGAATTGATCACTTAGTCTCTGATTTAATGTTTAATCTATTCATCAAAAGTGTTATAGATTGCTTGATAGAACATAGGTATTCATCAAAAGTGTTATAGATTGCTTGATAGAACATAGGTATTTATCAAAAGTGTTATAGATTGCTTGATAGAACATAGGTGAGCGAATTGTCCTTAGCCAACGAAAGATGCTAAGGCAATTCGTGAACATATCAAACATGCTCGTTAATGCTTGTTTAGAATTCTAAGTTCAAACGACAGTTTAGAATCTTAGATTGCTAGATAAAGTGATTGATACCATAACAGTGGATTGATTATACATTCATGTTTGAGTTTAAAACTGTGATTTATTATTCCCTGAATAATTATCTGGTTCATGATCTCTGAATTCCTGAAAATTGCCCTTAACCTAACGCTTCGTTTAATTGATATTTACATCGTTTTTAATTGCTATTTTCGTTTCACATTGCAAACAACCACCATATTGCCATCTTACCTTAGTTTCATTCATAAGATTTGTAGTGTGATACTTGGTTTTCGTGGATTCGATCCCTGAAATACTACTTTATTTGCTGTGCACTTGCAGTAATATTTTTAGGGTTAAAATTCTATGTATCAATTAACTACAAAAAATTAAATGCTTATCTCCTCTAAAGATGACTTTGATGATACCCTTACACATGTCACTATATATTTGAATATGTTAATGCGTTGATTAAAACAGTGGATGGAGATCATGTACTTCAAGTGGTAATGAACAGTGCTATTAAAATAGTGGGTTTCTATAAAGTTGTTAAAAGTGGTAACTCATACAATAAATCTCATGATGGTAAGCATTGCTAAATTTTTATAGGAAACAATTGACATGGCGAATGCATTCACTATTTTCACTCATGTCCACACCAGACTTTGTCCATGATGAAAAATTATAAAGTATATAGTCATTGTGAGATTCAAGGTAACTAGATTTACATTGACTTTTTTTACGTTGCAAATTTGATGAAGAAGAAAGAAAGTTTAATAGTGATTTTGCTAGCAACAAACAGAAAAAATGCAATGGAAATAATATTCTAAAAGAATTGCGACCTACTATACAACAACAAATATAAAATTTTGGTGGTGTGACAATGTATCTGGAAATTTTAAAATCTTTGGTTAGAGTACTTAGATTGAATATCGGAAGTCGACAATGGATTTTCTGCATGAAGATTTAAAAGAAGCAAAGAAAGATATATGTAGAGCATCAAACAATCTTTTTGAAAAAATAAATATCAATACTTATTATCATTATTAGAAGAGTAATAAGTGTTTGATAATCTCTTTCATTTGATGCCATATCTCATCAATCTTTATCATTTTTAAGAGAATTTTACTATCAAAGTCAACCAGGATATCATTACTAGTATTCCAAGTGTGTTTGATTCGTTTTATTGATATACATCATAATTTACCGATTTTAGTATGTTTTTAATAGGTTTTTAATAAAGAAATTATTTATTTTTGGCATTTTATTGATGTTTTAGTGTTTTTGAAATTTTCATAATTTTTACGAAAATTGGAGCAATTTGGATTAAAAAGATGCAAAACAAGCATTTGGAGATTGGACAGTTTCTATGCATCAACAATTTCGCATCAGATGAAGACCTTCCCATCGTTGGATCAAGCTCAATTTCGGGAACAAGATTGCTGGGAGTGTTACCTTTCATTTCCAAGTTGTTTCAAGCAAATCCAACGGTTAGATTCCAAGGCATGCTTAAATTACTGAATATTGGTCGTTCTAGGTACGAGCTGAAGCCAGCTGAAGAATAGAGCAGCAATCGACCGATCACACCACATGTGATCGATCGATCACCAAACTACAAAAATCTCTGTCCTGAAAAACCTGGGGAAATCAACTGATCACCACATGGTGATTGATCGATCGCCCTCACGAAAAAAAGAAATTTCTATTTTAGCGAAATTTTCCTAAATTTTTTTGGGAATATACCCTAAGGTTGACCCAAACTAATATATAAATACCACAGAACCCACAAAATCATTAAGCTTTCAACCATTTTTCATCACCAAAATCTTTTAATTTCTCTTTTGTTTTTTTTGATTTTTGTTCGATAAGGGATAAGATATCGCCTCTTATACCTCTATAGAGAAGTTTTATGAACCCTTTTCGATCTTAATGAATATATTTTCTACTACTTTTTTTGTTTGGCTGATAATGATTGAGTAGATCTCTTGTTGGGACTAAGGGTTTCTAAAGGGGATCTCATGGCTCGATAAATAGGTTTAGGGAACTAGAGTAGCACTTTTGATGAGACTAGTTCTTCATCTATTTCTGTTCATTAATTCATGTTACTTGATGATCATCTAGTAACTGATCTTAGGCAATCATTGCTTCCACATCACTTGATTGACTGACTAGAATTGAATTGATATGATCTTAACTCCATGGACTGCGATAGTTGATTCATGGGATCTTGTGAACATATCGAACCTGATAATAAGTATTGCTTATCTAGTTATAATATTGACTGCGAGAATTGATTAATAGGATATCTTAGATAGAGTTGATCATCTGCCACGAGAATGGCTTAGTAATATTACAGTGTTTCGAGTTTTAGAACGAATAGATTTTATTGCCTCTATGAACCTTGTTTGGGTAGTTTTTAACCAGTTCGTATTAAGATAATTCTTCAGATTGATAGGAGAAAGTATTCATTATTAATCAATAAGATTCAAATAACAATCGCTTGAGCTACAATTAATCGAATCTAAGTGTCGATCGCCGGTGAAAGATCGAGAGATTCGAGCTTCAATCAATGAATATCTCCTCTCTAAGAAAATACAGTCGCTAGGAATTGTTTTAGTAGAGGTTCTCGGCTGCTTGTTCTTCAGAGCGGTGAGAATATCTTTTGTAGGATTTTTGCGTTATTGTGTTCTCTTTCTTTGTGGAGTTGAGCTTCTCCTTTTATAGGGCTCTCCCAAACCCTAACTCCTTTTTAATTAGGTTCATTAAATAAAATAAAATTTTATGCAAAACGGTTAAATAATCTTGTTTATGTTCAATTCAACATTAGGTTGTTGACCAACGAAAGAAAAAAAAAAGAGAAGAATGTAAGCATACTACTTGCATATTATGTTGAAGAAGTTGATGTGGAATTATGAGATACTTGTGAAACTACATGAGACACATCTAAAGATAATAATTTTGTTAAAGAGCTCCATGAGTATGATAATAATGGAGAAGAAGTTGATGTTGACTTTGAATCAGATGATGAATATTTTTAGAGGGATAAGATAAAAATATGTGCGATTAAAATCATAATTAAATGTGATTAATTTATCTTTAACAAAAAAAAAAATTTCTTTCTTTCACATTTGATATTATTGGATTTTACTCTCTTCTAAGCATTGCTTCTCCTTTGTTTGAGTTTCTTTGTGAGTCTTTTAATACTCTTTTTATGCATTTGAGTCTTTTTGTGCCTTGTGTGTGTCTTAGTGTCCTAGCTTAATTCATTTTGTTTTTGGTGTATGTAGTATACTTTTAGGTGACTTAGAAGCTTGGAGACACATTTGAAGGCTTGGCTTGAAAATACAATAAAAAGGATCAAAAAGACGTAAGGAAAATGGACGAGAAGCATTTAGATGGGCATGCACTTCGATCAGCCAAGTCGATCAAGCAGATATGCATAAGATGAATCTCTGAATTTTCCTAGTGATGGACCAGTACGCCGAGCAACCAAGTCGATCAGAATCGCATCATGTCTAAGTGATCGACCACCAAGTCGATCAGTCACATCGATCGAGCAAAAAACAACGACGGATCCTCTGCCTGCACTCGTGATTGACCAACATGTCGATCACCAGTGCTTTCCTTTTTTTAATTTATGGGTTTAACCTGGTTTATTTTGGGTTGACCCGGTTCAATTTAGCTTAGTATAAATACATTTTAGGCATAAAAAACCTAAATTTGTTTTTCTCTTTGCCACTTTAGGATCTAAACTTTTGTTCTAATTTATGATTTTGGATTTGCGACATTTCTTCATGTTTTAGTGAAGCTTTTTCTTGATCCCTGTCTTTTTCTTTTTAATTATATATTTATTAATTTTAGCTTTTGTTTCTATCTTGGTCATATGTGAGTAGTCTTTTTTTATATGGATTATTGGTTTGTAGATTAGGGTAATTAATGATTGATTAATGATACTTAGTGCTAGAATCACATGTTTTCTTCAAGTATAATGTATTTAATTCTATATTTTAATTTACACATGAGACATGAATTACCCGTTTGGATAATTATTAATTTTAAAAAATTTAAATTATTTAAAATTACCTGACATTTTGCAAATTACCACAAAATTTTTAAAAGTTATCCAATTTTTTAAAATATTATCCAAAATTATCTAACATTTCTCAGTATTATCAAAAATTATCCGTTCAAGTTGTGATTGTAATCACTCAAATTATTTGTTTAGGTACTTATTTGCAGTACTCGAATTACACTTATCCCACCTGTTATTCGCATAATTCAACATTTTTTAATTTCGAATAATAATTTTGTGATATCCTGAATAGGTGTACCCACTATTACCCGATCTTTTATTCATAATGCACACATCTGGATTGTAGGTTCAAATGTCTAATTCATGTTTAGCATAATGATAATTTGTTTGATTACACAAACCCAAGGACCGTTTAACCAAACATTGACCCAGCCATCATTGATTCATCAACGCTTTCATTATAATCAAAAATATCAATTATCTATTTGTCGAATTGTCTTCTTCCTCTTTTTTTTCGTTTGGGTTTTTATTTTATTTTCACATTTACCTTCTTTCCGAATTTCGAATATAGGGTTCTCTCTTCACGGCCATGATTTCGCGGTGTTTGTTGATTGGATCGGATCGATGGATATGGATTCAGATGATAAATGGCCTGATTTGGCTTCTTCGTTTGATGATCTGGTGGAGATGGGGGGGGGGTTATGTGGAGATTTCTCCTTGATGGATCTGATCTTGGATTTGAAATCAGTGTTTCAGAGGTGTCTGTAAGGTATTGGGATATGGAATTGAAAAGGGGTTTCCTTTTTCTTCTCCATTTGGATTTCATATCGGAGGATGGTCGTAATAAAGGAAGGTTAGGAGGTAAAATTCTTGAAGATTCGCTAAGACAGGAGGTGAGAAAAAAAAAGGGAATATCTTTTCGATCTGATGTGTTTGGGCTTAATGGAGGGATTTGGTATCCGTTATCCTTGGAAATGAGGGGATTAAATTGAGATCTGAAAGTGTATTACGGGATCATGATATGATTTACTTGCGAGTTAAGCAGGACATAATGGAGGTGTATAAAAGCAGTGAGAAGAGAAAAGTATTTCCTCATCATATCCTCTCGCATTTTCGTTTATAAGGTTTCTTCTTTATTGTTTGGTTTTTTTTTTCATTTTTGGGTTTGTTCTTCTGGAAACTTGCGATATTCTATGGTATTTTTTGGTACGAGAGGAAAGCAATGGCACAAGTGATTGCGCATCAGAGACTTAAGAAAGGGAAAGCGGTTATGAAGATCAAGGTACCAAGGTTTGATAATTCGGAGCTAATCAAGGGGTGCTCTAGGACCCTTATTGGTCGAGCAATGAATCTCCCGGCTAAGGACATCAATCATCTGATTTTCCTGATGCCGAAGATCTGGAAAGTGGAAAACAGGGTCATCGGAAAATATCTGGTTTTGGGAAGGTTTCAGTTTGATTTTCAAAGAGAGGATGATATCTAGGAGGTGTTGAAGATGGGCCCTTTCCACTTTGATTACTAGATGGTGTCGTTGGTGTGGGAACCAGTGGTCCACTGCAACTATCCATCGAACATTACTTTCCGGATAAAAGTGTTAGGGGTACCGCGATATTTCTGGGCTGCACAGACTTTCATCAGCATTGGTAAAGGTCTTGAAACATATGGGAATATTGATGTTGATGATGGGATGGTTCGAGTGACGATATACAGTTTTACACCACTCTATCGAGGTGGAAATAATCGAAGAATGCACTGGTTTACATGGGGAAAATTATGCGAGCAGAAAAAATGGGGAGTTGAGTTTTTGGGCGATACATGAGTTCAATTTCGTATTGGTGGCAAAGCAGCTATGGCGGTTGATACAATCTCTCGATACTCTTCTTACCAGGGTGATGAAAGACAGATACTATCGTAACAGTTGTCCTATGGTTGATAAGAAGTTTTATTCCCCATCATACAGATGGAAAACTATAATGTCGGCTCGATTTATCATGGAAATGGGTCTTATCAGAATAGTGGGTTCATGGACCTCCATTTCGGTGTGGAAATATCACTGGGTATCGGATGTCTGGCCAAGACCGGCCAGACACAAAGCTGTTAATTATCCTTTAAATCTGATGGTAAACCATATGATCAATCCAGTGACAAAAGAATAGAATTTAAATATATGAAGGAGTTCTTTCACCCAAATGATATTCCGATAATTCATGGCATACCGGTTAGAGAGAATTTACACCGAATAAGATTGGATGGACATGCATGAAGTCCGGAAAATATACGGTCAAGTCAGGATACTGGGTAGTTCACAATAGTTATAGTCAGTATAATCAACTGCGGATACTGGGACCTTCAATTATCCCATTACTAGTACATTCATGGAAGATTAGAGAGCCGTCCAAGCTAAAACATTTTATGGCACTTAACTTCCGTTTGTTTAGCGGTTAATCACAGGCTACATAGTTGCGGCATTTGTTTTGACACTACTTTTCCAAGATGTGGTATGGAAGATGAGACTATTAATCATGCGCTCTTCGAATGTCCCCCAACATTATAAATGTGGGCGCTATCAAACATCCCATCGGTGTCAGATATTTTTCCATCATCATCGGTGTATTCTAATGTGGATTATCTATTTTGGAGAGCACCAATGAAGGCTATGAGAGAGGGAGTCTCGAGCCCGTTTCCATGGATTTTCTGGCATATTTGGAAAGCACGCAATGACAAATTGTTTAATAATCTAGATTGGAAACCACCAGATATTTTATAATTGGCACTAGAAAAAGCTTCAACATGGGAACATGCGCAGACTCGGAACGTTATAGTGGGGTTCCAAACTCCATCTCATCGAGCCCCTTCACATATCTTGACCCATCATGGACCGATTTGCCAAATGGATGGCTCATGTAAGCACGATAGTTTGTACTCAAGATTAGGATCGTGCCTGCTTCAGTCAGACGGGTTTCTGTCTTTAGTGGATGCAAAGGACCAAAGACGAAGCCTAACACCTCTACACACGGAGTTGGAAGCCTTGATTTGAGCAGTGGAATACATGGTGTTACATCAGATGATGTCAATTACTTTTTAGACGGACTATTCCGAATTAGTGAAGATGGTGTCATACCAGGAAGTTTGGCCTGTTTTCTTGATTTTACTGGCATATTTTGCCATATTAAAAACTTGTTTTCATTATTTTGAAATTCGATATTTAAACCGCAATTTGAATGGTAGAATATATTATTTGGTTTGTAGTGCTTTATTAAGGTCTTTAGAATTTTTCCATGTAAATGTTATAGTTTCGATTTGGTTAATAAAAATTTTTATTTAATTTATAAGATTGATTGTTGAAAAAAAAATTGTAGGTTCAAATTCTTAACATTAATGAACCTATTATAGAAATGAAAAAATAATTATAATCTTTGCTACTCAAATAGTAAAATGTAATCGAAAGAATCACCACACATGCATTGTCTAAGCATTGAAATTTTCAAAAAAAAAAAAAAATGATAACGGAGACCTTAATTTGTAAATAAAAATTAGGTGTAAGAATTTGTTGAAATAACATATGTGACAAACAGGTTGGTCAGGTGACTTTCTCTCACTCCTAAACTAAGTAAGAACATTCAAAGTCCTTGTCCAAATGGGACTTATGCCACGTATAATCTAATTAGCTCGATCTGGTCTCTTCTTTGTAATAAACAAACCGACCAAAAGATTGAGACAATATTATTTTCGTTTGGATAACCGTTATTTTTATAAAAGAATTGCACGTGGAGTTCTTCACAATAAGCCAACGCTTAATCAAAACTTGTGACGAAAGAAATCCAACGGTCGTGTGAAGCAGTTACATTTCTATTTCTTGCACCGACTAAACAGATATTAGTTTATCACTTTTCATTAGTACTAGAAACGAGTAGCTGCACCTACCTAATTAATGGATAAATGGAAGAAGAAAAATATTAAAAAGGTCAAACTTATAAATTTATTAGAAAATACACTATTTTGTATTTGTGTAGATTTTACGGTTAATGATTTTAGTCTTAAAGGTTAAAGTTTGGGATTTAGAGTTTATGATTTATTTTTAAAATTTTAGAATTTAATTTTTTAGAGTTTAGAATTTTTTTTATTTAAATGTCAGACTTTTTTTTTTTTTTTTTTAATAAATTGTATGAGTTCTGGACTGTCGGTTCTTAATTTTTCCGGTAATCTTTTCGGTATCCGGAATTAAAGTTTAAATATTTTGATTTAAAAAATAATCTTCCGTTCTAATGAGAATTGAATCCGGAGCAAAAAAAGCTAACCCCTTTGTATTACAACTAGACAGCTATTTCATTGGTAAATTTAATTTATTTTCTTAACTTTGATATAAATGTAGAATATTTTCATAAATCTCCCTTTGCTATTACTTCATGATCAACCCTTTTTACCATTCACAAAAAAATATAAATAATAATATTTTGAAGTATTTTTATAACTTTACTTTTAAGTTTCAGACGATTGGTCTAGTTCTTCGAATAATTCTAGGGAATTCTTCGATATACTTCCATTATTTTGTTGATGATAAAGAATCGGCTTTTTATAGGGGATCATATGCGTGTATATAGGTGTCAAACCCAACTCTGAGCGGCGAACCAAATGAAATCGGAATTTATCTTTACTTTGTATGTCTTTATTCTTTTACAATTTGGTTGGAAATCAGTTAGACCTGGACTGGCACAACAGGCTGCAAACTTACCGCCACAGCTTTTGATAGGCATTTGAATCTTAATATATGGTTGGAAATCAGTTTTACTTTGTATGTCTTCATGTTTTTTTTTTTCAACAAATTTAACATTTTAAAAAATGAAACATAAGAAATATATATATATTATTTTTTTCAATTACAAACGTGATAATATTTCCTCAAAATATCATTTTAATATATGTTTGAAGAAAATAGGGTCTCTTCTCAAAGTCCCAGACACGCATGTGAATTCCACAAGAACTTGTTTGCCTAAACCCAACGGAAATAAATGCGTGGCTTCATGTAACTTGGACAATTCATCATTTTATTTAATAGCATTTGACACATGTTAATTCATTTGAGATACCCTCCAATATTTGACAAACAAAAATAAACAAATGTCATTATTAGCCAAAGAAACTTCTGTCCGTATATATTAGGATAATCACTTTAACGAAAAAAAAAAATTAGGATAATCAAGAAGATAAAATTCAGTTGCGTTTTAGGTCGGCAACGTTTAGAGAAATAATTTGGTTTAGAAAATAAATTTGACCGGTATGATTTATTTACTTTCAATCCCCAATAAAAGACGTAAACTATATATCATCCAGTTTTCATATTATTTATATTATTTTTCACAAAAGAAAGTTATCGATTGAATCTAAAATATTTTTTTTCTTTCACATATTTTATATAAAGTATTTGCAGTAGATAACAATAAATGACATGGTTTCAAAAAAAAAAACAATAAATGACATGACCTGTAATGTTCAATTAGAAGGAGATGTTAGCTTTATGCCTCTATCTACACGGCAGTTTATGCCTCTATCTACACGGCAGTTTATGCCTCAAATCATAGTGTAGAAATAGAAGAGTTATGGTCTGAGTTAATTATTTTACAGCGAATCTACTCATTGGAAAGGCAGAACACTCTTCTCTTTGAGTGAATCAGTTGACCTCAGATATGGTAAAGTTGAATGATGTTTGTTTAACATTTGGGGTAGATGATCTCAGATATTATGGATTTGAATTCGAAAATTAATAGAATGCATTTTATCAAAATACAAAAAATAACATGATAAATAAATAAAACGATATAATTTTTCTTGTCCGTCGAACAAAATTGGTTAAAATATGTTTAGACCATTTTATTTATATCATTTAATTATTGAGCAAAAAGTATTATTTTTCAATATGGATATCTAATCTATCAAATAATAGATTATATAATTTTACTATGTCGCTTAATATTGCATAACACATAATTTATTTTTTGTACTATTTTTTATGTGAACATCTAATATTATTATTAAATGCGTAAATATCGATAGATTAGTTAATATTAAAAAAATATCTAAAAGATAATAACTTAGAGCGTTAAATTTTATTTAAATTTTTATGATACCTTTTTATTATTTCTTAATACCAAGTTTTTAACTTATCATTTTCTTAATTAAAATATTTCATTGTCATTTTACCAAATTAATTCTATTTTATATCTAGTGATTGAAGCACACCAAAATTTAATTTCAAATGTTCAACTATATTAAATTAAAATCTTTAAATTGTAGTTAACTACTTCTTTTTTAATATATAAGGGTTGACTTCTCTACACTCTCTCAAGTTTTGCAGTCCAAATTATTCTCCCAAACTATTAAACTCATCGCTAGACCCCAAACTTAAAGTTTAATCACTAACCCACCTAAATTATCTATTTCTAACTAGTGATGGCAAAACGGGCCTTAACCCGCGGGCCAGGCCCAAGTAAATACGCGACGGGGCGGGTCTGGACAATATTTCACATGTCCATGTAAATGCGGGTCTCACGGTCCAACCCGTAGCGGTTCGTGGGTCTCTGCGGGTCAACCCGTCATGGGTCACGGGTTGGCGGTCTGAACCGCAAAAGAAGAACATTTCTTCGACTGGATTTGTTCGAGTGGGTTGAGTCTCATGCGATTTCTAGTATTTGGTGTATGTGCGATTGGATTTTACTGATGGGTTTGTTATTTAGTCGTTCCGGCTGGTGAATCGGACTGTGGCTTCTTGTTAAAGTCATGATTTTGTGTTTGCATCGGAATCGAAAAAGATGGATCGGAATCAAAGATGGATCATGTCATCAACGGAAAGTTTAAGTTGGGTAAGAAACTCGGTAGTGGATCGTTCGGCGAACTTTATTTAGGTATGAACAACTAATCAAATTTTATTCAACATCTTTTCGGTGTTTTCTAGTTCTTGTGTTGGATTTATTTAGTGGTTGTTGGAGTGTAATTTGATATTTTTATCTATATGTGTGTGTGTGTTTAGGGATCAACATACAAACTGGAGAAAAAGTCGCAGTATTGGCTGGTAAGACTACGGGTCTAAGTCCAATTTTTCATTCCAAATTTTTTTCAATTGAGAAGTTTATAGATTTTGAGCTGAGAAAGGTTTCAATTTTGAATACTGGATCCTGTCTGTTGCAGTCTTTATATTTGTATCTGACAGTTTAGTTTTAATAAGACTAGTTTTGGTTGGAAAGAAAAATGTAATTCAGTGGTGGAAGCGATTAACACTGCAACTAATGGGGAAAAAGAGAGCTTGTGTCTCATTGACGTGATAGTGCACAAAGATGATACAAGCAAGGAGCTTTTGGAATGGGGATCTAGACTTTAGAGTCTCTGCTGCTTAGTGCTTATGGTAGTTCCTTAAAGCCTAGTTCAATTGTTTTTTACTACTTTTAGACTTTAGAGTCTCTGATGGATGATTCATTTCAACATCAAAGATCATTTACTTGTTTAATTGCTATGTCTGATTCTTTGGTTACCTTTGGTCTCTATTTGGTATATGATCATTTACTTGTTTATGATATTCAGATATTCTGGTCTTTAGTGTAAGAGGTACTTCCACAACAAGATGAAGCATTCCAAGCTTACATGGACTGCAATGTACAGAAAGCAACACAAGAAGGTAAAATCTCTTTAATTTGGTTCTTGTTTCAGTCATAGATGTACGAACCGTGTGAGTATCGATGATTCTAATTTGGTGTGTGACAGTGAGCATGATCAGTAAACTTTATAAATTTCTGATCTTTATAGGACGCAGCTCAATATGCTATATATAGAATGATGATTTTGGAACGAAAAATTAATTATTAAGCTATTTGCTATTTGATAGCTCTCTTCTTTACACAGAAGCGTAGATCAGCTAGTGGAGAAGAAGAAACACCTCATGATGGTGATAATGATAAAAGATGTTGTAGACGTTGGTTTGGTCATTGTTACCATCTAGTGAAAGGAAAAATGGGTCATGGAATGGAAGACTACGTAGTGGCTGATACAAAAACGGTTAAGGGACACAATCATTCATGTTAATTCTCCCACTTTTAAATTTCTCACTAAATTGTTAGCTACACTTCTCTGTTGTTGTTTTGTTTGAAGTCTTGATTTTTGGAGAAAATCCTAAGAAAGCAATTAAGAGAAGCTGCTCTGAGGTAATTCTCGTGTTAAACAAAGATTTTCATTAGAAGGTGATTCTCTACTTTCATTCTCAGAGAAGCAGAGCAATGAACATAAAACTGTATGTTCTGAAATTTGCAGGTTATGGAAAGATGGGAGATTACGACTTTACGAGCAAGTATTTGAACGAGGTAGGATATCAAAGCTATTGCAGGAGGTAGGATATCAAAGCTATTGCACGAGGTATTCTCTTGTAAGTTTTTATCTTCTTTTGCCTATCGGATTGTTGGAATGTTAGGTTATCGGATTGTTAGTGTTTAAGTTTCAATTTCAGTTAAGATTTACCGTTAGTTGCTTGATGATTTGATGTGGATTTGAGTTTATATTTTTCTTTATCATACCTTAATTTCAATTGAAATCCATATTTTGCGTATATTTGAAGTTAACTCCATATATTGTGAGTATTTCTAACTTGTAACCAATTAGGCAATTAGAATCACTTTAACGCAAACCACTAAACCCTAATTGTATTAACCTATTTAGTAAATAGTAATTAATAAAAGAGTAATCAACATCAACAATTGATAGTCACGACTCACGAGCACGACTCACGGCTGAGAGTTTGACAGAGAGTCGACTGTGAGAGTTTGAGAAGGCGACAGAGTTTGACAGAGACTGTGAGAGTTTGAGAAGGCGACAGAGGCGTGATCATTGATCAACATCAACATTCAACAATGGACCTGGTAATTTTCTCTTCACTTTTTACGTTTGACAGAGACTGTGAGAGTTGTTGGCTTGTTACGTTTCATTAATAAGTGAATCTTATTAACACAGTAACACTACTAATGTAGTAGATTTCATGTTTAGTAGTTAGTACTAAAAATTCATTAGGTCTATTGATTGATAATGTAATTCATTATGTTATTTTTGGCAGAACTCCGCAGATTTCGCAAATTTGTACTCGGTTGACTTTCACTCTCAAAGACTTATTGCATCTCTAAATGCTGAAGAAGAACGAATGACTTGTGATGAATCAGAGATGTCTCAAGGTCGGAGAAGAAGGTTCATTCAAGTTGAAGATGATGAGGATGATTCTGAAGTAGAGATCACTCCAAAACCGACTGATGCGAATGATGGCAAAGGCAAAGGCAGAGCATCTCTGTTTCAGAGTACACTTGGTGATGACAGAGGAAATTCACAGAGGAAGAGCAATCAGGCTGAAGTGGAGAAGAGGAAGAAAGTGTACGAGGCTGAGTCAAATCAGCCAAGTAAGAAGAGGAAAAAAAATCTTCGGAATGGTCCGGATGGAGATGAATCAGATGAAGATGAGAAAGGGAAGCCATCAAGTCAGAAACAGAAAAAGGAGAGTAGGCAATGGTCGGATGTGTGGGTTGATTTTGTAGTGGTTACAAAGAAAAACGGTGTGCAAAAAGCACAGTGCAAGCATTGCAAGACAGAATATGCGCATGATTCCCACAAGAATGGTACCAATGCTTTAAGAAGGCATCGTGACAAATGCAGTCTTACACCCAGAAATGGAAATATTCGTAATATGATGGTCACTGCAGAGGGTAAACTACAAGCACGTAAGTATGATCACTCTATTTTTCGTGAGATGTTAGCTAAGTCTATTATTCAACATGATCTGCCATTTTCTTATGTTGAGTATGAAAGGGTTAGAGCGGTTTGGAAATACTTGAATGCTGATGTTAGGTTCATTAGCCGGAACACAGCGGCAGCAGATGTGTACCGGTTCTATGAGAACGAGACAGCTAAGTTGAAGGGGGAATTAGCTAGTCTTCCTGGACGAATTAGCTTTACATCTGATTTGTGGTCGGCTATCACACATGAGGGATACATGTGTCTCACGGCACATTACATAGACCGCAACTGGAAGCTGAACAACAAAATCTTAGCATTTTGTGCTCTCCCACCACCACATTCAGGTGTGAATTTAGCAATGCAGCTTCTTGAGTCATGGAAAGAATGGGGAATTGAAAAAAAGGTTTTTTCCATCACATTAGACAACGCTACTAGCAATGATTCAATGCAAGATATTCTAAAATCTCAGCTGCTTTTGAGGAATGATTTGTTGTGTGGAGGTGAGTTTTTCCATGTTAGATGCTCAGCCCACATACTTAATCTTATTGTTCAAGATGGGTTGAAGGTTATTAGTGAATCCTTGCGTAAAATCAGAGAGAGTATCAAGTACGTTACAGCTTCTGAGTCTCGTGAGATACTGTTTGGAAAATGTGTGGATTCTGTGGGTTTAGACTTGAAGGCTGGTTTGATTTTAGATGTTCAAACAAGATGGAATTCAACATACAAAATGCTTGATAGGGCTATCAAGTACCGTGCTGCTTTTGCTAATCTTAAAAAGATTGATGGGAAAAGCTACAAGTTCTTTCCTACTGATGATGAATGGAATCGAGCAAAGGCGATTTGTGATTTTTTGGAGCCTTTTGATGAGATCACTCGGCTTATGTCAGGTTCGACATATCCGACTTCTAACTTGTACTTCATGCAGGTTTGGAAGATCCAAAATTGGCTCAAATCAAATGAGGCAAGCAGAGATGAAAATGTTAGAAGTATGATAATTCCGATGATGGAGAAGTTTGATAAGTATTGGGAAGAAGTTAGTGATATTTTTGCAATTGCTACAGTCTTTGATCCACGGCTTAAGCTTACACTTGCAGAATTTTGTTTTGGAAGGCTTGATATGAGTTTTTGTGAAGGAAAGATGGAAAACTTGCGACGTAAACTTCGATTGCTATTTGAATCATATGACAAAAAGCCAAGGTCCACATCACCAACTACAAAGTCACGTGAGGTTGATCAACAAACAGAAGCTGGTGGAGGACAAAAAGGGAGTTTTATGAATTACGATGTAAGTACTTTCTCTTGTTATTTATCTCTGATTTATTTTACAGTTTTATGTTAATGATGGAGACTTGAACTTGTGAACTCTAAATGTTGATGTGAACAGCTTTGTGATTTGTTTTGATTTCAGGATTTCTTTGCCTTTCGCAAATCTACTATTGTTGTTAGTGGAAAGTCTACTCTGCAAGCGTATCTTGAAGAACCGCCATTAGACATGGTCAATTTTCAGAGTTTGGACATCCTACAGTATTGGAAAGATAACTCCCTCAGATATGGTGATTTATCTGCAATGGCTTGCGATATGCTAAGTATTCCTATCACGACAGTAGCTTCGGAATCCTCTTTTAGCATTGGATCCCGCGTTCTAAACAAGTACCGAAGCCGACTACTTCCCAAGAATGTGCAGGCTTTGATATGCAGTCGCAATTGGTTAAGAGGATTTGAAGCATATGAAAATGGTAAACATATTACAACTTCTACACTTATTGTATGATGACTTAGTAGGTTAACTAACTATACTTAATCACATTTGCAGAAGATGAATCCGATGGTGAAGATGAGACACTTCCATCTTTCGAATCCATTGTCAATTATGAGGATGAGGACGAAGGCAAAAGTTGATGAAGAATGTAGTTTTTTTTTTCCTCCGAGTTTTGCTTTTAATTTCGTTTTATGACGTTGAGTGAATTTTATTGCTTTTATTTTCGGTTTTTTTTAACTCTTGGTAAGTTGAGACATTTTGATGCAATGTTTCGAACTCTTAGATAGTCATTATTCACCATGAGGTCAAGTAATGAAAAGTAATGTCCCAAATACAAATTACAATCTTATTGTAAATGCCAAATTACAATCACAATCGTAAATATATTAAAAAAAACAAAAGATCAACATTACATCTCAAATAGAACAAGGAATATGAGTTTTTGGTTAAGGAACATGAAAGACCCTTGTATTGTATTGGTAAAAGAAAAGAAATCTCCTTTATTCTTCTTCTTCTTCTTTCTTTCTATGTGAGCGATAAAGAAGTTTGTTTATAGAGAGAAAAAGAAAGATCCGAAAATCACAAAAACAAACGACCCTTGTATTGTATTGGTATCAACAGTGACATGAAATTATTTTGTCAACATCCGGTCTTCTCTTCCTTTTATTCTCTGTTTTTCCTTCCTTTTTTTTTCTATTTCCTTTTATTCTCTGCTTAAATATTTAAAAAATAATACATATTATAGTTTAGGCCAATGATCCGCGGGTTGACCCGCTAAGCCCCAAAAACGTGCGGGTTGGGTTTGGACATAAGGTTTTGTGCCGCGGCCCGCCGCGGGCCAGCCCGCACGGACAAAAAAAAATTGCAACTCGCCGAGGGTTGGGCTATTTGGACGCGGATTGGTCCAATTGACATCTCTATTTCTAACTAATTCTACATTTCTGATAAAGTTTTGTCAATTTGCGTTTAGTTATTCAAAATCGCATTTAAAAATTTGCTTTTACCCAAATCCTAATTTAATATAAATATGACCCAATGAAACATACTAAATGAATTAGAGGGTTTGAAGTTAAACTTACTTTACGTGAATCAAAATTGATTTGGGAAAAATTGGTTTTAGAGTTCCTTCTTTTTATTGGCATTCAAGTAACACATATTCAAAGATGAAGATAGATGAACCAGTTGATTTTATGTTACGAATATTTTAATCAAGGATCCAAAAAACGATGTCAGTAACTACAAGAGATATATAACATCAAAATCTATAAACAAAATCAAATATTCCACTTAAATCTCAAATACCACAATGCCTTAACAACGAAACACATACACAATTTTAATTTACGGGTATTCATCAAAATCATGAAATTGATAAAAAAAATTGGGTTTCGTCTCTTTGGAAACTCTAACAAAGAATCCAATCGAGAGTCACGTTTTTTTTTCTTTTCCAATTCTATTTTGAAAATCTCTATTTCATTTAATGTCTTTTATTATGTATTTTTTAATCATGTCAAATTGTATGTAAAATTGGGTTGGATTTGAGTAAACGCAAGTTTGGGTAACTAAACGTAATTAACGTAATTTTATTTAAAATGTGGAATTAGTTAGAATTGAATAATTTAAGTGGATTAGTGATTAAATTTTTAAGTTTGGAGGTTTATAGCAATGAGTTTAATAATTTGGAAGAAATAATTTGGACGGTAAAATTTAAAGGGGCGTAGACAAATCAACCCAATATATAACTATGAAATTCAAAATCCTACTCTCGGTCTAACTTGTCCTATTGAAACTAAATTACCTTCAATGCCCAAATCCAAAAGAAACTATACAATCCCAAAACCAACGAATAAAAACCTTCCACGTGGGCAACGTTCACTAGTGTCATTACATGTGTCACGTAACAAGTGGACTCAGAGACATAGCTGGGCGGTGAGATATTTGGAACTTTTGAATTGTTATATTCTTTCTTGCACTTTTTTTTTTTCCAAGAAATTTGTAATTTTCCAAGTTAGTTGAGATATTTGGAAAATTTGAATATTGTACTTTCTATAATTTCCCTTTTCGTAAGGTTCGTTAGAAAGTTAAAAGTGACAGATTAACGCGTCTTATCCCAAAGTTTTGTGGGTCCAAAGAGATTCAACGAACTAAAAGTGATCTTTATGACCGACTATAAAAAAAACTCAACTGATTTTGATCTTAGAGACGTCATGCAGTTCTTTAAACGGTTTAGTAAACAGCACGTAGTCCTTCTATGAAGAAACTTGATAACCACATAGACTTGGCCTATTTACTATACCTCTACATTGGGCCACGTTTTTTCAGCCCATATAATTTCATCGATGGAGAAAACTGCTCGAGTTAGATCCAAATAAGTAAGGATCCAGTTCATATAATTTTGGATAATATTGAAAAATTTATGAACAATATTTATCTATAAAATTTGGATGAATATACTTTAAAAAATTTAGTTTTTTAAACGAATAATTATAGATATTTGTTGTAAATCATTGTCTCTTATCAAACATTTGGTATGCGGTTTATCTTCGAGAATCTATTCTAAAGAAACAAATGAAGAAAAAGAAGATTGCGAAAATAGAAACAACACAGAGAAATGTTAACATGTTCAGCCTACACCGTCAATATGACAGCAGCCTACTCATGTTGGGACCGTCCCCGAAAAATCCACTACCATCACCGAAGAAGAAGGTTTTCTCTCTCTCTCTCTCTCTCTTGTTACAATTGCTCTTCTATTTTCTTTTCTCTCACTGGAAATTGAGCAATACAAGATGATAAGATCTCTCACTCGTAACCCACCTAATAAAGACTTGATCAATTATAAAGATCATCACAAACTTTATCGTTACAAGTCCTAACAACCTAACTACCCGACTGCAACAGAACATAGCTCAACTCCTTCTTGAGCTGAAACAATGTAAAACGACGACATCTTCGTCTCACACTCCAAGTCCAATCAACAATGTAACAGGCCCAATTAAGTCGTAAGCCCATCTTTATTCAACAAAACTCCACCAAGATGGCTATACGACTAACTCCTTTATGCTGCTTCTCTTTCGGTTTACCACATGTTGTTTCACTTCTTCTTCAGCTCTCCTTTAGCTTCTCCACGGTCTCGGATTCCTTAGCTCTTAGTCGGAGCCAACATGAAGCATTCTCAGTGCTTCATTAACCTTGTTCATAGGAAGAATCTTTGTCAAAATATCAGCCGGATTCTTCAAGGTTGAGATTTTAGTAACCTGAATACTCTTTCTTCAATCTTTTCACTAATGAAGTTGTACTTCACATCAATATACTTTGTTCTCTCATGATAAACATTGTTCTTGGACAGAGCTATTGCACTCTGGGAATCACAAAAGATCTCCACTTTATCATGTTGATAACCCAACAAGCCTCTAAGCCACACTGCTTCTTTAAATGCCTCTGATAAATCAATGTACTCTGCCTCTGCAGTTGACAATGCTACAACTTTCTGAAGACTCGACTTCCAACAAATCACTGTACCACCAAAAGTAAACACAAAACCTGTAATCGATCTTCTCTTATCCAGATCTGTATCAAAGTAGAATCACTATAACCAACTAGCTTCAACTTTTTCCCCTTCTGAAACACCATAATGGACTTTACAGTACCTCTGATGTACCTCATCACCCATTTCACAGCCTGTCAATGCTCCTTAATAGGCTTTGCCATAAACCTACTAATCACACCAATTAAATAAGCTAAATTTGGCCTTGTGCCAATCATCATATACATTATGCTACCAACAACATTTGCATATGGAACTGACTCCATAAACACAGACTGATCTTTTAATTCATCCTTTGTAGCTGACTTGAGTTTGAATTGAATCCCAAGAGGAGTCAACACTGGTTTAGCTTGTTCCATCTGAAACACTTTCAACACCTTCTCAGTATAACCACTCTGAGATAGTTCCAAACGAAACTGTGACATGTCCCTACTGATTTCCATCCCAAGAATCTTTTTAGCAGTACCCAAATCTTTCATTTCAAACTCTGTACTAAGCAGCTTCTTCAAGGATTTGATATCTTGCTTGTTCTTCGATGCAACAAGCATGTCATCCACATAGAACAACAAATAGATGTAAGAATCATCTGACATCTTCTTCACATAAACACAACTGTCACTCTGACTTCTTGTGAACTGAATCTTCTTCATAAACTGATTGAAGCATTGATTCCACTATCTTGGGCTCTGCTTTAAGCCATAGAGAGACTTCTTTAGCAAACATACCTAATTCTCTTTACCTTTAACTTCTAAACCTTGTGGCTGCTTCATATAGATTATTTCATCCATTTCTCCATGTAAGAAAGCAGTCTTGACATCCAATTATTCCAGCTCCATGTCTTCATACGCCACTATCTCCAAAAGAATCCTAATTGAGACATGTTTAACCACATGAGCAAAGATTTTATTGTAATATATACCTTCTCTCTGTAAAAACCCCTTAGCAACTAAATGTGCCTTATACCTTAGATCTTCAACATCAGGTATTTTAGGATTCTTCTTGAAAACCCACTTGCTGCCTATAGCCTTCTGACCCTTAGGTAGCTCCACCAAATTCCATGTTTGGTTTTTAGTTAATGATTCCATTTCCTCACCCATTGCTCCATTCCAAAGATCCCAATCTTTATCTCTCGTTGCTTCCATATAGTCATTAGGTTCAATGCAATCTCCATCTTCTGTTGTTATAAGATAGTGTCGAACCACTAGACTCTCTCTAAACCTTGCTGGTTTTTGAGTATGTCTTTTTGTATATCTCTTACCAGAACATAGTCTTCTAAACTCGGCGGATATTCTATCTCTTCTTCTGAATCAGTCCATTTTTACTTCCAATCTCATAAATCTCTTCATCCACTGATTCCATAACAACATGTTTCCCTGAATTCTTAGCCAGCTCCACCAGTTTCTCACTACTCTCAGCTTATTATGTCTGCACTGTGACCTGCTTCTCTGTCTTATACATCTGATTTTCCTTAAAGATTACATTTCTACTCACAACACACCTCTCTTCATCTAACAACCATATCATGTAACCTTTAACTCTAGCTGGATAACCCACAAACACTCCTTTCATAGCCCTTGGATTAAGCTTTCCATTGTCTGTGTGTACATAAGCTATGCATCCAAATCTCTTCAAATAGCCATAGTCTAGTTTTGAGTTATACCATTTCTCATCTGGTATGTTGCAATCAATTTCAGTAGATGGAGACATGTTGATCAAGTGAACAGCCGTTGAAGCAGCTTCAGCCCAAAACTCCTTTGGCAAACCATATTCCCTTAGCATGCTTCAAACCTTATCCATAATGGTTCGATTCATCCTCTCAGCCATTCTATTTTGTTGAGGAGTGTAGGCTGATGTCTTGTGTCTTACAATCCCATGGTCTTTGCACATTGAATCAAACTGATGATTACAAAATTCAAGCCCATTGTCTGTCCTCAGCTTCTTAATCTTCTTATCCGTTTGATTCTCTACCATAACTCTCCAGTCATTAAACTGTGCAAACGCTTCATCCTTGGTCCTCAGAAACTTGACCCATACCTTTCTGCTATAATCATCTATTATACTCAGAAAGTACTAACATTTACTAAGTGACTGCAGAACATAACTGGAATCCCACAAGTCTGAGTGAATGTAATCAAAAGGTCCTTTTGAAGGGTTCTTACCTGAGCTGAAACTCAGCATGTGTGCTTTTCCAAACACACAATCTTCAGAGAAAGATAACTGAGAGACCTTGTTCTTATCAAGAGAACCATTCTTAACCAAAAGATCTAAACCTCTCTGACTCATATGACCAAGCTTACAGTACCACAAATGAGTCTCATCAGTTGAAACCTCATTTGAATAAGTTTCAGATAACTGCAATCTCTTCTCACACAAAAAGTATAAAGTTTCATGTAGTCTACCTTGCATTGTCACTTTTCCATTCTTAACGATCTTGAGGACACCATTTTCATAACCATGGTTGCACCATTGCCTATCCAACGTTCCAGGTGATATCAGATTCCTCTTCACATTAGGAATATATCTAAATTTTGTTAGAACGACCTCTGAATCGTCCTCATTAACAATTCTAATAGATCTCATGCATTTAACTTGTGCTTATGTGTCACTGGCCACTTTTATTGATCATGTCATGGTTTCATCCAATTCAACAAACCATTCTTTTTTCCAGGTCATGTGGTATGAGCATCCCGAGTCTACAATCCATCTAGATTCTAAGTCTGAATCTATATATTCATCATTTCACCAACAAACAAAACCTCTGCCTTAGTGATTCCTTGATTATTCACCAAAAAGATTCACCCTGTTGCTGGTTTCCTCTGTGATTTTGACTTCCATCACCTCTCTTTGGACACTGCATTTTGAAATGCCCTGGCTCACCACATTGCCAGCAAACCTTCTTGGACTTGGCTTTCTCCTTTCCCCTGTTATACTTGGACTCAAAAGCTTGTTTCTTTCCTTCAGGTTTTGCCCATTTGGAGCATGGTTTCCCCTTCACAAACAAAGTCTCTCCAACAGGCTTATGTCCTTTTGACTGAAAAGCGTATTCAATCTCCTTAGACTTGATTGCTGCTACTACATCATGCAATGTCAGGGTCTTCTTGCTATACCTCAAGGTATCTTTACGACCTTCATATTGACTAGGTAGCGCCATTAGCAACATCACTGTTTGGTCCTCATAAGAAACAATAATCTCAGCATTTTCAAGATCAGCTATAATCTTGAGAAACTCATCAACGTTTCTTTCAACTGACAGACTTGGAAGCATTGAGTATCCGAAAAGCTTTTGCTTAAGATGGATTCTACTTGTTAAAGACTTAGAACTATAGAGTTCATCAAGAAGTTTTAACATACCTGAAGTAGTCTTTTCTTTTATCACCTTCCTGAGGACGTTATCCGCAAGACTCAAAATGATTGTGCTTCGTGCCTTCATTTTCTTCTCAAGCAACGTCTTCTCACCAATCTTCGTGTCAGTCGCAGCTGGATCCGCCGTAGGCGTTGTTGCAGCCTTCTTCTCTGGAGCCTCCTCTGCGTAAATTGCTTCATTCAAGCTCAACAACTCAAGATGAGCCGTAAGTTTCTCCTTCCAGAGCATGGAATCACCGCTCCCATTAAACTTTTCCATATCAACCTCTGCATATGCCATTACGATAAATCTTCTACCTCGAAACCGAGGCTCTGATACCACTTGTTGTAAATCCTTGTCTCTTATCAAACACTTGGTGTGCGGTTTATCTTCGAGAATCTATTCTAAAGAAACGACTGAGAAAGAAGAAGATTGCGGAAATAGAAACGACACAGAGAAGTGTTAACATGTTCAGCCTCCACCGCCAATGTGACGGCAGCCTACTCACGCCGGGATCATCCCCGGAAAATTCACTACCACCGTCGAAGAAGAAGTTTTCCGATATATCTCTCTCTTTTGTTATAATTTTTCTTCTCTCTCTTTTTCTCTCACTAGGAATTGAGCAACACAAGATGATAAGATCTCTCAGTCGTAACCCACCTGATAAAGACTTGATCAATTATGAAGATTATCACAAGCCTTATCGTTACAAGTCCTAATAACTAACTACCCGACTGCAACATAACATAGCTCAGCTCCTTCTTGAGTTTATACAGTGTAAAACGACGACGTCTTCGTCTCATACTCCGAGTCCAATCAACAATGTATCAGGCCCAATTAAATCGTAAGCCTATTTTCATTCAATAATATTTTTTTATTATTACAGATTTATACACTTACTTGTTAGAATAAATTATTTAGATTTAAACGAATTGTTTTTATTATTTTTATCTGAATTAATTTAGATAGTGTGGATCGAGTACAAATAAAATTGGATGATCTCACTTGAAAATTGAAATGCACAACATCTATTACAAACTTGATGTACATCACATAAATAATGAGATCCACCACACACAAATGTTTTTTTGCTAAAGCTCATACTTTTCATACACACGTGGCTCTCGCTTGCGCTAACGTGTGTTACACTTGTCGGGAAAAGAACACACTATTTTCCGTGACAGAAAAAAGAATATTTATAAAATAATCTGATTCGCAAACAACCGTTCATCCTCCAATGTTTAATCTAAACCGTTGTTTCGGTCGTAGAAAAAGTGATTTACTAAAAAACGCATAGCACTGGATCATGCCTCTCCTTTTATAGAGAGATCTTTCTCGTTTCACGAGTCTTGAAGCTTCTCTGTTTTTCTTTGATCAAAGGCCTTCTTCAGTCTCTGATTTTAAGCTACAGGTATGGCTTTTAATCAGAAAATTTTCTGATTAATTCCCAGAAAATTTGTAGAAATTTTCTCGGATCATTGTATTATATTACCATCTTTCTTGCTTTGCCTGTCCACTAATTGAATATCAACTATTTGTTTCTTTTAGTTTCACAAATGCAAAATTGGAGTTCGATAGTATAATGAATAAGATATATAACGTGGAAACCCAAACGCAAACGCAAATAAAGAATCTACCGGTCTTGAGTGTTGGTTTGCGTTTACGTTTGTTCTTTTTCAAAACTCACAACTTTTTAACATTTAAAAAAAAATTCATTTAGTAATTGTAAACTTCTTTTGATTTTGGCGTTTGCATTTTTATTTTGCAAAAAATGTTTGATTTTTCAAGATGTGAGTATTTTTCTCGAATTTTTTAAGTTTATATGTATTTGCGGAAACCACTCGAACTTCACTATAATTTGTTAGAACACTAGAGATAATTAAACTGAATAATTTTGTTCTGATAAATGCAATATTATTTACTTAGGAGATCTAAAATGGCGAATGTTCCAAAGATCGGAAAGACTGTTTATAAAGGACCAAGCATAGTCAAAGAGATAATATATGGAATAACACTAGGCCTTGCGGCTGGAGGGCTCTGGAAAATGCATCATTGGAACAACCAAAGACGAACGAGAGAGTTCTATGATTTACTGGAGAAAGGAGAGATCAGCGTTGTCGCGGAAGATGAGTAGTACTCGTGTACGTTTCTCGGTTTTTCAGCGTACATTATGTATAAATATGTTTGAATTCGGATAAATAAGCATTTTAGACATTGAAGAACTGAAAATGGTGCATTGTATACTGACCTGACCTGAATTTTGGTTGTGTAATTGTTTTTTTTTATGCAGGAAGGGATTTGTTATCTTGTAGGAGTTCAAGATCAAGAACCAAAGGAATGCGTTTTGATTTTGTTTCAGGGTATGTTTATTTCAATAAATGTTATTAAGAAAATGGGAATTTTAGATGTTGGATACGTTGAAAGGTTAGTATTTTGCTGATAACGGATATATTGTCCAACCACTTGAGTTTAAGTTTTCGAAATCTATATATGTGCTACCGCGGTGTTCACATGTTGTATCTGGTCTTGGGAAACCAGATTACCGAAAAAGGCTAAATGTAATGCATTCATATGCAACATTAGTTTCGCGTTGATTTTGTATACATCGGACCTCAATAAATGTGAAACTTCTAGGTAAAAATCCTTAAGCTCCTACGAATTGTGGAAGATTCTGAAGAGGTATAAGAAGCTTGATCGGTTTTGACCATCGTCGTACTATTGGTGCTACAAGATATAGTACTACTGCTTTCTGGGTTTGTAGTTAGAGCGCTAATCCCCAAGAATGGAGGATTGGTTGGAGAAGGAATCGGGCAATCTTGCTCGGTTAACATACGGATAACTTCTTCCATTGACGGTCTCGGTGAAGGAGAAGCTTGTGTGCATAACAGTCCTACTTGAAGAACTTTACAAGCTTCTGCATCACTGCCTTGCGCTTGAAGCAACTCACCTTTTAGACATGGGTCTAGGGCTTCGACCAATCTATTCATTGTATAGAGATTCCATACCTAAAGACCAGAAACGATGATCAAATTTAAGATTCAAAGAAACCCTAAACTTTGATTATGATGAATATGGTTTTTGGGGAATCTTACTCTTTGGAGAAGATGACCCGTTCCTGGCACCAGAACATTGATTCTTGTTCCACAAGCAATCTCGAGAACAAGAACACCGAAGCTATAAACATCTGCTTTCTCCGTCAACTGTCCTTTAACAACATATTCTGGAGCCATGTAACCTCTGCAGAAAGTGAAAAAACTCAGTTTGTAAGATTTTTCTCGAGCCTAACACATGAAATGTTTGTAGTGATTGCAACCATCTCGGGTTCTATGTTTTTAGGAGCTTACAGGGTTCCTGCGATTCCGGTGCTAAGATGAGTTTTATCCAGACCAAAACATCGTGCCAAACCGAAATCAGCGATCTTAGGATTGAGCTGGTCATCTAGAAGAACATTACTAGTTTTGATGTCTCGATGAATGATCCTCACAGGCGAGCCGCCACCTCCATGTAGGTAAGCCAGTCCTTCAGCTGTTCCCAAGATTATGTTTAGCCTCTGGTTCCAGTTTAAAACCTTGCTTTTACTCTCATCTGAAAATCCCAAAGAAATCACTCGTTAGACTCTACTCTGTTTTTGAACATTTCTATGTTCTTTTTCTTCTTCTCGATTTAGCCCCAGAGCTTTCAAAAGTTGTTTGATTGGTCTTTTTTCTTTTTTTGATAAAACATACTCTTGGTTTGGTATTACATATTTCTATAGCACAACCGGACCAACTCTATGAAAGCCGGTTTACGCAAGAAATGTCATAATAAAAAAAAATGTTCTAATAAAACCAAAAAACAAAACAAGATTTATTCGAAACAAAAACCAAACAAAATAGAAAAATAACAACGTAAAGTTTTAATTTCATTGCAAAGTTTTCAAATTAACTATTAAGAACTCAAAAAGCCAACCAAATTAACTCCTGCTAGATTTTGTTTCAATTCAATTCCTAGATTTTCTAAGGTCAAAATACTTGATAAAAAAAAAACGTATAATCTAAGAATGAAACAATGCAAGGCTCTCTCTAGAGAAACTAAAGTATCAATTCCATTGCCAAATTTTCAAATTAACTATATTTTTAGAAACTCAAACGCTGCAAAATTGATTATGTTTCAGTTCAATTCCTAAATTGTCTAGACTGAAATACTACTTGAGAAACAAAAACTTCGGACAAAAACACATATACACAAAAGCATAATCTAAGAATAGAATGAAACAATGACGTGATTTGTAGCCTAGTGGTTTGTGCTAGTGATGTAGTTTTGTCACCATCTGAGTTCGAACCCGCATATTGCATATTTTTTTTAAAAAGAAAAAAAAACAATCCAAGGCTCTAGAGAAAAACTTTAGGAAGAATTTATTACCAAAGAGGAAGTTGTCGAGGCTTTTGTTAGGGACATACTCGTAGACCAAGAGACTCTCGGGTCCTTCAATGCTACAACCAAGGAGCTTGACGAGGTTCTCATGTTGGATTCCACTTATGAGATTTACTTCGTTGAAGAATTCTTCTACCCATTCTCTTGTGTTGAACACTAATCTCTTCACGGCCACGTTCTTGCCATTTGGTAGGATTCCTAAGTAAACGGTGCCATTTCCTCCTTGCCCTAGTTTTTTCTTGGGGCTGAAGTAATCTGTTGCCTTCTCTAGAGTCTCGTACTTAAATTTCCTCTCTGACTTGTTGAATTTTTTCGAAACTAGACCAAGATTTCTTTGTTCTGCTCGTGAAGAGATGAGTGAGAAAAGTTAATCAAAATTTGTGATCCGCAAATTCACCAAAAAAAAAAAAAATAGTGGTCAGGCATAGATAATTAGGATATCTAAAATTCTATCATATACCTTTTAAAAAAAAGGGGTCGGTTATTCGAATAGCGGATATGATACAAATAATTTAGGTATTTAGAATTAGTATTCAAATTGTTAGTTGACATGGCCGACCCTGAACCCAAATATGGGCTTGCGGCCCTAAAAAGTAGCTCATTTTTTTCAATGAAAATTGCAAAACATCCCCTTTTTCTTTCTCTAGTTTGCGGTCTTCGTAAACTCAGAGTCGGCTCTATTAGTTGGCGCGGAATTGAGATACAAGTAATTATCCTAATAGATAACTTTTATCCCACATTGTGATCTAAATAGGTAATTTATATTACTTTTACCAAAAAAGTTGAGGTATTTCCGATTTGATATACGCAAGAGTAGGTGATCTATTATGAAATGCACATGTCCAATCGAAATAAATTCTTAGAAAACGAATGTTTCTAATGCAGATACCTAATCGAAATAATTTATAACCTAGAAAACGAATGTTTCTATATATGGATACAACATGAAATGATATGTTCACCTTGTTTGGTCTTTGATACTTTGACAATAATGACATACGTTGCCAAGAGAATGAGCATGACGAATGCTGACATGGTCAAGACAATGGCCACAATGACCCCTTTGTTATAAAGCCCTGCCACCAAAACTTTACATGAGTGTGTTGCATAAATATATACATTCTATTATTTTTGGTTCAATCTAACCGGTGTAAACTGGAAATGTGTCAAAAACATCGATTTAAAAATCAAATTGAATTGTAATTTTGAGTTATTTAGAGACCGAAAACCGAAGAGAGAAAACAGAATCAAATCATTTTTTTTTTAAAATGATGGAATCAAAATTTTAGATCAAATCATAATCGGAACCGAAACTATAAAAATCGAACCAATCTAGAGTTGATCTTTTATATCCTGTATTTTTTTCTGCTAAAAAATGTTCAAAAACATTTATCGATTTATATACCAAAGTTTAATAGAGTCAAAATTAAGAATAAAAATCCAAATCGGAAACAAAACTATAAGAAATCGGATCAAATGTCGAACAAAACAATTCTTATTCGTCAGGTTTTATATCTTAAATAATTAAAAAAAAAGATCGAATTTAAACATATAGTTGGTTGACAAAAAAACCGATGAAGTTGATTATATCGTTATATTTCTAATTTTAATAGTAAATAAATATACACAATTCATGGTTATACTAATTTCGACTGATTTTTTATTTATAAAAGTGTGTTTGTTGAAGAAAAAAACTACAAAAATCAACTAAAATCAATAAATAAATCTTACCATGTCCATTATGATCATTATAGAATTTATAATCAGAGTATCTAAGATAACAGCCACTGTTCATAGCTCTTCCTTCTCTCCTCGAAACGCACCGTTTCACTTCCCTCACAGCTTTCTCCAAACAAACCCTACAGCTCTCCTTCCCCAAACTCTCCCAACACTGAGCAAGCGCGTGAGCCCCACTCTCTCCGGCGACTCCGAAACCACCACCATTTTCCACCGCAACTCTCGCGGCGGTTTCCGAGACGCGATTCCCGAACCGCGGATCTAAAACGGTGTCGTTGCTGCAGGAATATCTGTCCGACGCGGCGGAGACCGATTCGCCGTAGAATTCGTAGGTTTCGTAGCGGAGGAAACAGCCGTCGATAAAGATCCGTGCGGAGGAAGAAGGGAGACAACGAGGGAGGCGCGTGCGTGCAATCGCGTAGCAGAGCTGGCAATCGGAAGGAGAGAGATCGCTGTGGCATTGGATCAGTGCGAAAACCGAAATCGATTTGGTTTTGGAGTTAGTAGACGGCGTGGAGTTTATGGTCTGAGTTGCGAAACGGCGCGTAGTTAGTAGCAGGGAGAGTGAATGCATTTCTTCAACAAAAGTTGGGATGTAGATTGGATCGGAGGAGGAATTGGTGAGTCCGCCGCAGAAGAGACCGGACACGGCGGTTCTTGGATCGTCGTCGGAGGAGGAGGAAGGGAGCAAGAAGAAGGAGTACAAAACGACGACGTATTGAAACTGTATGGTTTTTGTGGGGGAATGCATTTCTTTAATGTTTTTTTCGTAAAAAACGTTGGTTGTTGTGATTTCTGGTGTGCTGTTTTTTGTTTGAATATATACTGTATTCACAAAGAGGCACAGACATGAGTCATGACACTAAAGACTTATAGCAAAATATTTGTAATATTTCATTTTTTAGTATTAATCTGCTTCGATACAATTCGAAAATTTAAGGTAATCCTAAGATAAACTGAATAAAACAAATACTAAAATTGAACTTCCGTAAATTTTTTAAGGTAATCGTAAGTTAAATTGAACCAAACAAATACTAAAATTGAACTTCCGTAAATTTTTTTTTGTGAAAGCTCCCTTAGTTTAGTGTATAATTTTTTTAATATTGTAATATTTGCAAAATGGATTTAATATCAAAAAAATTAAATTTTAGTATCTGTGATTTCTTAAACTTTTTAGGATAAATTTTAAAAATACCACTTTTATGATATCACATTTCACAAATACCATTTTTATAATATTCCTTATAAAACTTTATAAATTATTTATAAACATGTTTATAAACATGATTTATAAACCTTATAAATTTGAAACGTTTTAAACAATCTTATGACTTTTATAAATACTGTATTCAAAAAGAGGCACAACATGAGTCACGACACTAAAGGCTTATAGCAAAATATTTGTAATATTGTAATACGCTCCCCTCGGTCTAGCGTATAAGTTTTTTTAATATTGTAATATTTGCAAAATGGATTTGATATCAAAAAAATTAAAATTTTAGTATATGTGATTTCCTAATTTTTTTAGGAGAAATTTAAAAAATATCACTTTTATGATATCATTTTTCACTAATACCACTTTTATAATATTCCTTACAAAACTTTATAATATTTTTTATAAACATGTTTTATAAATTTTTATAAATTTGAGGCATTATAAACAAGTGGAATTTTCGAAAAATAACAGCATAAAAAAATAGTATTTTTCAAAATTTACCAACTTTTTATGGAATATATGTATATTTGTATATAGGTAAATAAAAGTATAGAAACTATATTTACTATATATACAAGTTTTCAAAATCTCTTTTATAAAGTCAACAAAACTATTAAAATTTTAAAATTAAGAAAAAAATATTTGAAGTAAATTGTGAAATGAATATTACAATTTACTCTCCGTTGATTTCGATTTTTTATCATCATTTTAAAAGTTTGTTTAATTGTTTTAATAATTGTTACGAATCAAATAGAAAATCATGTTCAGTATTCGGTCTTAACATATATATCCCAACACCAGATATGAGACTAACTCCGAGATAGATATGGTTTCAAAATTTGTTCATTCCAAAAAAACAAAACGGATCACCGGTAAAAAAAAACGGCCATCTGCTCTGTGATCCAGCCATGACACAATACAAGCATTGAGCTTCACAAATTAAATGCATAATATAATAATTTATCTAACTATAAAACATATATGCGAGTGAATTAATTAAGAAGATAATAAACGAATGGATATATATAAACGAAAGGGACATTAGGGTGATGATGAAAAAACGTGTACAGTTGTAGAAGTTTTAGGTCCAAAACTAGAGAGACATCATACATTCATTCTGGTTTATTGTTCGGTACGAAATTCGTAATATTTTGGATCATGAAATTTTTTACGAAAAACCCATTTGTTCAGAAAAATTATTGTTTTTCTTTTCTTGAAATTGTAATTAAAATTTGTTTTTCCTTATAACGTTTATTATGTCATTTAGAATTTTTTTTTAATTTAAATTATCTTATTACAAATGATAACAACACGATAAATAAACATATTTTTTGGTAGCATATGAAAACATGAGGAACATCTTCATAAATAATTGTAGAATAGACAATCTAACCCGCACTACAAAAATTCACAACAAACGTTTCTATCAATATTATATTCACTAAAGACCATTTTAGCTTTAATATATGAGACCAAATAATCGATAGTCTACATCTTGCACCATATATGAGACCACATCTTGCACCATACAATATGAGACCACATCTTGCACCATACAATTTTCGATAGTCTACAATAATAATCAGCCAAATTTACATTTTTTGAAAATCGAACATATACCTAATGGATAAACATTAATAAAATTCTAGTCCACCATTAAACCAATGATTTTTCACAAATTTGTAAGTACAATTTGGATTTTTTTTTCTTTCAAAAGTTGTCATGGTTTGGTTAAAATAAATGAATATGGTTTGTGTTAACTACTAAATTACTAATCAGTTTAGAACGAGCCACGAAGACAATTAACAATTACGAGAAGAAGAAACACTTATAGCATACGTTCAAAATTAATGTATCCTTTTCATAAATTAATAAATGGACCGTCCTAATTTATATGTCGGTGGCTAACTCGTCGGAGGGGGTGGGGTAGGGTTCGGTTGGGACTTGGGTGCAGCAAATTCAATAATCTTCGCCTTAATTTCCGACTCAATTCGTACTCATCGGAATTCATATTATAGACACTTACAATTTTTGGATTCTAACTACAATAAAATCTCTATAAATTAATAATATTTGATAAATTAAAATATAATAAAATAATAAATTATGTCAGTTTTAAATTAGAACAGTGTAAAAATTAACAAAATTCAATTAAATAATAATTTTTTAGAAACCCCAATATAAATATATGATCCCAATAATATAATAATTTAATAATTACATAAACATATGCATGTATAACTAAAATAATATATTAAAATATAACTTCAATGTTTTTATTTGAAATTGAATTCTCGTTGGAACTCATCTCCAATTTTACTTATTATATCTAAAACTCTTAGTATTATTTTCTCACTATAAATCAAAAACTTGTTGAGAGTTTTAAACGCGATAATTGATTCTATACGCATAACTTCTTCTAAATGTATCATAGTATATACCGTTTTTATAATTTCATCATCAACATTAAGATTAATAGCGAAGATTTCTTTTAAATTTTGAACTTATGAACATGTATCATTTTTAATTGGATAGTCGATGTTGGGGGTCAGATTCCACCTCTTGAGAATCAACAATTGAAAAATTGCTAAGTATAAAAGAACAACATTAGCTTAGGCCCTTACAACGGTACCCCTAACCGTGGATAGACGAGTTGGTTCGGGTACCCCTAACCATGGACGGAGGAATTGGTTCGGGTATCCCTAACCATGAATGGAGGAGTTTGTTCGGGTACCCCTATCCATGGATGGACGAGTTGGTTCGGGTACCCCTAACCATGGATGGAGGAGTTGGTTCAGGTACCCCTAACCATGAATGGAGGAGTTGGTTCGGATACCCCTAACCATGAATGGAGGAGTTGGTTCGGGTACCCCTAACCATGAATGGGTGAGTTGGTTCGGGTACCCCTAACCATGAATGGAGGAGTTGGTTCGGGTACCCCTAACCATGAATGGAGGAGTTGGTTCGGGTACCCCTAACCATGAATGGGTGAGTTGGTTCGGGTACCCCTAACCATGAATGGAGAAGTTGGTTCGGGTACCCCTAACCATGAATGGAGGTGTTGGTTCGGGTACCCCTAACCATGGATGGAGGAGTTGGTTCGGGTACCATTAACCATGGATGGAGGAGTTGGTTCGGGTACCCCTAACCATAGATGGAGGAGTTGGTTTGGGTACCCCTAACAATGAATGGAAGAGTTGGTTCGGGTACTCCTAACCATGAATGGGTGGGTTGGTTCGGGTATCCCTAACCATGAATGGGTGAGTTGGTTTGGGTACCCCTAACCATGAATGGACGAGTTGGTCTGGGTACCTCCGAATCATGACGGGACAAGTTGGATTGGGTGTCACGATCCATGGAGAAGATTGGGCCGTGTACCCCGATTTGTGACAAAGCAGGCGGATCGGGTATCGTGACCCACAGTGGAACAAACAGATCGGGGTCATGTTCAGAAGATAGATCGGGGTCAAGCCAAATGGATCGAGGTCAAGGCAAGAGGATCGAGATTGTCGTCTATCACCACCCGAGCCGTGTACCATGGTGTCATCCGAGTCGTGAACCTTGGTGTCACCCGAGCCGTGAACCTTGGTGTCACCCGAGCCGTGAACCATGGCGTCACCCAAGCCATGAACCATGGTTTCGCCCGAACAGTGAACCATGGCGTCACCCGAGCCGTGAACCACGGTGTCGCCCGAGCCGTGACTTATGGTGTTACCCGAGCCGTGAACCATGGGGTCGCCCGAGCCGTGAACCATGGTGTCGCCCGAGCCATGAACCATGGTGTCGCCCGAGCCGTGAACCATGGTGTCGCCCGAGCCGTGAACCATGGTGTCACCCGCGCCGTGAACCATGATGTCGCCCGAGCCGTGAACCATGCTGTCGCCCGAGCCGTGAACCATGGTGTGACCCGTAACCTGTTTCCAAGCAGTGAGTATCGTAACCCGTTCCCAAGCAGCTAAGCAAACAAAAGAAGTCACTATCAGACAGGAGGAAATAACTGAAATACTGGAAGTACCGGAAAATCCACAACCCACCCAAGATACCGATCTAATGGAGGAGGATTTTATCGAAGAGTCAGCAGTCGAAGAAAGCAACAACGAACCTATCACCGAATCCCAAACTGGTGAAGGAGCAAGCACGATCCACGATGGAACAGAATATGGATGCGACAAGAAATGGCTCGACGCAATCAGAGAATACATATACGACAGAATCTTACCAACTGACAAATGGGCAGCTCGTAAACTTCGAGCCCAAGCGGCTCGTTACGTCTTACTCGATGGAAAAGTCTTTAAGTGGAGATTCTCAGGACCATTGCTAAACTGCGTGGAAGGATAGGACGCACGGAAGATCATGGAGGAAGTTCACAACGGTTCGTGTGGCAATCACTCTGGAGGGAGAGCACTAGCAATAAAAGTCAAACGTCACGGTAATTATTGACCAACGATGATCAAAGATTGCAAGGTGTTTTCAGCAAAATGCAAGAAATGTCAACGCAACGTGCCAATGATTCACCAACCAACGAAAGTACTCTCATCAATCTCATCTCCATATCCATTCATGCGATGGTCTATGAATATCATCGGGCCGCTGCATCCCTCAAAGCAAAAGCGATTCCTTTTGGTTTTGACAGATTATTTCTCAAAGTGGGTCGAAGCCGTTTCCTATGCTAGCATTAAAGACTCACAAGTAGAGGCCTTTATCTAGAAGAACATCATATGCCAACACGGAGTACCATACGAGATCGTGACAGATAATGGCTCGCATTTCATATCAAATCGTTTCGAAGCTTTCTGCGAGAAATAGAAAATCAGGCTCAGCAAGTCTACTCCACGATACCCGCAAGGAAACGGACAGGCGGAAGCAATCAACAAAACAATCCTCGACGGCCTGAAAAAGCGTCTTGATGAGAAAAAGGGACGTTGGGCTGAAGAACTGGAAGGAGTACTCTGGTCTCACCGCACCACCCTAAGACGAGCAAAGGGCGAAACCCCATTCGCCCTCGTATACGGAACGGAGTGTGTCATCCCACCGGAGACACATTTCCCAGGAATTCGCCGCAGACTACTACCAGAGCAAGAAGGGCTCAACCACTTATTGATGCTCGACGAGTTGGACTTGGTCAATGAAAGAAGGGATCAGGCCTTAATCTAGGATCCAGAACTACCAGAACGTAGCAGGAAAATACTACAACTCCAACGTTCGAGGACGAAGATTCTACGAAGGAGACTTAATCCTGCGAAAGGTTTTTCAAAACACAGCGGAAACGATCGCCAAAAAACTAGGAGCAAACTGGGAAGGACCTTACAAGATCACTGAGGTAGTCAAGCCTGGCGTTTATAAACTCGTCAGCATGACCAACGTTCCAGTACCAAGATCATGGCACGCAATGCACCTTAAAAAATATTATCACTAAGCTATTTCACATGAACTACGGGGTGACTTGATCCCGTAGGCAGCTCGTCTTCGGATGGGTTCAGTTGGCCCCCTCCTTCCAAAAGGGGGGGGGGGAGGGGAAGTGGGTATGTATACGTATACTCAAATACTCCCACCTTTATAATACATTCTACTATCTTTCACATCACGGATCACTAAAGTCTTAACAAAACAGACATATTCGAACAAATCAAAGCACAACGGGCATCTCGCCACATCTTCATTACTGCTGGCCACAGTAGTGAACTCTTTCATCTATATCAGATCTAAACTATCACATCTGTCTCAGGATTAAAAGCGCCCTATACAAATATTTTATTCATTATCGGAGCGGATATGTTTTACGGTAACGTATCCGTAAACCGAAATATTCATCCTAAACTATACAAGGCATATGTCCATTGTCGGAGCGGATACGTTCATGGTAATGCATCCGTAAATCGAAATTTAAACTAAACTATGCAAACAAATGTTCGTTATCGGAGCAGATAAGTTTATGGTAACCTATCTGTAAACCGAAATGATCATCTCAAGACTGATCATCTCATAACTATACAAACATGAGCTTGTATCCATTCGCCAGAATGGCTACTTCTCAACAAAGACAATGCAGGCAAAGCATTTATAGATTTATCACGTGAAAGCAATACACCTAGAAGTTTGTCGAACAAAAAGATATATATATATATATATATATATATATATATATATATATATATATATATATTCATCGACCGCAAGGATTAGTCAATCAACAGCTAAACAAAAATTAATAGTTCTTACAAGGACACATATTGGATAAAGCCATCCAGGCGCTAAACAACAAAAGGGGGAGTTTTAAGTTACACAAAGAAAAGAGGATCGTAATCCTCCATCACCTCGGGGTTCGTGACCACCCTCTGCTCCAACTTCGCTGGTCGGTTAAGTATCTCTTCTCCCGGCACTTCACCTATTTGGGACACCATCTCGACACACTCTTTGGCAGCCTCCTCGAGAGTAGCTTCATGATCTTTCTCAGAAGTTGGTTTGGGGATTTGATCCTCTGAAACCCTCTTCGAGCTTAACTCAGCAACGCCCGGTGTTCCCCTGTTTGAACCAGAGAAGTCCATAGGCTCACCGTTATTGAGCTCCTTCAGGATGTCGGAGGGCACAGGAGATAACCTCAGGATCTCTCTCACCTCGACAACAAGCTTAGTAAATGCCTCGTGGGCTCCTTCCAACTCTTGTTTTTGCTCAGCCAAGTTCCCCACCTCGAGATCGAGAGACGGCGGCTCAGCACTTTGAAGCAATCCTATGAACTGAAGGTTGCCTTCAATCTGAGCTAGGTCAAGCATATTCTCTTTCGGCTCACCATCGATCTTGCCAAGCAGTTTTGCCGCTCGAGAGACTTTGCCTTTAAATGACAACATCATCTCATGCTTGGCCTCAAGAACAGCTCGCTCAACCTTGCTCTCGTGGAGCTCATTCACTGCTTCTAGCTGCCTTGTCAAGCTAGCTATGTGAGCATCCCATCTTACTTTGCCAGATTCCAGCCGCATGATCCGTTCGTCGGCTTCTTTGAGGTGCCTCCTATGCCCTTCTGCGCCAGCTTCAAGATCTTTGATCCTCTTAACAGCTTTTTCGTATTCAGCGGAGTGGTTTGCCTTGGCTTCTTTGAGCTTTCCATCAAGCTCAATGTTTTTCCGCCTAGCGTGTTTTACCCTCTCCCGGTCCTTACGAGCGTCAGATTCATACCCGATAACCATCCTATTAAGATGAGATATGAACTACACGACAACAAGAATGCTGTTATTGAACGAGTTTAAATGGTTCGGGTCACGAAAATGAAATAAATAGCATCACATGTAACTTGATGCCCCGAAGAGATATCTCGTTGTAGGCCTTATCCCTAAGCAGGGTGTCGGATGGAGGAAAACGATCACCTGGACAGGTGATCTTCGGGAAAATAGCCGCAGACACTGAGGCATCATTGTAAGCCCCTTTGGCGTTTATGGGAACGGCGGAGAGAGGAATTGCTTCGGGGATAACTCGAGGTAGTTTAGCGCGTCGTAGTCGCTTCGACGCTTCTTCACCCTTGTCATCTACCGATGACTGACGTTTTCTGCTCGGGGCTTTCTTCTCCTTAGCCTTTCCTTTGCCCTTGTCCTTGTGCGGAAAAATTTGAGAATCTCTCGGACGAAGTCCTAGGATGACCCCTTGAGGAACCAAGGAGACAGGAGTTGGTTCGGGTAGATTATCAGCGGAGGTTGGCTCTTAACGAGAGCAGTGGTAAATTGGGGGTTTGGGGGACGAGACTGACTCAACAACCTTGCCTGCTTCGCTCTCTCTTTTGCCTCTGCCTTCGCTTTGGCTTTCGCAGCAGCCCGATCCCTGAAAGTAGGTCTTCCCATGGTGTCTCTCGAGGAATGAGAAGGGGATGATTGCTCAACTGATTGTCTTTCGGAAAGGGCTCGGGCTCTCTCTACTCGTCGAAGATTGAAATCTCTAGACCAATTACACTTGCGAGCCGAAAGAGCTTCGTAAACCTCAGACAGATCGGGAGGCAATGAAAGGCGGAGATGACGCACTAAAAAAAAAATATTTATACAAGGTCAGAAAACCTAAAAAGGAAAATTGCTAAATAATAGAAACCCGAGCCGTGGCTCAAGTCGAGCAATGGATCGGCTACCAATTTCTCTCCAGCCTGACTTGACAAAGCGAAGACACTGCGGACCCACCGACGCTTCAGTGATAGGGACAAAAAAGAAGTAGTCTTCCCAATTATCATCTTTGGTCAGAAAACCTTTTATGATATTCTTACTGGCTTTACCCGACACATAGTACTTTAACTCTCTCTTGTTATGACGTCTGAATTCGAGCAAGTTTCTCAAATGTTCGACTCCAACTTCCACGTCGCATTCGTAACTCCTAACTAGAATGCCGACCATATGCCTGATTCCCCGAGCATTGATTTGGGCAATGGCCAAGTTGTGCTTCCATAGAAATAGTAAAATAACTTCAAGGATCGGGAACCACAACAGGCAGCGGTAGAAGAAGCTTTCGTAGAGAGTAAAATGATGAGGGGGAGGATTGCTGGCTCGGTCTGATGGTGAGGGAAGAACAAGCTTGATTTCATCCGAAATGCCAAACCTATACCTAAGGGCTGGTAACGAATCCAAGGTTGAAAGGGTCGAACCGGGTGGATCGGGTTGCCTCTTAGTTTTCTTCTTTCTTGGAGCTGGTCGGATAGGGCCCATCAAACGCTCCAGTTTCTGTCTAGCCACGGCAGGATCAGAGAACCAATCTTCTGGTTTAACTTTTGGTGGATCTTCATCCATTACATCAGTAAAAGGGTTCACCGCCTCGTCGAAAGGAGAGTCACGAAGATGAGGCACTTCAAATTTCAAAGAATCTCCAAAATTGCTACTAGCTCTCGAGGATTCGGAGAGCACCATTTTCCGGCCGAGGACAGAAGGTCCTACCCCCGAACCACTTGAATTATCCAGATCCTCTGAAATGTTCGCACCAGAGGAATCTGCTCGGCTACAGCTTTGAGCGAGAAACGGATCGGAGGAGAGGGATGGTTCGGGGAGTGAAGACTGTCATAAATTACCAAACAAATGGGTATATGGATTGGGAGACGCAGAAGCAGATAACTGAGACATCCTTTGATTTTTAAAATGGATCGGGGTCCTTAGAAGATAGAACAGATCGGGATCCCTAACAGCTCGCGAGAAAAGATCTAAGTTTTCTAAGATTCAGAGGACGGATCGGGGTTGTCAACAGCCTATCAAAACAGATCAAAGCCTTTTAAGAATTGAAGAACAGGTTGAGATCCTTTAAAAAGATTAAAAGTCAGATCCAAATCTTCAAACAAACTGCTGGGAAACTCAAAGATAGCGGCAGAGCTAGTTGAAGACGGATCGGGAAATTCGAACGGATCGGCGACGAAGGAAGAACAACGGAAACTCAAGCTAAAAATTAAACTTAAGCAAAAAAAACTAGAAAGAGAAAGACGAGAGAAGTTACCTGTTTGGAGAGATTTTCGGAGAAATGAAGTAGTGAGGAAATGGGAGGTATCGCAAGTTATATAAGCAAATGATGACGTCATTCGACTCGGAAATCAGCAAAAATGCTTGCACTCCCCGATAAAGGTGATGACATATCAGAATAACGAAAACCCCGAGCCGAGTTTGTGTAACATAGCAAACCCGAACTGAATCCCTCCAAACTGATAATACTATAAGTACGGCAATACCGCAAGAGACAGTTCGGGATCATCCACAAGAGACGGTTCGGGATCATCAGAAAGACGGTTCAGGATCATCATCAAAGAGATGGTTTGGGGTAATTAAGAAAAACAGTTTGAATCGTTGATCTCAGACTCGACCACTTACAGCTCGGCAATAACATCACTGATACTACCGAGCTGGGGGGCTAACTGTTGGGGTCAGATTCCACCTCTTGAGAATCAATAATTGAAAAATGGCTAAGTATAAAAGAAGAACATTAGCTTAGGCCTTTGCAATGGTACCCCTAACCGTTAATAGACGAGTTGATTCGGGTACCCCTAACCATGGACGGAGGAGTTGGTTCGGGTACCCCTAACTATGAATGGAGGAGTTGGTTCGGGTACCCCTAACCATGAATGGACGAGTTGGTTCGGGTACCCCTAACCATGGATGGAGGAGTTGGTTCGGGTACCCCTAACCATGGATGGAGGAGTTGGTTTGGGTACCCCTAACAATGAATGGAAGAGTTGGTTCGGGTACTCCTAACCATAAATGGGTGGGTTGGTTCGGGTACCCCTAACCATGAATGGATGAGTTAGTTTGGGTACCCCTAACCATGAATGGAGGAGTTGGTTCGGGTACCCCTAACCATGAATGGAGGAGTTGGTTCGGGTACCCCTAACCATGAATGGGTGAGTTGGTTCGGTATACCTAACCATGAATGGACGAGTTGGTTCGGGTACCCCTAACCATGAATGAAGGAGTTGATTCGGGTACCCCTAACCATGAATGGAGGAGTTGGTTTGGGTACCCCTAACCATGAATGAGTGAGTTGGTTCGGGTACCCCTAACCATGAATGGACGAGTTAGTTCGGGTACCTCTGAACCATGACGGGACAAGTTGGATCGGGTGTCACGATCCATGGAGAAGATTGGGTCGTGTACCCCGATCCATGACAAAGCAGGCATATCGGGTATCGCGACCCAGGGTCTCGAGGGTGAAACAGAGGGATTAAAGAAGCGCCAGAAGGAAAACGATGAGCGGATCATGCGGCTGGAATCTGGCAAGGTTAGGCGGGATGCTCATATTGCTAGCTTGACGAGGCAGCTGGAAGCGGCGAATGAGCTGCATGAGAGCAAGGTTGAGCAAGCTGTGCTCGAGGCCAAGCGGGAGCCGATGATGATGTTCGAAGATAAAGTCTCCCGAGCCGAAAAGCTTCTTGGCCAGATTGACGGTGAGCCAAAGGAGAACATGCTCTACCTTGCTCATATTGAAGGTAATCTCCAATTCATTGGGCTGCTTCAAGGCGACGAACCACCCTCTCTCGATGCCGAGGTGAAGAGTCTAGATGAGCAGAAGGAGGATTTGAGGAGAGCTCACGAGGCGTTTGCTCAGCTCGCGGCAGAAATGAGAGGATTTCTGAGACTGTCTCCCGTCCGTTCTGATATACTTAAGGAGCTCAATGACGGTGAACCCATGGAGACTGCTGCTGCAAGCGTCGGGATCCAGGATTTTTCTGGCTTGAACAAGGGAACGCCAGGTCTAGCCAAATTTAGTTCTAAGGAGGTTGCTAAGGAACCAACCCCCGAACCATCTTCTGAGAAAGTCAATGAGGTCGTTCTTGAGGAAGCCGTCGTAGAATATGTTGAGATGGTACCTGAAGAAGACAAAGCTTTGGGAAGTGATGTGGCTGAGCAACCGACGGAGCCAGAGCAGAGGGTGGTCACGACCCCTGAGATAACAGAGGATTATGATCCTCTCTTCTTTGTTTAGTTTAAAACTCTTTTCTTTTTGTTTAATGCCTGGTAAGAACTTATTGTTACTGCTTGATTGCTGATTGGCTAACCCTTGCAGTTGATGAATATATGTCTTTCGTTCGACAAACTTTTAAGTGCATTGTTTTCATGTAACAAATTTTTAAATGCTTTAGTCGCGTTATCTTTGTTGAGAAGCAGTTGTTCCGATGAACGGGTACAAGCTCATGTTTGCGTAGTTATGAGATGATCAGTCTGGAGATGATCATTTTGGTTCACAGATAGGTTACCATAAACTTATCTGCTCCGATAATGAACATTTGTTTGCATATTTTAGTTTGAACATTTTGGTTTACGGATGTGTTACCACAAATGCTTCCGCTCCGATAATGGATATATGCTTTGTATAGTTTAGGGCGAACATTTCGGTTTATGGATACGTTACCATAAACGTATCTGCTCTGACAATGAACGAATATTTGTTTAGCGCGCTTTTAATCCTGAGACGGATGTGAGAGTTTAGATCCGAGATGGATGCGAGAGTTCACTATTGTGGCCAGCAATAATGAAGATGTGGCGAGATGCCCGTTGTAGTTTGGTTTGTTCGAATATGTCTGTTTTGTTAAGACTTAGCGATCCTTGGAGGATGTGAAGTAAAACTTATCGTTAAAAGCTTTGCTATGATAAATCGTAGATTCGATTACAAAGATGGGAGTATACGAGTATACGTATACATACCCACTCCCTCCCCCCTTTTTAAAGGAGGGGGGCAACTGAACCCATCCGAAGACGAGCTGCCTACGTACCCTTTGTAGGGATCAAGTCGCCCGTAGTTCATGTGACGTAACTTAGTGGTAGTACTTTTTAAGATGCATTGCATTCCATGATCTTGGTACTGGAACATTTGTCATGCTAGCGAGTTTGTAAACGCCAGGTTTGACTATCTCTGTGATTATGTAAGGTCCTTCCCAGTGTGCTCCCAATTTTCTGGCATTCGTTTCTGCTGTGTTTTGGAAAACCTTCCGTAAAACTAAATCGCCTCCGTAGAAATGTCTTTCTCGAACATTGGAGTTGTAGTACTTGGCTGCCGCGTTCTGATAGTTTTGATCCTGATCAAGGCTTGATCCCTTCTTTCGTTGATCAAGTCCAATTCGTCAAGCATCAATAGGTGATTGAGCCCTTCTTGTTCTGGCAGTAGTCTGCGGCGAATTCCTGGGAAATGTATCTCTGGTGAGATGACACACTCTGTTCCATACACAAGGGCGAATGGGGTTTCCCCCGTTGCTCGTCTTGGGGTGGTGCGGTGAGACCAAAGTACTCCTTCCAGTTCTCCAGCCCAACGTCCCTTTTTCTCATCAAGACGCTTCTTCAGGCCGTCGAGGATTGTTTTGTTGATTACTTCAGCCTGTACGTTCCCTTGTGGATATCTTGGAGTAGACTTGCTGAGTCTGATTTTCCATTTGTCACAGAAGGCTTCGAAACGATTTGAGATGAACTGTGAGCCATTATCCGTCACGATCTCGTATGGTACCCCATGTCGACATATGATAGTTCTTCCAGAAAAAGGCTTCCACTTGTGCATCTTTAATGTTAGCATATGAGTCGGCTTCGACCCATTTTGAGAAATAGTCTGTCAAAACCAAAAGGAATCGCTTTTGTTTTGAGGGATGCAGCGGACCAATGATGTACATGGACCATCGCATGAACGGATATGGTGATGAGATGGATGAGAGCATTTCAGTAGGTCGGTGAATCATTGGCGCATGGCGTTGACATTTCTCGCATTTGGCTGAAAACACCTTGTAATCTTTGATCATCGTTGGCCAATAATAACCATGACATTTGACTTTGATTTCTAGTGTCCTTCCTCCAGAGTGATTGCCACATGAACTGTTGTGAACTTCTTCCATGATTTTTCTTGCGTCCTTTCCTTCCACGCAGTTCAGAAATGGCCCAGAGAATCTCCATTTAAAGACATTTCCATCGAGTAAAACATAACGAGCCGCCTGGGCTCGAAGCTTACGGGCTGCCCACTTTTCAGTTGGTAAGACGCCGTCGTATATGTATCCTCTGATTGTGTCGAGCCATTTCTTATCGCAGCCATACTCTGCTTTCTCGTTGATCTCGTTTGCTTCTACATCGGGTTATGGTTTGATTATTGGGTCGTCGCTGCTTCCGATGTTTGGTGATTTTTCGAGAATGTCTTCTTCCATTGGGGCTGTATCCAGCTCAGCAGATGGTTGGTTTGCCAACTCCTCCTGCATTTCATCTGTCTTCTTTTGCCCGACTGTGGCTTTCGTTGCTTGCTTAGCGGCTTGTGAATGAGTTATGGCGTTCACCGTGTCAGAACGACTGATGCTTAGGTGCTGGATGAATTCTACCGGGATTATTCTTTTGAGATCCGGGTCGAAAGTTGATGCTAGGGCTGCAAGTGCGTCGGCTGGAGTGTTTTCTCCTCGTGGGATACGCGTTAGGATGAATTGTTTAAAATGCGCAGCCAACTCCTTGACGATCCTCAGGTAAGCTTCTATTCGATCATCCTTTGCTGTATATTCGCCGCTGAACTGATTTGCAACTAGTTGGGAGTCGCAGAATGCGTGAAGTTGCTCGATCTTTAGACCACCAGCTAGTTTCATCCCGGCAATCAAGGCTTCGAACTCCGCTTCATTGTTGGATACGTGGAAACCAAGGCGGAAAGACTGTTCCAGCAGCTCGCCAGTTGGAGAGGTTAGTCGTATCCCTACTTCCAAACCATTTTTGGAAGATGAGCCGTCAACGTGGACTTTCCAGGGCTGGCTTTGTGTTTCGTCGTCAACGCCTTCTTCAGGTAGTTCGATAAGAAAATCAGCCAAGACTTGGGATTTCGCGCATGTGCGTCCGCGATATTCAATGTCATATTCGCTGAGTTCTATTGCCCAGTTCGCTAGCCTTCCTGACTGACTCCCGCTGTATAGAACGGACCTTAACGGGAAGGTACTCAGAATGACGATTGAGTGAGACTGGAAATACGGCCGTAGTTTTCTTGCAGACATTACAATGGATAGCACCAATTTTTCCATTTGCGATTACCTTGTCTCGGCGTCTGTAAGGGTTTTGCTGACGTAAAATATTGGCTTCTGTTCTCCACGCTCGTCTCGGATCAATACGCCGCTTACTGTTGTGGCGGAAACCGCGGTGTACAGAAAAAGTGGCTCCCCTACATCTGGTTTTGTGAGGACTGGAGAGCATTTGTCGGTGGATTGTGAAATGAATCTGTTAAGTGCAGCAACCCTCCAGGTAAGTATTTGCACTTCCTTTTTTTTCTTTGGTGAAGCCATATGGATGAGTGCATCGATTTGCTTAGGGTTTGCCTCAATGCCACGGTGAGTCACTAGGTACCCGAGGAATTCTCCCGAGGTGACCGTGAATCTGCACTTGGTCGGATTTAACTTCATGTTGTGAAAGTTCAGCCGTGAGAAGCACTCCTTTAGATGAGCGACGTGATCCTGCTCTCTTAGTGATTTGACCAGCATATCGTCTATGAACACCTACATTGTCTTTCCGAGTTGATTCGCGAACATCTTGTTTACCAGTCACTGGTACGTTGCTCGGGCATTTTTCAGGCCGAATGGCATCACCTTGTAGCAGTATATTCCACGATCCGTTATGAAGGCGGTCTTCTCACGATCGTCGGGGTTCATCAAGATCTGGTTGTAACCTGAGAAGGCATCCATGAAAGATAGGAGTGCCTTCCCTGCCGTTGCTTCGACTAGGCGATCGATGTGTGGAAGGGGGAAGCTGTCTTTTGGGCAAGCTTTATTCAAATCGGTTAAATCCACATATACGCGCCATTTGCCATTCTTCTTCTTGACCACTACTGGGTTAGCTAGCCAATCCGGATATTTCACCTCAGTTATTGAACCGACACGCATGAGTCTTTCCACCTCGTCATTCACTGCTTTAGCTCTGTCTGGCCCAAACTTTCTCTTTTTATGCTTTACCGGTTTGAACGTTGGGTCAACGTTCAGTTCGTGGCTCGTTATGCTGATATCGATGCCAGGCATGTCTTCTGCTTCCCATGCGAAAGTGTTGATATTTTTTCCTCAAGAATGCAATGAGTTCTTCTCTGATCTTTTCATCTAACATTGCTCCAATTTCTACGCATCGCTCTGGATGATTATTGTCGATGCAAACTGATATGACGGGGTCGCAAGTTGGTTTAGACACTTCTTCTTCGCGATCCTCCGTAATCTGTAACTGTTATAACAGTTTGGAAAGCTCTTTCACCGATTCTCTGTCGGTCTTTATCTTCTTGCGCTTTGAACTTGCCGTCGGATCGGTCACCGGGTTTCTGAGCTTGTGTGCGGCGAGGAAGCAGACACGAGACTCTTTTTGGTTTCCTCGAATAGTTTTCACTCCGTTTGGTGTAGTGAACTTGAGGCAGAGATGGTAGGTTGAAACGGCAAAGCGCATGGAATTCAACCAGGGGGTCTCCATGATGACGTTGTAGATCGCCGGGTGATCAGCTATGGAGAATTCGACGATTTTTGTCACCTCGCCAGCTTGGTTCGGTAGTTTGATTGTCCCATTAGTCATGGTGGTTTCTCCAGAGAATCCAATCAATGGTTTGGGGTAGATATCACTTCGGACAGGTCCACATTCATTCTTCTGAGAGTCTCGAGGAAGATCACATCCACAGTGCTCCCGGTGTCTACCAATACGCGTGCTACGTCGCAGTCATTATAATTAACTCGATCACGAGAGGGTCATCATGGGGTCTGTCGATTCCGATCGTCTCCCTTTCCTCGAATGATTTCACGTCGTTTGGAAACTTTGATGGTTTAGACCAGTTGATGCTGACGTCTGCCCTTCACTGGAATGCTTTGATTGATGATATGGTATCCGAGAAATAGTGAGATCCTCCCATTATCATGCTTATCCTTCTTCTTGATCCGGAGGGCGGCGCTTCGTCATCCCTTCTATCACGCTTGGTGTGATCTTCTTTTGTCGGGTCGGGTCTATGTGCGTTCACATCCATCTCAAAATCCTTAAGGCTGATGTTCCCTCCAAGCTCGCCGGCTGCTAATTTTTTAGCAAGCTTCAAGCCTAGGATTCGGCAGTTTGCAGTGGAATGCCCATAGATATGGTGGTATTCGCAGTAAGCCGTTTCATCATAAGAATTGTCTCTTTTGGTCCATGTGCTCCATGAATTTCTTCCACGGCCTCGGACACTTCCTCGACCGAATCCAGGGGGCCAATTTGATAGTTATGAGCTCCTCGAAAGCCTCCCTCGTGTTGCACATAGCCAGAACTTTGGCTATTCCTCTTAGTGTTAGAGGGGGTTAAAACTTGAGGAGAGTGGTTTGTTGTCTTTGTTTTCCCATACTTCTCGGTTAGGATATTCATTTCTTCTTCTTCGGTGATGAAATCTGCAGCTCGATGCATCGCATCTTGTATCATCGTGGGGGCGTTCAGTGCAATTTCTTTACGAAAATCGGAGTTGAACCAGAGTGCTCGCTTCAGGGCTAGTAGGGCTGCTTTGTCGCTCAAGCCTTCCACTTTGGACATAACAGGTTTGAATCTTTCGATGAAACTCTGGAGTATTTCGTTCTGCCCTTGAGCTAGGGTCCACAGGTCGGCGTCAGACATTCCGAGATCCATAAATATGGAATAATGCTTCAAGAATGCCGCAGACAGTTGGTTGTAGCTGTTGATGGAGTTCCGCTCGAACCTGGAAAACCACTAGAGCGATGGTCCTTTGAGATGCTCCACGAAGAGAAGGCACTGTCCGGCGTCTCTTTCATTTTCTTTGAAATTAGAGCATCCCATGGCTATAGAGAAAGCCGTTAGATGCTCTTTCGGATCGGTTTTCCCTTCGTAGATCGGGACTTTCATCTTTCCAGGGTCGGGAATTCTTGTGCCAGTAATCCTTGCTGTGAACGAGGTGTTCTGTGCTTCCTCCAGTACGCGATCTATATCCGGCACCTAGCTAGTTTCTTTGTACATCATGGATTGGACGGCTTTTATATCGGCAGCAGCTCGATCCATATCTGCTCGCATGATAGCCATCTCTTCTTTCTGGGCTCGGACTCCTGCTCTGCGCTCTTCGTTGACCCGTGCTTGCTCGGCCCATAGTATGTTCTCCTCCTCCTCGGTTAGCTCTTGATCTCCTTCCAGGATGGCCTCGCATATTTCAGTTCGGGTCTGGCCAGCTGCTAGGGGTTCAGGATCATCACGACTCTCCATGTTACGTTATCTCCTCCTCCATATTGATGATTGGGGCCGGCTCCTCCTCCGTTGGTGTGCCGCCAACTCCTTGCATTCCGGAAGATAGGTATGCTGAGTTTGTATAGAGTCGGGGTAATCTGCCGCAGGTTCTTGGTTGGTTGAGCGGGGTTGTGAAATCCAGGGCCATCGGGTTGAGGTGCCTTTCGTTCGATCCGTCTAGCTGGGTCAAGACCTGATTCCACACCATGGGTTCGACTCGCCGTTTCCAAGGTTTTCAGCTCACCCGTCATCGTGTTGTTGAGTTTGTCTTGCTACTCCACCTTCTTGAGCAGTGTCTCCAGCATGAGCTTCATCTCCGTGAGTGTTTTCGAAGTCTCCACAGCGTTCGCGGATTGGTTCGTCTGATCCTCCATGCCAGTGTTCCTCCCATCGGTAGCGTCTTGCTCTCCATCACTGGTCATCGTTCTTTCGGATCGGTTTTTGGGTGGCTCTCTTGAGTAAGAAAATTTCTTTCCCCCTCCTTCTAGCGTCAAATTGTGGGAGTGTAAATCCACGCCAGTTGAATTTGTTGAAGGTTTGTTAAGAGAGATGAAATTTCTGAGCAAAAACCACCAAAAACACAAACAGAGATCCGAATATGGTCTTTTATTAAGCTGCTTAGAAAGCTTTTTTTATGAGAGCAAAAGTACAGAGTTTTGCTAGGTCAAATTGCTTATCCTCTTTTCAGAGGGTTTACATGAGTATATATACAAGTTTAAGTCGGCTAAGTTAATGTCTAAAGAGATAAGGAAGATTTCCTAATTCCTCGGGATTTCCTTTTAGCAAAGCCTGCCACCGCCATGGACTTTGATTCATGGGCTTTAACCTTGCCATATCTCTATTGTGGGCTTGAATCCGTGGGCTCGTTGTCTCGGCCCAACCTCCTGTCGTTGAACCTTGGCTTGAGTGATACCATGGTTTACGGCTCGGATAACACCATGGTTCATGGCTCGGGTGACACCATGGTTCACGGCTCGGGTGACACCATGGTTCACGGCTCTGGTGACACCATGGTTCACGGCTCGGGTGATACCATGGTTCACGGCTCGGATGACACCATGGTTCACGGCTCGGGTGACACCGTGGTTCACGGTTCATTGTTCAAACGGTTCGGGCGCCAATGGTTGTCTTTATCTTTAACCCCGATCCGTCTTATATTTGAGTAAGGTCACGGTACCCAAACCAACTCATCAACGCACGGTTAGGGGGACACCCGATCTGTTTCTTCTTATGCACAGTTAGGGAGACACCCAATCCGTTTCTTCTTATGCACGGTTAGGGGGACACCCGATCCATTTCTTCTTATGCACGGTTAGGGGGACACCCGATCCGTTTCTTCTTATGCACGGTTAAGGGGACACTCGATCCGTTTTTTCTTATGCACGGTTAGGGGGACACCCGATCCATTTCTTCTTATGCACGGTTAGGGGGACACCCGATCCATTTCTTCTTATGCACGGTTAGGGGGACACCCGATCCGTTTGCTGCACCATGGATCGGGGTACACGACCCAGCTTCTTCACTGTCGGTCGTGACCCCCGATCCATTCGCTGTTTCATGGATCGTGGTACATGACCCAACTTCTTTGCTGTGGGTCTTGACACCTGATCCGTTCGCTGTCCCACGGATTGGGGTACACGACCCAACTTTTTCACTGTGGATCGTGACACCCGATCCGTTTGCTGCACCGTGGATCGGGGTACACGACCCAGCTTCTTTACTGTGGGTCGTGACCCCCGATCTGTTTGCTGTTTCATTGATCGGGGTACACGACCCAACTTCTTTGCCATGGGTCATGACACCCGATCCGTTCGCTGTCCCACGAATCGGGGTACACGACCCAACTTCTTCACTGTGGGTTGTGACACCCTATCTGTTTGATGTACCGTGGATCGGGGTACACGATCCACTTCTTCACCGTGGATCGTGACACACGATCCGTTTGCTGTTAACTTCAAAAGGGGAGATATTGACCCCAACAATAAGTTGAAAATCAATACTGGGCTCGTTAGCTGAACCTCATGGGCCATGCCCAACAAGTGACAAAGTCATGACTGGAAGAAGAGTAAATTGATGGCGGACAGCCTTTGCGCAGGTGAGATTTCGCCGGTGGAAGCATCTCCGGCTACTACCGATGAGCGGCGATGAAAGACAAAGTATCGGGAACGGAGGCGGAGGGAGCAACAACCGGGAGATGGAATCAACAACCTTCGAGAGCAATTCGAAGAGAATCCAGATCTGGTGCCGTAAAGATCCAGAGAGGTTGTCGGAGTGGACGAGCGGGGGGGGGGGGGAAATCGTGAAAGTGGTGAACGGAAGCTGAGGTGGAGAGGATAAATCCAGTGGATCCGGTGGCTCCGGTGGAAAAAGAAGGTTCAACTGCGCCAGAAAAGTCATCTCGTGGAAATGAGAGAACAGATCTGTCGGGAACGCCAGATCGGAAGATGAAGCCAAGAGCAAATGCAAGGACTCGACCTCAAACGCCATGGAGAGGAAGGATGAGGTTGGAAAAGATCTCATCAGTGCAAAGGTCCACCGATGGAAGGAGAGAAACTGTTCTTCGGGAGAGTTTGGAATGATCCGAGAAGTTGGAGTGTCGCACTGATCAGAAGAAGCCTAGGTCGGAAAAGGAACACCGGAGGCGGAGGTTCATTTTGAACTTCAACTGGCGGCTGCTTCGAAACCCAGGTCTGAAAAAAACTAACCACTAGGGCGAACTCAAAACGGGTATAAACAGATATGTTTTGCTATTCCCGGTTTTGTATGGTCTAATTTATCAAATATATGTTATTTTCATCTTTAAAATTTTAACTCGTTGTTACATCTATTTAAACTGTTTGAACGAATTCTAAATGATTATACATGATTTCTACAGTTTAAATAGATGTAAAAGTTAGGTTTAATCGCTTAGAATTCGCTTAAACTATTAAATAAAACTTCGTTGATGGTAAAAAGATTACATAATTTTTACATCCAAAAATCAATTTACTAATAAATATTTGTTGCTTGTTATCCTTTTCTCGAATTAGTATAAGATTGACGGTATTGTTCTGATATTGCTTCGTATAATAACAACACTTCTTTATCTTTGGGCTTAAATCTTAGTTTTTTTTTTTTTTTTTTAATGATTACTCGCATTTATCATCCTAAACAAAACGATAACTACAAGTTTGGGATTTAAGGTTAAAAAGACACAAAAAAATCACTCGAGCTTTGATCTAACACAGATTATTGTTCAATTAGATAATACTATTTTCTTTTTCTTACATTTGTTCAAATTATCCTAAAATGGCTAGATCCAAAACAGTAAAATCTAGAAGAATTTTTTAAAATACCATTAAAATATATTTTTGTTTCAAACATACCATCATTTTTTTTCTTTCAAAAATACCATTAAAAATTTTGTTTTTTCAAAAATACCACAAATACTAAAAATAAGTTTTAAGGGTTTATAATTTAAATTTTTGGGTTTTGATTTAGTATTTTGGATTTAGGGATTAGTTTTTAGGGGTTAGGGTTTAGGGTTTAATTTTGAGGGTTTAAAGTTTAGTTTTAATTTTGTGGTATTTTTGGAAAAAGAAAATTTTTAGTGGTATTTTTGAAAAAAAACTAAGTAATGGTATATTTGGAACAAAAACTTATTTTTGTGGTATTTTTGAGAATTATTTTTAATTAATTGAAATATTGTAGAGTTTTAAGTGCTCGTATGGTGGGCTTCGATGGTGGTACCTTCAAGGGTTCGCAGAGGGTGTGCTTGGATCTAAGAGGTTTAATTCGGAATCAGACGACAAGGCGGTGGCGATGTGGATCTGTGGAAGCAATAGGTGGAGGCGGCGAGGAGTGGGTAGGACTCCATGTGCCGCTTTCGACCTCCCTGTGATGGCTACGATCACTCGCAGAGACTGAGTTTCACGGACGATGAGGCGTGGGTAGATTTTCTCTTCACTTGGCGTCTTCGATGTCTAGTTTTTTATAAAATTTTCCGGTACCATTCTCTCAAGTCCAGGGTTTCAGATCAGAGGGTGTTGGTGGTGACGGTTTGCCTGACGAGGCTAATCGGCGGCGGTTGTTATTTTCGGTATTGTAACTTGTTCTGTAAGTCAAAATTTTCGATCCGATTCCCACTTGAGTTGAATCTGGTTATCGCCGGTCATGGACTTTTTATTTTATTTTTTTGTATGCTTTTTCAATTCCTTATTAACAAAGACTCTTTACAAAAAAAGTTAACTGAAATATTAAACTGAATAACAAAAAAATTTGTATTAAAAAGCTTATGGAATTTTTCTTTTCTTGCTGCTCACGTCTTTGACACTGTTCCGGAAGAAAATGCATTCTACTTTTTACTTTGTGACAAAAAATAATAAAAAGAAAATGCATTCTATTTTGTAATGGCATAATTTAAAAAGTATGGGCTTAGGGCCTTAATTGAGGCCAATTAAGACTCTATTACGGGTCGGAGATAAATAAATATCACACGAGAACTCAATTCCCTAAATTTCCCTGAAACCACCGATTCGGAGACTTTGATCAACGGCGAATGTCGTCTCCGGCTAGATCTTCCACCGCCACGAACGGCGAAGAGCCATTGATTAAGAAGACGAAGAAGAAGAAGAAGAAGCCGTCGTCGCAGGTACTCCCTAACTCTTTTCATTTTGTGTGTGCTCTTGCTGCTACTGTTTGATGAACAATTGTTGACTGTGTAGTGTATCTCAAGTGAGTGATGCTGGTAGAATGATTAGTTTAGTTTGCATCGGGTTGCAAATGTAGAAAACTAGCTTATTTTTGCTTAAAGAAGAACTGTAAGAGAGTTTGGTCGTATGGTGAACATAACTCTTAGTTCTATTCCCTTAATTTGCAAAAGCTTGGTTGCTTCTTTTCACATGATCAAGCTCACAATAAATCTAGCGTATGGCAAATATATCACATCCTGTTCTATCTCAACCGAGACCAGATATAGGAACCGAAACATATGAGCCTTTGGTCGATGTTTCAAATTCTCTGCTGACAAGAACATGAAGCTACTTTCTTTCTACTTAGCAATGGCGCATTTGGAAAAATGCGAATGGATTAATACTTCAGAAGAAGATAGTGGATATGAATGAGATGAGATTGTGAGATGTGCTCAAGGGAATATATTACTTGCTGGATCTGCAAAATTGCCAAAACCGAGTTTTATATTGGAATCAGAAGCTAGAGCTTTGCTCCATGGAATGCAAATACTCTGTTGCAGTTGTACAAAAGGATGCCGAACACAGAAGTTGATCGATTGGCAAAGAGATGACTCAGAGCTATAACAGTCTTTGATTGCTTATAACTAAGTATAAAATTCTCCACTTTGTATGTATAACCATATTACTTGTTTTGAATTTTATAAGAAATCTTTTTTTTTGAAAATAGAAATATCTGTATTATTTTAATTTGCTTAAAGCTAGATCTTTTTTGGTCAGCAAACAAATGCTAGGTTAGTAGTTTAAGAAATATACATTTCATTTCAAATTTGCTAAATTTAAATAGTTTCTAAGAAATGATCATGGATGTATATAGACGTTTTTTCGCCTATTATATGAATTATAAAAAAAAAGATTTGAAAGAAAATCATTATTTTTACTTTTTTTTCTTTTTTAAAAAGGATTATTGCCAAATTTCAACTTTTTTTCTTGATTAGTGGGTTAGAGAGCTTCATTTTCCAGTTACATATAGGGATGGGATTTCGGTTAAACCGAACCAAATCGATCAGTCGATTTTTCGATTATTAAAAATTCTATCGAAAATAACCGAAAAAAATTTCGGTTCGACTCGATTTGGTTTTCAGTTAGTTCAGATAATTTTTTTTACCGAAATTTTTGAAATTTTGTTTAAATTCGGTTAAAATAGGGTAAAATCATATAATTTCGGTTAATTTCGAATATTTGGTTCGGTTCGGAATTTTAAAAATATATTTAAATTTTGGTCTAAATTTTGGTATAAATCGGGTTTAAAAAAAACGGAAAACCGATCGGTTCGACCGAATCCAACCGAAAACCAAATCAATTTTAATATTACGCTGATTGGTTCAGCTGAACTAACCGAACCAGAACCTAAAACCGAAAATCTCGATTCGGTTAGCTCGGTTCGGTTATAAATCGCAGGGCTAGTTACACACGTGACCAGACTTTCACCAACCTGACGATCGAGAACGAAGGCCCAATAAAAGCCCAATAAAAATAATTCCCGTTTCAAAATCGACGGCTGAGATCGAATCTTGACTTTTTGACTCATTCTACATATTCCAAACTTGCGTTTTTTATAAAGCCTAGTGACTCGCTTCGATTCTCTCAAAATTCCTTTTCATTCTCCTAAAAGGTCTCAGATCGATACCAACAAAGCGACATTAGGGTTTTCTAATCATGGCTATGCAGAAGGCTAAAGAGGTCGTTTCCAGCAATCCCGTCGTTGTTTTCAGGTCTCTCTCTTTCTCCGATTCTCCATTTTCTCGCGTTTCTCTCGATTTATGTTTGTTTTGTGAACATGTTGGTATCCTCGAATCTGTGTGGCTTTTGATCGTGTTTTAATTAAATTTCCCTGGAAATATATACGATTAAGCATCTAATGGATGTATCTAGACGCTTTTGTGTACCAAGTGACTCTCTGTGTTTTTGTCTTGTTGTGCGTATGTTAGCATTTTCGGTTATCTGATCGGTTATTTTGCGCTTGTGGTTTCTCTGGAATTTGCAGCAAGTCGTATTGTCCTTACTGTGTGAGAGTGAAGGAGCTTTTGCAACAACTGGGAGCCAAATTCAAGGCCATTGAGCTCGACAACGAAAGTAATTTCACCAATTCTCTTCACAACTTCGTTTCATTTACCGTTTTGGGAATGTTTTAATTGTTCTTCTTGCATTTTTGCGGAGATTTGAGTTTCGGTTTTTGTTTGATCCAAGTATAGGTTTTGTTCATGATCCCATTTGTCGAAAATCTCTCTGTTTTTAATGTTTTCGCGAAAGTTTATAATTGTTCTCTTGCTTGTGTACCGTTATCACGTTTATGTTTTTGTTTGATCCAAGTATACGTCTTGTTAGTCGGAAATTTATCCCTTTTTAATGTTTTCAGAAAGTTCTAATTGTTCTCTTGCTTGTGTACCGAGACTCGAGTTTAGTTTGTTGATCCAAGTATACGTTTTGTCCACGAACCTCTCGTAGAAATTTTTCCCTGCCTTTTCTGGAGATTCATGATTAGGTTTTTGATCCAAGTATAGGTTTTGTCCATGAACACTTTTTTTTCTCTGGGACCTCATGATCATGTGGTTTTATCTTCCACGAGTCAAAAAAAGTTTCGGAAAACATATGATCATTACTCGAAGCACTTTTACAAGCAATGAAGTATTATGTGTATTACATTGGTCCAAGTATAGGTTGTTCATGAACCCATTCTCGGAAATTTCTTTTTGTTTTATCATTACCCGCAAATGAACTATGTAAATTACATTGATTCAGATTTGTGTATTCAGACCAGAGAATCCAGACTCAAGTATTGTTCATTGCTGTTATATATATACATACAGGTGATGGTAGCAAAGTTCAATCAGCTCTTGCAGAATGGACTGGACAACGCACCGTGCCTAATGTGTTTATAGGAGGAAACCACATCGGTGGCTGCGATGGTAAGAAAATTAGAGCAATTCCGTTTTCCGATCTTTCCTTTCGTTTTCTCTATACCAAACCTTGTGGTTTTCATTGTTTTGTAGCAACAACAAATTTGCATAGAGACGGTAAGTTGGTTCCTCTGTTAACTGAAGCTGGAGCTATCCCTGCAAAAACTGCAACGACTTCGGCTTAAGAAGCACATTCCATTTGTGACTTGCTTCTCTCAGGAATAAAAAAAGGTCTGAGTCAGCAATAAGAACTTGTTTTGTTGTCAAGTTGAAACGATAGTCTGAAATGTTTTTAAGATTGTGGTTATGTCGAAGTCAATTTTGAACTTCTGATACATTATGTTATCATCTTCTGGATAAATAGAAACTCTTGAGTCAGGTAAAAGTAACTGAAGAAGAATGCAAAAAAAGGTCATAGTTAAGAAGATTGAATACTGCTATGATGATTAAATAACCGAATACGACTAAAATCGATTGTACTTTCACACTCAATTTGTGTGTGTTGCGTTTGCATTTACATGAGATATAAGCCGAGAGATAAAGAGGTGTAAAATCTACCTTTGTGACAAAAAGGAAATGGGGAAATCAATGAGAATTGTTTTTTTTTTTTTTATAACGCTTAATCATTCATCATAAGGTTCAGAAGAAACAATGGTTTGGAGAAACAAACTAGAAACAGAGTAAACAATCTAAACTCTCTCTCTAGATAATGAAAGAAGGGGAAAACCAGTAGGTATCCCAATGAAAAATTAGCTACAGGGTCCAAAGGAGAAGCTCCGAAAGACTTGAGGTAGGGGTTTCCAAGCACAATAGGTGAGAAGAAGAGAAAACCCTTTGTGTCACAAGCTTTCTGTTAGTCGCTAACAACTTCAGAGGTGATACTGTCAACAAACCAGGCAGAGCATCACGGGCTATCTAGGATTGGTAGCGATGATCCTTAGTTACGCTTCTCGCAATCTCAGAAGCTAAGCGATTTCCATTTACCCGGACATGTGTGATCCTTTCAGGAACAAAGGTGGATAGATACCTTCTACAGTCCTCGAGCAAGTGGCGGAGGACATGATGTTTATGTGGTTTGAGGATTGCGTGAATGGCCTGTTGGGAGTTTGATTCAAAGAAAACATTTTGCACATGAAGGTTACTGAGGCTCTCCATCGCCCAAAACAGTTCTAGTATCTCTGCTTCCAACCTCGTAGTAATGCTGGAGTAGGATCGTCTACCATGTAGCAAAGCGTTGCCATTACAGTCACGTACCAACCATGCCACACCACAGTTCCTAACCGGATTAATCCATGATGTACCTACATTGCATTTGAGGATATCTGAGGGTGGTTTCCTCCACTTTACTGCCATCAATTGAATGGAGTGATAATTCCTCTGTATTGGAGCCTCTGGTTTGTTCACTTCTATCCAAATCTCAGCATCTTCCTTGGCTTTCATCACCGCAGACAAGGCGTCATACCCCTTACCTTCAAACACAAGGCTGTTTCTAGCTTTCCATATTTGCCATAGGATTCAAGGGAAGGCTTGTCTAGCTTTGATTGGGATGCTTTGATCCGTACTGCACTTCAACATGTGGTGTAGATTCAAAAAAACATAGTCTCCAGAGTAACCCATCAGAGGGAGAGGAACCTCTGAGTGGAGCCAAACTTGATTAGCCGTCAGACAAGTGAATAGGACATGGCTTATACTTTCAGGCTCTGAGATACACGATTTGCAGAACTGATCAACTGGGATGCCTCTAGACTGCAAATTTTTGTTCACAACTAACGCCCCTACTAGCGCCCTCCAGAGAAAGTGTCTGATCTTAGGGCTTGTGTTCACTTTCCAAAATTTTCTCCATAAGGCTTTTTCGATAGGCGCCAAAGGTCTGTCGGTGATCATATGAGGTTTTTCGGCAACGAATCCAGGAGATTAAACCCGCTTTGAAAGTCGTACTCTCCGCTCTTTGAAAAGCCCCATATATATGTATCCTGAAGATGTAACAAGACTCTTAATTTGAGAATGTAAGCCGCATCTTTTCAGCCAAAAGTTGTCTGACTTTCTCCTATTTCCATCGGCCAGACTGAGAGTTGATTAAGTCTGATACCTTTAGCAAGATATCCTTATCTCTTTCTCGGTTAAAAAGAGGTCTAGGAATATCGTCGATTATACATTTTTCTGACCACACCCAAGTATCTTGGCCATTACCAATTGATTTCACCAAACCTTGTGCGAAAAGCTATCTTCTGTGTATAATGCTTCGCCAGCATAAGACGGTCTCAAGCCAACGCCACAGTCTAAGAATGAACCATTCGGAAAATACCGACATTTGAGAACTTGAGATAGAAGGGTATGGGGTTGAGCCCAAATTTTCCAAGCTTGTTTGCAGAGCAAGGCTTGGTTGAAACGAGAACATCATGGAATCCTAAGCCTCCCTCTTCTTTTTTCCTACATAGCTTTTGCCAAGCGACCCATGGTATCTTCTTCCTGTTATTACCACTACTCCACCAAAATTCGGTCATCACACTTGTGAGTTTCTTGCATAGGTCTAGCGGTAGACGAAAGCACGACATAGCATAGACAGGAAAAGCGAGAGCAACCGATTTGAAGAGTACCTCCTTACCCCCTTGAGACAAGGCATTAGCAAACCAGCCATGGAGTCTCGATTGGAGTTTTTCTTGGATGAAATTGAGCAGTTTTCTCTTAGATCCAGTAAAGCATTCCAGAAGTCCTAGATACGTCCCCTCACCTCCCTCTTTGTTTATTCTGAGAGTCTCCTTAACGGCTGCCTTCGATTCTTCCCCCACTTTCACACCAAAGATGATTGGAGATTTACCGTGGTTTATAATCTGCCCAGAAACTTCACCATATAGTTTTAATTGCGGCTTGATTTCCGCATTTTCTTCAAGGGAGGCCTTGCAAAGGAGAAGGCTATCATCATCAAATAAAAGATGATGAACTGTCGGACCATTCGTAGCAACTCTTATGCCATTCAGAGCACCCTCCCTTTCTGCATTATTCAATGCACTCACCAAGGTTTCAGCACATAGAATGAAGATGAAAGGAGATAAGGGGTCGCCTTGTCGTAGACCTCTTGTTGGTTTGATGTATCCATGGGCTCTTCCATTCAACAAGACTGAGTACGTAACAGTAGTGACACAAGACATAATCCAATTAATCCACATCTCATCGAACCCCAACTTTTCCAACAATTTTTTAAAAACGCACCACTCTAGCCGATCATAGGCTTTCGACATGTCGGTCTTAATTTCCATATACCCATCCGATACAAAGCTATTTGTCATCAAAGCATGTACCATCTCGTGGGCCAATAAGATGTTATCTGTGATCGACCGTTCAGATACGAAAGCACCTTGAGTTTCTGAAATGATTTCCGAAAGTATCCGTTTCAGTCTCTCACAGAAAATCTTACCGATGATCTTATAATGTACAGAGCATAGGCTGATGGGCCGCATTTCTGACATTGTAATATCACTTGGATCCTCCGCTATGAGGGCATAGTTGTGTATGGTTCCAACCCGCAGGCATAACAGAGCTCCGAAAATTTTCTTGTACCTCTGCCGTAACACTAGGGCCGACTATTTTCCAGAATCTCTTATAGAAATCACCAGTAAAGCCGTCATTACCAGAGGGCTTCCTCCCTTTATCTCAAAAGCTGCTCGGCGGATCTCCCCAACTGAAACAGGGGCTGAGAGAAAGGCGTTCATCTGTGGTGAAACACGTGCATGAAAACCAGCAAAAAGTTCTTCCATGTCACTCGGAGAGGAGCTGGTAAAAAGTTGTTGGAAGTATGCCGTTACTATCTAACCTTTGGATCCTTCAAGGAATTTCTCTATACCAGCCTCGTCTTTTAGCATTAGGATTCTATTTTTCACTTCCGTCCTTTAACACAATTGTGAAAGTATCTAGTGTTACGGTCTCCAGTTCTATGCCATTGATCTCGACTTCTCTGTTTCCAGAATATCTCTTCTTGCTTGTACCCAGCTGATATTTCTTTCTTTAAGGACACCATCTTACTAGGGACTGGATGTCGTTTTCGTATCTCCTCTTCTAGGGAGAGTTGTAAGCCCTTGATTTTGGTAGCAGAATTTGAGTTATTTTCCCTCTTCCACCGAACCAGTTCAGCTCTGCACCTATTGATCCGATCCATGATTGGTATATCAGGTCCTGAAGAATCACCACACCAACCCCTACTGACCACATCCTCTATCCCCGCTTTCTTCATAAGCCTTTTATCAAAGTAAAACCTCCTCTTCCGTCGTGTTCTGATTCAAGAGCAAAACTGACCCGAATTAGTTTGTGATCGGAGGCCCACATGTCTAGATACTCCATTTAAGTCCTAGGAAGCAGTCGAAACCATTCATCATTTCCAAAGAAACTCAATCTAGTCTACACTGCACCCAAACATTGTCTGGCCATCCAGCCCAAGAAAACCAGTTGCCAGAATGACGTATTTATCTAATCTTGCAGTTATCAGCTAGGTTTTGGAAATCCCAAAAAGATGGCTCATGACGAGTCTGACCTCCTTGTTTCTCGTTGTGGTTCATCAACTCATTAAAATCACCAAGCAATACCCAAGCCTCATCCCTATTAGTACCAATGTTGGATAAGGAATCCCACACTAAATGTCTCATGGCTCTAATAGGATCACCATAGACACAAGATAGATAGAATGTTAAAGACCCTAACGCCACTTTTAGGTCTATCACACGTTTGTCAGCCGAAAGAACCACCACTTTAAAGTTACTCTTCCACAACACCGCTAAACCACCACTTAAGCCTATAGGCTCAACCGTAACAACTTCATCGTAACCCAAACTGTTTTTTAAACCCGTAATGTACTCATGTTTTTGTTTAGTTTCCATAAGAAATAAAAAATCCGGAAAATGATCTCTTCACTTTTCCCGTAAACGATGAACCATCTCAGGGTTTCCTGCCCCTTGACAGTTCCAGCTCAAAAGACTCATTGGGATTGCAGCAGCTTCAAATCGGAAGCCATCGTCTTATCTTGGGTTTTGGGAGACTTGTTGGTTTGCTCTACGTATTTCACTTCTGCCTTTCTTTTATAGTTACAGTCTGTCGTTGTAACCAGAGTATCAATGTGGTCCACTGCCTGAATAGGTGGTTGTGAATTTCCATTTGGACTCACCTTCACTAGACGGGTTCTTCTCTTCCAGGTTGGGGGTCTTCTGCGTTCTTTTTTTGCCGCAGCCAAGGTCCCGGACACATGGAAATTTGTTGAAGTTCCCATGCGGAAAACCGTCGAACCCTTAGCTATGGGAGTGGAGGAGAAACTAAGAGATGGCTCACCATCATCGCTGTTATTGAAATCATGATCAGGGGCTGACAAGATAGAGTTTCCGACACAAATGTTCCTCCTTTTTAGTCTTGAAACCTCTGCTTCAAATCCAAAGATGTGACCTTTACCCTTGTTCAAATCATGGGTAATTTTAGGGAGACTTGAGCGTCGGAGAGTCTTCGGGAAGGAAATGTCTTCTCATCCTCCGAAGACCACGCATTATGGATGTGTTATTTGTGCAGATGTTACGACTTTGACCAGACCGTCTCCCGTAGACCTAACCAGCAAATGACGAAATTCTTATCTGGAGTTTTCGAGACCATTCCCTGAAGGCTTTTGTGATCTAATGCATGAGATCAACGACCCGTACAGAGGACTGGAAATCCGACCTTAACAAAATACAATATAGAAGCAAAATCGTTTTTTTATTCTATTTAAAAATTATTTTTGGCTAAAACCCAAACTGAATCCAAACCGAATATTAAATCGAAATTTTGTTAACCCAAACCAAAACCAAATTACAATTTCTTTTTTTTAATGGTTTTAATTTTTATAAAACCAAAAAAAATAATTGTAAATTGGAATTTTATCTCTAAATAAAACAATTTTCAAAAGTTTATATTTTGCGCATCAATATATCTAGTATTTAGATAAATATAAAATATGGAATTTAGCTTTGACTTTAAGGGACTGTTATTTCGTGAATGTCCATTTTCTTTTCTTCATTCATCAACTTAAGGATTTTAAATTCTATTGTATCATAGTTGCAGAAAAAATTGAGCATAATTCATTTTTCTTTTTAATGTCAGTTTCCTTTAAAATTGCAACCATTTGTAAACGACCGTTTCGAAAAAATATTTGTTTTGCTTTTAACCAATTTTTTTTTTTTTTTTTGGAAAAACTCAATACGATTTTATTTATTTAGCTAGACATAACCACGGTTACGGTTATTACGATTATGGTTTTTTAACCACCGATTACGATTATAATTTTATTTAACTTTAACCATTTAATATACGGTTAAAACGGTTACGGTTAATACGGTTATGATTAGATACGGTTACGAGTCTTTGATGATTATGAAGCGGTGAATAATACGGTTATAATTATAAAATTATGTAATTTTAAAAAATGGAATATTAAGAAAATAAATGAAGACTTATTATTAAAAAATATTGTTTAAATTCTTTAATATTTTTTAAAAGTCATGATCATGTATCACTATTTGTTGGAATGGTACTAAAATTAAAAAATTAATGGTACTAAAATAAAATAAAAATGTTTTTCTATTTTTTTATTTAAAATTTAATTAAAATTTTTTAATTTAACTAAAATGTAGCATAATATACGATCTTCGTACAAAATTAGTTATATGCCATGAAAATTGCTTCCACGATCTAATTTTAGTTAATATTGTTTTTATTTTTCTAAATATTTTAAGATTTGGAATCGATAAATATTGATTATACATAATTTTTTTATGTCAAGTTGATCATATATAATTAATTATAGTTATGTATAATTTTTATTTAAAAACGGTTACGGTTAAAATTTTAAAATTTTAACCTTACGATTAACCGACGGTTTTTATACTATTACGATTAATTAACGGTTACGATTAACTAATTTTGTTAACAATAACTAATATATTTTTTACGGTTATGGTTTTTAACCGTTTTATATGGTTACGGGTCTGATTACGGTTTAAAACGGTACGGTTACGGTTCAAAATACGGTTTCAATTTGATTTTGGTCATGCCTGTTTAGCCAATATCAATTGAATTTCATAACTGTTAGTTCTCACAATTTTTAACCATTTGATTTAAAAGCGACCAAAATCAAAATCTAGACCTCAAGTTAAAATTTATGGTTGTACTTAAACCTCTTTTCTCATGTGTTGTTAGTTCTCTTTCCTCCTAACACACCATATAAGCTTTTGTAGCCACTCATCATATATCATATCTTATGAAACTTAAAACCACTTGACACTGCCAATAAAGCTTTTATCCATTTATGGGTTCCATTAAACTTTCCTTGACAGATCATAAATTAAGGGTTGCCGTTGATTGACATTTGCTTTATGTGAGGGTGAGAGGTGTCTACGTCTCTAAAATCTAAATGATACCTTTCTGGATTTCACTCGCAATCCTTGCGCGTGCACACTACTGACCTAAGGCATAATATATAGAGTTTTTAATATGATAATGGGATTAGTAACAAAAGTTTTAGACAATGTAGTAATCGTTTAATATGTTCTAGAGAAAGCGGAAAGCGGTGTAAGTGTATATATTAAAAATGAGGTGAAATGTATTGTATGATACACAATTCTGCAACAAGGGCCGAGCCACAATCCCGTAAAAAAGGAACCACAAAGATTAAACAGAATGAAAAACTAGTTTCTAAACTCAAAGGTATGAGAGGCAATTGAAGATCAACAGAGAGTCTGGAAAAAGCAGAAATCGCGGATCAAACAAAGCTCACAAATCGACGGGGAAGAAATAGATCCAAATGCGACGAATAGCATGACCAAAGAACCACGATCGAGAATCTAAACTCTTATCCACCTAATCTTCACTCTAAACAGTCTAAATCTAGAATTTTGCATCCCCACAAAATGTTAGCCTTATAAAAATTGACCATAGAAGACCTAAAGCGAATACTATATTAACTAAAACTAAAGGCGGCGAAAGGAGATCGTAATAGAATCACCGATAAAAAAGATGCTAGACGCAGAATTACCAAACGGTGGAAGGAGATCGTAATAGCGGTGTAAGTGCTCTAAGTTTTGATTATTTTAAACAAAGCAATACTTATATTTTATGAGTTGGTGGTCCAAAAAATTGATTTTAACATTTTAGCGATTGAATATTGTAAATAAATAAAAATAATAATAAGAATGAATGAAATTAATCGATTAAAATATAACGCAAGAAAAAATAACAAGGGAACCCATTTTCTTAAATTTATGATTTTTGTTGATGTTGACATTCGTATCCGATTTCAGCTTAAATTTTAATTAAAATTTTTTTTTTTTCAATTACGAAAATTCAGCTTAACTGATGGAGTCTAGCTCGGCATAAGGTTTACAATTCGCCTAAGTCGTAACAACTTTCATTTGTGAAGAAGTCAATGAAAAATTTCCATAATCTCACATAGTATCAGAGTCCAGTTTGTTGACCCAAGTAAGGTGGTCCAAGAAGGATTTATTGCCAGTCCTAGAGTGGAATTCGGTTCGAGATGGGAGTGAAGAGCCATCATCTCGAGTGGGCATGTTAAGAATCCCACATCAGAAATTGTGATGAAATCTAAGTAATATATAAGAGATATGATCCAATCCATTGGTTTTGAGTTGGAAGCCTAGACTCTCACGTAAATATTTTTCTAGTCTGAAAAATGACACCTTCTCAAATTGTATTGATTCCTTCTTCTTAAGGTCCATATACGTACTCATTACTCATTTTTGATCAGATTTTTATTCATTATGACAAATATATTATTTCTCATTATTTAAATCCATAATAAAAAATCTTTGAAATACACGTGTGTGAGTTTAGACATCAGTCACATCAAATTCTTCTAATTTAAAATTAAGACAAATACTAGTTATTCTATATCTTTGTTAGATCTATTTTCAGTTTCTTTCGCCAAGTTTAACACATTCGTCTGACTATCATTAACAGGTCCGATAGGTAAAATAAAGGTATTTATGTCCAGAACTCATCATCAATGTTTTTTTAAAAAGAAAATGACTCAAATCCAAAAAAATAATAAAAAAAACAATAAGAATAAAATGATCCAATTTCTTGTTTTTCCCTTAAACTTCATGAGAAAAAAATATTTTACACGGATTTCTAATGGCTTTTTAATTTTTATTTTTAAATTACCGTGTTGGCCCACCGATTGGTGTTTTGGCGGTCAAATTTTTGGATTCGTCAAAAATTTTGAAAATAAAAAAATTACTTTTTATTTTAAGACATTTCTCTCCTTCTGCTTGACGAAAACGCTCTTCCAGGCGTAGATGACGTGGTTAGGAGCATGTGTGGCAAATATATTTTTTACCGACTTTTTAATTAATTTAAACTAAATGTATATTTCCTCTAAAAAAATGTGTGGACCTAGTAATAACGTTGTCTCTTACGGTGTGCATAATATTATGTCTAGTGCGAACTACTGGTTCCCACATGAATAGTGTTCATCTCCTTCATTCATGGTTGGAACTCTCAACCGACATCCACCTCTACCACCAGATCCACCGGACTTATCTCAGTTCCCTCCTCTTCCTCCGATTGTCTCATCTTCATCTTCTGCTCCTTCTACTCCTTCTTCACAAACTGCTCATTTTGTTGGGCCCGTGAATGGAGCTTTTGCTTCTTCTGCTTCTTCTGTTACTACCTCCTCAGAAGTCTCACTGAGTTCTCAAGTTTTCATCCCTCAGAATATGGATCTTGACCCTCCCTCTTCTACTGATTTGATAATGGAGGCAAACCCTAGATCTGACACTGTTCATCAATCCACTGTTCCCACAGGATCTATGGGTTCAATCAAACCATCTAGCCCACAGCTTGTGGTTAATGGTTCTCAAAATGCTGGTCCTATCCCTCCTGCAGTGATTTTCCAGCCTCCTTCTACGAAGGAACCAACACCTATTACTTATACTATTGATGATTTTATCCAAGTTGAGTTTGGCAAATCTCTTCCCCAAGTGAATGTGGCTCCCTTGGGTCCTGGCCTTCTTCCTAATCCATCAGATGATGTGACTCCCAAAGGTATTCACCTCCCTCCTCAAGCTCCTGGGCAAAAAGGATAAGGCAACCTGATGACAAATCTTTAAAAAGTGTAACTTCTCCTATTATATCTTTTAATGCTGTCCCTAGGGTAAAGGTACCTGATGCCGTATTTGTAAGAGGAGCTGATGCTCACAAATAGTTTCTGGTTGGCTACTTCCTTGGTAAGCCTCCTCCTGTTGGGCTCATTCAAAGTGTAATCAATCATATGTGGGATAAGAAAAAAAATATCGAGGTTCATGTTGACTACCTAGAAAGATCAATGCTTGTAAGAGTGCCAAATGATTATATAAGGCAAAAGATTCTAGAGAAGAAGTATTGGCACATTGATACCTCAATGTTTATTGTAGTCCCCAGATCTACTTCTCCATCCTCTGTTCCCTTTGAGTTGGTCTTTCTTCCTCTCTGGGCCCATGTAACAGGTATTCCGTTTGACCTAAGAACTCAAGAAGGTCTTTGTTTTGTGGGAGATGCTCTCGGCCTTCCTAAAGAAGTGGATGACTATACTAAGAATCTCACTAGTATCAGTGCTCACATCCGGATTATTGCTGATCTATCCAAACCTCTGTCTTTATTCTCTAGAATTAGAAAGGGAAAATGGACATATTATTACCTATGAGGTCTCATATCCTTGGGTTCCCCCTTCTTGCTCTCACTGCAAAAGATTGGGTCACAATATCAGATACTGCCCTGGGTTTCTCAACAGTGGGTTCCTTCTCAAAAGAAAAAGAAACAACATGCAGTAAGAAGGCATCAAACTGTAATGAAAAATTCAGTAATCAAAAGGGGAATGAAAATAGCTCACCTGCAGTTGTGGCTACTAGTATTTTTAATATTTCTTCTGCCTCTAAATATAACACTGAAGATGGCACCTATGAGTTATCTCATCAGTCTGTTGTTGTCAAAGATACTGTGCAGATATCTCCTTCTACTGTTACAAATTCTGTTTCCCCAAATGCCCTCACTCCAACTACCTTTGGTTCTCTATCCCCATCCCTTGATTCTCCAATGCTGGTTGATCACTCTGACCCTGTTTTAGCTCTTCATGCCCATTTAAAACCTACTCAGAAAGTCCTTAATTTCATCTCAAATGGTGCAATCTGGCCATCACCCTCTTTATCCGCCACAAATACTTTATCCACCACAAATCAACCTCTCATCCACCAACACAAATAACCTGCTCCCTCTCTCAGTCCCTCTTTTGCCTCAAAAAAATTATTTTGCTATCCTATCAAACGCTCTGCAGCCTGTTGGCTCCTCACCCTCTAAAAAACCCTCTAGTTTACCTGCTCCGGAATCTCCCCTTATTCAAGGGGTGGCTTCTCCTAAGCATTTATGAATACCAAGCTCTTTTTTTGAAACGTCCGTGGCCTAAATGATCAGGACAAGATAAACCCTTTTGTAAAGTGGCTAAGAATATATATAAACCAATTATTGGTGCCCTTTTGGAAACTCACATCAAAAACCATATCTGAACCAGATTATGTCTATAACCTATAGTGGATGGAGCTATACCTCAAATCACATTTCTTATGCCAGTGGCCGTATTATCTTGATATGGATATGGCCAGCAGTTGTGAGGGTCCTGCATCAATCAAGACAAACATTAACTTCTGAGGTACAAATCTCTTATCAGAGGCCCTTTCTGTTCACAACTGTCTATGCCTCTAATATCATAAAGGAAAGAAAATGTTTTGGAATGAATTACAAGACTTACAAATCTTAGCTCACTTGGAAGGTGTTCTTTGGATTATTGGAGGGGATTTTAATCAAACTACTCATCCAACTGGCCACTCTCAACCTCATATAAATCACCTTACCAAGAAAAATGGTTGACTTCAGAGAATGTTTTCTAAATATGGGAGTATTTGACTTGAGATTCAGAGGTGTCTCCCACACTTTGGACCAATAAGAGATCTTTAGATCCTATAGCAGAAAAACTTGACAGATTGTTAGTCAAAAATAGTTGGATTAATGCATTTCCTAACAGCATTGCCTCCTTCTCAACACTTGAATTCTCAGACCACTCTCCATGTATTTTGGATCTGGCTTGTCCTTTGCCGCCTGTAGGGACAAAGCCCTTCAGATTCTTCAATTTTCTAACCAGGCAACCTGCCTTCTGTCAGTCTGTGGAATCTTCTTGGCTGGAGAGTGGTCTCTTGGCTCTGGACCTCTCATCTTTCTACCTGAAATTAAAGGCTCTCAAGAGGAGGCTGAAAATGCTGAATAGAGATAACTTCTCTAAGATTCAAGAAAGGGTTTCTGAGGCTACCAGATTATTGAAGTTGGCTCAAATTCAGGCTCTAAATCAACCTTCTCAACAATCTTTCCAAGCTGAGAGAGATATGCATGACAACTGGAAATTCCTGTCAGGTATTGAAGAATCCTATTTTCAGCAAAAATCAAGTGTAAATTGGCTAAGTGTAGGGGATCAGAATACTTCCTACTTTCTAAGGACTGCTGAAATGAGGAATTCCTATAATGCTATCAGATCATTCTCCTTGGATGATGATACTATTATATCATATCCTACGACTATGAGTGACTTGGATATTGAGCACTTCCAGTCAATCTTTGCTCCTTATACTCTACCAGACCTTGGATTATCTATCAACTGGTTCCAAAAGCTTACCTTATTCAGTTGCAGTGCAGCAAACATATAGTTGCTGGGTTATCCTCCTACATCAGAAGAAATTAGTTCAGTGCTGATGAAAATGAATCCAAATAAGGCTCTAAGACCTGATGGTTTTACCTCTGGTTTCTACAAGGCGGTTTGGCATTTGGTGGGTGAAGAATTAACATCTTCTATCTTGAAATTTTTCACCACATGATTTCTTCCTTTGACAGTAAATGCAACTATCCTTACTCTGGTTCCCCCAAAAACCTGGTGCCTCTAAGGTTTCTGATTACAGGCCTATATCCAGCTACAACACAGTCTACAAATTGATCTCAAAGCTGTTGGTTAGTAGACTCAAACCTTTGCTTCTTGAATTCATAGTCCCTAATCAAACTGCTTTTGTCAAAGACAGACTTTTAGTTGAGAATACTGTTCTAGCTTCTGAGATAGTTCAGGGTTACCATAAAAACAAAAACTCTAAGAGGATTGCTATTAAAGTGGACATATTCAAGGCTTTTGACACAGTGAGGTGGGAATTCGTCATCTGTTTACTGAGAAACATAAATGTGCCTGAAATCTATCTACGATGGCTACAGGCTTGCATTTTCCATACAGATTTCTCTATTAGTTACAATGGCATGATAAATGGGTATTTCAAGGGTAAAAGAGGTCTGAGACAAGGGGACCCCTTATCCCCTTACTTTTTTTTGTTCTAGCCATGAACTACCTATCACTATTACTCAACAAGGCAGCTAAAGAAGGGCAGTTTAATTACCATTTGAAATGCAAAGAGTCTAAATTGACTCACCTGTGCTTTGCTGATGACTTGCTGATTTTTGTTGAGGGGAATATTTCTTCAGTTAATCAGGTCTTAAGCATTCTTCAAAACTTCAAAGATAAATATGGGCTGGCCATCAGTATCCAAAAAACTTGCTTCTTTTCTTCTGGTCTATCTCCTACAGAAACTTCCCAGATCAGTACCACTATAGGCTTCACTCATGCCACTTTGCCAGTAAGATATCTTGGTGTCCTTTTATGCACAAAGAAACTCAACCTGGCAAATTGTCAAACTCTAATTCAGATAATTAAAGGAAGATTATCTACATAGACTACTAAATCTTTATCCTTTGCTGGTAGAAGGCAACTGATCTCATCGGTGATATCTGGGATCACTCACTTCTGGACAACCTCATTTGTGCTCCCAAAGAAGTGTATTGAGCTCATCAACTCCCTCTGCAGTGAGTTCCTCTGGAATGGCACAGTTGCAGTCAGAAACTCGACAAGAGTGGCATGGAACTCCATCACTATGTCAAAAGAAGAAGGTGTATTGGGTATAGGGACATGCATCATTGGAATAGAACATGTGTTATTAAGCTTGTCTGGATTCTTTTCTTTCGGGAAAATTCTATTTGGGCTAACTGGTATTTAAGAGAGGTGTTGGATGGAAATATAAATAATTACTGGGTCATAAACACAAAAGAAGCAAAATCAGTCTTGGTTTTCTAACAAGATCCTAAAGCTGAGAGACTTGGTATCCCCCTGGATAAAAATGGTGGTGGGAAATGGAAGGAATTGTATGTTCTGGACAAATAATTGGTCTCTTTTTGGTAGACTAAGTGTTTACCTACATAGAGATGATGCCTTCTCATCTGGAATTTCTTCTGGTAGCTCACTTTTGGTCCAACGATCAGTGGTGTTTGCCTTCTGCCCATTCAGAGGCTCAAGTAAATCTTCAAGTGTTCCTCTCAACCCTGTAATTATCAGACAATGAGGATATTTATGTGTGGAGAATCAATGAAGTGGTGAGAAACAACTACTCAACAGGAGAAATTTACCAGCTTCTGAAGGACCATCGTCCCAAAGTCAATTGGTCAAAGGAGATTTGGAACAAGGCAGGTATACCTCGACATCAGTTCCTGACCTGGCTATTTGTGCTTAATCGATGTCCCACTCGTGATCGTTTGATTAGCTGGAGAATCCAAAGTGGTCCGATTTGTGTGCTCTGTAACTCCGATGTGGAATCTCGTGACCATCTATTCTATGCCTATGGCTTCAGCTGGTCCCTTTGGGAAGAAGTGGTGCGGCGTTGTGGTTTTTCTGCTCTCTGTGATTAGGATCAAACCCTATACAATCTAAACCAACTGCATGAAAAGAGCACAAAGAGAATATTAACTCTCTTGGGTTGGCAAGCTTCAATCTACTCTCTCTGGACGGAACGAAATCATCAAATACACATGAATTGCTACAAACCGGTTCATACCTTACTGAAGAATACTGATGCCCTCATTCGTAACAGAGCTTCCAGCCTGAGAAGCGACCGACCGAGGTTAGCTTCGAATCTTCTTCAGGGATGGTTCTCCACTCAATCATCTTCTTAGATCTGATCATTATTGTGTCTCTTTGGTTGATACAAACCCTATTCAGATCCCGATCAATCAGACACCCTTCTGGTAGTTGGGTTTGTTAATTGTCACTATTTAGCCGGTGAAACTAGCCCATCCCACCGAATGGATGACTCTGGTTCAGTTAGGTTTCGTAACTAGGAACATTATGTGGTTTCTTTAGGTAATGGGTTGAGCCATATCAATGTGTAATGGGTCGAGAGCCCCACTTTGCAATTTAAAATAGTAAATATTTTATAAAAAAAAAAAAGTGTGGACAAGAATAAAAGGGCTTAGGTTTAAAGTTTAAACCATCAAAGCTGGGTAAATCAGAATAGGTCTGAGTTTACATAATAGTAACTATGTCGGACGAAGAAGATAGTTTCTCAGTTAATAGGCGGATCCAACAGATAGCTATTTTTTTTATCTCTGTCTTTTCTGTTTATACCAGATGGAAAACTGTGCCATTTTGTGAAGATGCATTTCGTTATAGAATATAATAGACTATATATATAATAGAATAGACAATTTTACATAGTCTAATTTATTTTTCAGTTAGTTACATATTCGTTTCGAGTAATTGTTGTTCGTTTTGAAAAATTTAAAACGCAATATATACTAAAACAATCAATATTTTTTTTGTACTATTACAAATCATAATCAAATATTTTTTCAAAGCTACTAACCAAATAAAAATGAATAGGATACAAAACAAGAAGAAGAGAAAAAAAAACAAAAAAAATAAAAAGAATTCGTGTGCCTCATACTCTCGTAAGGACACTTTTGTAATTTACACATAAGATATAAATAATATTTTGATCAACTTTTTTGGTTATCTAGTTAATTAATAATTTTTTGGTAGTTATTCCACCTAATTTCCCTTATTTAAATCTCTAATAAAAAATCTCTGAAATACATGTGTTCGAGTTTAGATATCAGTCACATCACATTCTTCTGATTTAAAATTAATCGACAATTACTAGTTATTCTATATCTTTGTTAGATCCATTTTCACATTCTTTCGCCAAGTTTAACACATTCGTCTGACTATCACTCACATACCCGATCCAAAAAGGTAAAGTAAAGGTGTTTATTATGTCCATAGCTCATCATCAATGTTTTTTTAAAAAGAAAATGACTCAAACCCAAAAGAATAATAAGAAAAAAAAATAAAAACAAAAGGATCCAATTTCTTGTTTTTATCCTTAAATCTCAGGAGAAAAAAAATATTTTCGACGGATTTCTAACGGCTTTTCAATTTTTATTTTTAAATTACCGTGTTGGTCCACCAATTGGTGTTTTGGCGGTAAAATTTTTGGATTCGTCAAAAAATTTTAAAATAAAAAAATTACTTTTTATTTTAAAAAATCGATTAACAATTTTTTTTCTTTTAAATTAAATTTATAAAAATTATATTTTGGAAATTTTCGAAGCTTTTTTAATACAAAAAATTGAACTTTTTCTTTAGTTATTCTAGATTAATTAAAAGAAGAAAATTATTATTAAAAATCTCTGAAGACACATGTTAAGACGAAATTGGATAAACATTTCCACTAACTTAGCTTAAAACCACAAAATAAGTTAGAGTAGTACTATAACTTTTGGTTGATGGGGCAAATCAAGTGCCTTTCCATATATGGATAATTATTAATCGTGCTTTATTTGATAAAGTTAAAAATCATTCATAATTATGACTCAATGATAAAGCTTGATATTTGGTTATTTTTTTAGAAAATTTCTGGTGAGTAATTTTGTCCTTTGAATCGTGAAGGTTCAATTCCATTAAATTAAACCAAATCAAAAATATATTGTGCTAGCATTTTATCTCAAAATACTCAAAAATTTCCTTTTTTAATATACCATATCCAAAAAAAGTTACATGAAAATCAGTTAAATATTTTTATTTGAGATAAATGTATACTATAAATCTAAATTGCAAAACCTGTAAAAAAGAGTAGTAAATCGAGAAGTGACATTAGTCTAGTGGTATTCATAAATCTACATAGGACATGTACTATTTTATCCGAGACCGAGTCTCTTTTCCTACAAATGTAAAGATGAAAGACTATTAAACCGGGTCTGTTAAGGTCCACTGATGTCAAAAAAAAAAAAATAGTAAACCTTTACGTAAAGTTGCAGCAGCAATGACTCGTAGCCAAAATATACAAGACGTAATATACTTTTTTGTGTTTAGTCACAGTGACTAATTTCATTTTTAGATTAATGCAAACTTTAAATCACAGAAAATAATATTGACATCGTCTTGAAATCAACAATAGAGATTTCCATCTACAGCCACTATTTTTCTCTCACCACCGTATCATTTGCTCTTATTTTCCTCTAGTTTTTATTGTTTCTCTTCTGGTCACTAGTAGAGCCTAAATATTTTATAAATTTAAGGTTTGGTTGTTTAGTTTTTTTTTTTTGTTTAGTTAGTTAAATAAATTTCTTTATTTTTACTTTGTAACCACTATAATTAGATTGTATGATTGACTTTTTGGTTTCTTTTTTTTTTTGTGAAATGTTTCTTAATGACAATACAAAAAAAAAAAATCAGAAACTTTTACATATATATACTAATGTGCACGTAAAGTTTTGAATTTTTTAAAGAAATTTTATGATAAAAGATGTTATGAAGTTTATATTTTGTGAAAAACAATAACTTTAATGCCTTCAAATATATTTTGTTAAAAATATATATTATATAATGATTTCAATGGTAAAAACAAATTATATATATAAAAACATATATATTCAAATAAAGAAAAACCGTTAATAAAAAAAAGAAAGAAGAGCCACATATTTTACAAATTACCTTAAGCCTATATAAGTCTAGACACCGCATTGGACATGTAGTATATGGTCCATGGCCATTTAAGAAAAAAACTCAAACAAAACGGTGCATCATTATAAAAAAAATTAACAAGACAAAAATAAATTTTTAAAAATACCAGTTTTGAAATGCCATTTTTTTTAAATACTATCCTTCAAAAATATTTTTAAAAATGCCACTAAAATTATCATTTACTCAAAATATCATTTAGGTTTGAATTAACTATTTTATGTTAGGGTTTAGTTTTTAGGATTTAGGGTTTGTTAGGGGTCAAAATCCTTTTTAGGATTTAGAATTTTAGAGTTTAGGATTTAAAAACTTCTTAATTAGTGTCATTTTTGAAAATGGACAACTTATGGTGCATTTTTAAAAATGGATATACCAAAAGTGATATTTTTAAAATTGTCCTTGTAATTATGAGAGATTCTAAAAAAATAGCACACTTTTAAGTTTTTTTCCAAAAATAGTACTAGTTTTTTTTTCCAAAATACCACTAAAAAATTGTTTTCCAAAAATAACACAAATATAAAACTAAACTTTAAACCATTAAAACTAAATCCTAAACCCAAAACCCAATATACTAAACTCAAACACAAAATTTTAAATTATAAACTCTTAAAATTTATTTTTAGTATTTGTGATATTTTTGGAAAAAAATAATTTTTAATGGCAATTTTGGAAAATATATTTCGGAAAATTTATAAATATATTTTGAAAATTTCCGAAGCTTTTCTAATAAAAAAAATTGAGATTTTTCTTTAGTTAATCTAGATTAATTAAAAGAAGAAAATTATTATTAAAAATCTCTGAAGACGCAAATATCTTCAAAGCTGTAGATAATGGTGTTAAGACGAAATTGGATAAACATTTCCACTAACTTAACTTAAAACCACAAAATAAGTTAGAGTAGTACTATAACTTTTGGTTGATGGGGCAAATCAAGTGCCTTTCCATATATGGATAATTATTAATCGTGCTTTATTTGATAAAGTTAAAAATCATTCATAATTATGCCTCAATGATAAAGCTTGATATTTGGTTACCTTTGAATCGTGAAGGTTCAATTCCATTAAATTAAACCAAATCAAAAATATATTGTGCTCGCATTTAATCTCAAAATACCCGAAAAACTCAGTTTCCTTTTTAATATACCATATCCAAAAAAAATTACATGGAAATCAGTTAAATGTTTTTATTTGAGATAAATTTATACTATAAATCCAAATTGTAAAACCGGTAGAAAAAAGTAGTAAATCGAAAAGTGACATTAGTATAGTGGTATTCATAAGTCTATATAGAACATGTACTATCTTATCGGAGACCGAATCTCTTTCCTATAAATGTAGAGATGAAAGGCTATTGGACCGACTTGTTGTGATCCACTGATAAAAAAAAAAAAATAGTAAACTTTATTTGGCGTGAAGTTGCTGCAGCAATGACTGGTAGCCAAAATATACAAGACGTAATATACTTTTTTTTGTTTAGTCGCAGTGACTAATTTCATTTTTAGATTAATGCAAACTTTAAATCACAGAAAATAACATCGACATCGTCTTTGTAATCAACAATAGAAATTTCCATCTACAACGACTATTTTTCTCTCACCACCATATCATTTGCTCTTATTTTCCTCTAGTTTTTATTGTTTCTCTTCTGGTCAATTTTATAAATTTAAGGCTACATTTTTGCACAAATTATTTGGTTGTTTAGTTTTTTTTTGTTTAGTTAGTTATATAAATTTCTTTATTTTTACTTTGTAACCACTATAATTAGATTGTATGATTGAATTTTTGGCTTCCTATTTTTTTTTGAAATTTTTCTCAATGACAATACAACAACAAAAAAATCAGAAACTTTTACGTATATATACTAATATGCACATAAAGTTTTGAATTTTTAAAGAAATTTTATGATAAAAGATGTTATGAAGTTTATATTTTGTGAAAAACAATAACTTTAATGCCTTAAAATATATTTTTAAAAAAATATATATTATATAATGATTCAATGGTAAAAAAAATTTATATATATTAAAACATATATATTCAAATAAAGAAAAACCGTTAGTAAAAAAAAAGAAAAAAGAGCCACATATATTACAAATTGCCTTAAGCCTATATAAGTCTAGACACCGCATTGGACATGTAGTATATGGTCCATGGCCATTTAAGAAAAAAACTCAAACAAAACGGTGCATCATTAAAAAAAAAATTAATAAGACAAAAATAAATTTTAAGAAATGCCATTTTTGAAATGCCATTTTTTAAAAATGTCACCTTTTAAAAATATTTTCAAAAATACCATTAAAATTATTATTTACTTAAAATATCATATAGGTTTGAATTAACTATTTTATGTTAGGGTTTATTTTTTAGGGTTTAGGGTTTGTTAGGGGTCAAAATCTTTTTTAGGATTTATGATTTTAGGGTTTAGGATTTAAAAACTTCTTAATTAGTGACATTTTTGAAAATGGACAACTCATGATGGTGTTTTTGAAAATGGATATACCAAAAGTGGTATTTTTTGAAGTTGTCCATGTAATTATGAGAGATTCTAAAAAGTTAGCACACTTTTAAGTTTTGTTCCAAAAATAGCACTAGTTCTTTTTTTCCAAAAATACCACTAAAAATTTATTTTCTAGAAATAGCACAAAAATAAAAATAAACTTTAAACCATCAAAACTAAACCCAAAACCCAAAACCCAAAATACTAAACTCAAACACAAAATTTTAATTTATAAACTTTTAAAATTTATTTTTAGTGTTTGTGGTATTTTTGGAACAAAATAATTTTTAGTGGTAATTTTGAAAAAAAAAATAATGATAATATGTTTGGAACAAAAATTTAATTTTATGATATTTTAAAGAATTTCATGTTGGTTAAAGGGTTTGTTAAGCAGTTATGCTTAACCATGTAATAAAACTTTTTATAAACTATATATTATTAAAGGTGATTACATAATACTAAAAGTGATTTAACCATGTAATAAAACGTGTATTCTTTTAAGCGAATTGCTTGAAATCACGTATCCCACGACGCGGTGAAAATTTTTAACTTCTTTGGTAGAGTTTATCTCCTGACAAGAGTCTTCAGAGGAGTTTGGGCCTGAATCTACAATGGCCTAAACATACATGTGAGGTCACTTGGGCCTGGCCCCACTCCGGGATGCGTACCCCGCTACTCGGGGTGATCAGGGTCCGGAACTAGGTGATCAGACGTACATGTATCTCTCTTACTGATGCGCGGAGATGGAGCACGACGCCCGAGTTCCCGTATCAGGAACTCGGACTTGGTATGAAATATCTTCCTTAGGCGCTAAGTTCAAATTCTTATGCTCTTTCATATTTCAGTTCTTGGTCAAAGGGTAAAAAACATTTACTTTATGTGTGCGAGGGTAAAAGCGGGTGGTCGACACTCGAAAAACGATTAAAGCTTAAAAGAAACTGATTCTGAGGGAGCATCCCGGCGTCTGACCCGCCGTGTCAGACGCTGCCACCAGTGCAAAAAGTCAGGTGCAGCGTAGCAGAGATGTATGGTCGGCCAAGCGGTACAAGAAGACGAGGAAAGTATATAAAAAGCACTCGAGCACACCGTACCGGGCCAATCCCGGAAAATCCAGATCCGACCCAGCCAAGGATGCTGAACCCGGTATCCGATTCCGGGCAGGTAAAAGTCTATAAATACTACTATATCTCTTTCATAGAAGGGGACATAATCTCTGAACTAAAAATCACATACACACAACCTATCTTTTCGAGACTAAGGTCCATTCTCTTGAGATTCAGTCTATTTACGGTTGTTTAGGACCATTCTTTCCGATTTCATATCGGATTTCTCTTCTTCTTCGGCTGTTCCTTGGCCGGAATACTACTCAACATTCTCTCTCTCTCTCTCTCTCTATTTTTAGCCTTATCCCCAAATTTCTTCTACCAAACTCTTAGAGATACTCCTCGGACCACTCCTTTGGTCCGGAGTCATCCATTCTCTCTTCTTTATTTTCCGACTTCATTCCTTTCGCTCTCCACGTCTCCTCGTGGTCCTTTTTCTTCCTTCATGATTTTCTCTTTTCTGACTTGAGCGTTGGAGAGCCGTCGGAAAACACCACTCATCGTATTTTCCGAGTCCTTCACGTATTTGTTGATTGCGCATGAGTGGATCCTCCTAGTAGTTATTTAAGAGGAAAAAAATTCTCCCAAAAAAAAAAAAAAAAAAAAAAAAAAATATATATATATATATATATTTATGTTTGTTATGGAAGAGAGAACAAGTGCTAAGAAGAATAAAATTTATGCTCATTAACTTATGTTGTTATAATTACTTGCATACATATTTATAGTAGAAGGAAATAATAGTGGATATCAGTAACTATCTTTTACTTCGAGTAAAAGAAGAGAATGGATAATCATTAGCCAATATTTCCCTTTTGATTATCCATCAACATATTACGTACTGACTCGTTAAAAACTTTATCATGGAAAAATTCAGTGGGATAAAAACCATGACAAGGAAAAAAGAATGCAGTCTTTCCCTGGAAAAGATAGATATGATCTTCTCTTTATAGATCTCGTAGATGACGCATCCCAATACTCTGAATATATTTTCTGAATATTGTAGCCAGAAACATCTTTGTAAATGAATCTGCTGCGTTATCACTTGAGCGAATATATTGAACATCAATCTCCTTGTCATTCTCGAGTTCTTGAGTGTAAGAGAACAATCTTGGAGGAATATGTTTCGTCTTATCGCTCTTGATATATCCTTCTTTGATTTGAGCAACACATGCAGCATTATCTTCAAATAATATTGTCGGCTCTTTGCTGGTGGTTATTCTCCTTACCTCTTGTATGTGTTGTGTCATTGACCTAAGCCATACCCATTCCCTATATGCTTCATGAAGCGCAATAATCTCTGCATGATTTGAAGAAGTGGCGACCAAAGTCTGATTTTGAGAAGGCCACGTGATCGCAGTTCCACCAATTGTGAAAACGTATTCGGTTTGCGATCGAGCTTTATGTGGATCTGATAAATATCTTGCATCTGCAAAATCAACTAGACCAAACTCGGGGTTTCTTGAATAAAATAATCCAAAATCAATTGTACCTTGACGATAACGAAATATGTGTTTTATTCCATTCCAATGTATGCGTGTAGGGGATGCGTTATACCTTGCAAGTAGGTTAGTAACAAAAGCTATATCTGGTCGAGTATAATTTTCAAGATACATAAGCCCACCAATACCACTCATATAAGGTACTTCAGGGCCTAGTACTTCCTCATTACTTTCACAAGGTCTAAGTTGATCATTATCAGTATTAAGTGGTCTATTAACCATTGAAGTGCTCAAAGGAGTTGCTTTATCCATATTAAAGTATTTTAACACCCCTTTTGGTGTAATTTGATTGATGCACAAATATTCCATTTTGGAGATGTTCTACCTGGAACTCGAGACAAAATTTTGTCTTTCCAAGATCTTTTATTTTGAACTCTTCTTTCATATGAGTTCTTGCATCATCAATCTTCTTTTGAGTTCTAATTATGTTCATGCCATCAACATATACAACAATGATCACTAATCCAGATGAAGATTTCTTAATAAAGATACAAGGGCATATCGCATTATTAATGTATCCTTTACTCAACAAATATTCACTTAAGCGATTATACCACATGCGTCCAGATTGCTTTAATCCATAAAGTGATCGATATAATTTGACCGAACTTATTTTCTTAGATGCTTCAGGCATCTTTGATCCTTCTGGGATCCTTAATCCTTATGCAATTTTCATATATATATATCACTATTAAGTGATCCATATAGGTATGCAGTCACTACATCCATAAGGTACATTTCTAAACTTTTAGATGCCGTTAGGCTCATTAAATACCTGAATATGATTGCATACATGGCCGAGGAATACGTTTCTTCATAATGAATTCCCGATCTTTGAGAAAAATCTTGTGCAATAAGTTGGGCTTTATACCTTGTGATCTCGTTTTTCTCATTATTTTCTTACAAAGACCCACTTACACCCGACTGGCATTACATCTCTTTTACCGTGGGAGAATAATTCATTTCTCATGGACATTTACCATTTCTCAGAGTCAGGCTTTTTCTGACACGGACCTTAGGTCTAGATAATTCTTTTCATGATCGGTCTCTTTGGATACAGAAAAAGAAAATATTTTATTTGTATCATCTATTTCACTTATGGCCCATAATTTTCCACTTTGTGCGAAACTAATGGAAATCTCATATTTTCTGAATCATGTTCGTCTTCTGGACGAATCTCTTTATCTAGTTCTTCTGGAATATTTTCATATATGTCTTCATGACATATATCTTTATTTGGTTCTTCTAGAATCTTTTCATATATATCTTCAAAATATTTTTCTTTATGCGGTTCTTCTGGAATCTTTTCTCCCAATTTCTTTCTCTTTCGGAGAATTTTATCTTTAGACCCTATTGGCCTCCCGCGCTTCAATTGAACCATTGGTTCATTTATTCTACTCCCATCAATATGTTCTTCATGAACATTAATCCTTGATGGAGTATTAGCAGCGGGGATATATGACTTTGTCACTCTTTTCGTATATGTGAACGCATCAGGTAACTAGTTTGCCATATTCTGCAAATGTACAATTTTCTGAACTTCCACCTAGCGTTGTTTTGTAGGGGGGATGCATATATACCAGAGATGGTGTACACCATGAAACATCTTTTGGCACTTGTTTAGTTTCTCCCCCTAACGCAGGAAATCAACTTTCATCAAAATGACAATCGGCAAAACGTGCTGTAAACATATCCCCAGTTACCGGTTCAAGATACCTAATTATACTTGGTGACATATACCCGATATATATTGTTAATCTTTTTTGTGGCCCCATTTTTGTTCTTTGCGGTGGCACTATCGGAACATAGACCGCACACCCAAAAACACGGATATGTGATATATTTGGCTCTTCGCCATATGTTAATTGTAATGGAGAATTTTTATGATATACACTTGGTCTTATCTGGACTGATATCACTGCATGCAATATAGCATGTCCCCATATATAAATTGGGAGCTTTGTTCTCAATATTAACGGTCTTGCTCGAGTGAAACGAGAGGCACAAAGTGACTCGACAAGTCAGCTGAACACCGTGATTTATGAGTGGGTAGGTGGGTTAGCCCATGTATTCAGAAGCAGTTCAAAAGGTTAACCTATTCCGGCAATCAATTACAACCGTTTAATTAAATTCTTAACCATGCCATTTTGTGTATGAACATGGGGAACATGATGCTCAACATCGATCTCCATTGTCATACAATAGTCATTAAATGCTTGTGAAGTAAATTCACCAGCATTATCAAACCTGATTTTCTTTATGTCGTAATCATGAAATTGTGCTCTCAACGTGATTATTTGGGCAATGAATCTTGCAAAAACTGTATTTTGTGTTGTTAATAAACACACATGTGACCATCTACTAGATTCGTTAATTTATACCATAAATATCAAAATGACCCGCAAGATGGATGGATAGGTCCACATATATCACCATGTATTCTTTCTAAGAATATTGGAGATTCATTTCCAACTTTGGCTGGTGAGGCCGAGTTATGAGTTTTTCTTGAGAACATGCTTTACATAAAAATTCTTCCGATTGAAAAATCTTATCGTTTTTCAATGGGTGTCGACTAGAATTTTGCACAATTCTTCTCATCATGACTGATCCAGGATGTCCTACATTTTCATGACAAACTTTAATATACTAGTAATGAAACATCTGGTTTACTGTAACATATGATTCTGTCATATTTATTTTTGTGCAATATAATCCAAATGACATCATTGGTAACTCCTCCAATACACGTTTTGTCTCAGAATTAACAAAAATTATGAAAAGATATTCAATGTCATTTTTATTTATAGTTTCTATATGACATCCATTTTTTTGGAGGTCATGAAACTTAACAAGTTTCTGTATGAATCGGGGGAATATAATGCATCATTTATTTCAAACTTTGTTCGAGCCAATGATAATATTTGCATCACCATATATGGTACTCACGCTTCTGGCGGAGTCTTTTAATTTGATATTGGAGAAATAATTTTTTTCTTTAAGTATTGTCTGTGCTGATGGATTATCTGCCAGACATATATCTCCATTCTGAATCTCAAATTTTGACATCTTCTGGTGTCAAAATATTAATAAAAAATGCATTAATAAACCAAAAAAAAATCTTTATATAAAAACGTTACGTCATATTTCAACAACACTATTTTTAACAAACTATTACAAAAACAAAAGCATATCATACAAAATACTAAGGACGGATAATTATCATGTCATATTGATTTTAGTTGTTTAGTATTTCCATTGATACTTCAAGATGAACCAGGAAATCTGCGACATCAAGATGAGTATCGTCATTCAGGCCATTAGAGAAATGTCCAGATTCATCAGAAATGAAGTTTGTTTCAACATCCTTTCCTTTGCCTTTTGTAATTCTTGATACAGATCAGCTAAGTATTTTGGCGTACACCATGTACGTACCCAATGACCTCCCATGCCGCATTTGTAAAAAACATTTTCTATTTTCTTTTTAATTTCGCGACCAACTTCATCTTCCTGAAAGTTTTTGTTTGTTTTTCCAGCGTTGAAATTATTGGCCTGGAATCCTCTTTCTTGTCCTCGTCTACCACCTCTTCCACGACCGCGACCACGATCTCTACCGCATCCACGTTCACATCCACGCCTAGCCAATCCACGCCCTTGCCAATTTGTTTGATTTGATGATGCAACATTGACTTCTAGGAATGAAACTGATCTAGTTGGACGGGTTTGATGGTTCATTATCACGAGTTCATTACTTTCTCCAACAATAAAGAGGAATTTCATCAACTCTGAGTACTGGGTGAATTCTGTCGCCTGGTATTGTTGTTGCTTGATTACATTCATTGGAGAGTTTTCTCAATCATATCATAATCATTTCTACTCTCTCTCCATATAACACCATCCTGGATATAATTTCGAACAAAACAAAATTATATTCACTGACAGTTTTGTAATCCTGGAACCTGAGATTTAACCACTCATATTTGGCTTTTGGTAAGATCACATATTTATGATCAAATCTATTTTTGAGTGATTGCCAAAGATCTGCAGGATCCTCTTTCGTTATATATTCATCACCATCATGGATGTAGTGGAATAGAAATATCATGGTTTCTGTCTTTTTCTCATCATCTGTCGTTTTCGACTTATTGATGGTATTAAGAAACCCATCCGTTTTAGATGGTATTAAAAAGTCCATCTGCTTTTAGATGCATTTTTGCACATACTGCCCATATCATATAATTTTTTTCAAGATACATCAAGGGCATCAATCTCGAGCATTATCAAGTTTGACATGATAATTATATAACAAAATTTTAATGATCAATTGAGTAAAAAAATCTTTTAATTTTTTTTATTTCAAAGCATCATGATAAGAATTAAAATGAATGAACATAATAACAACATAAATTTTAAAATAACCATTTCAGGAGGCATAACCTTTCATATGATTGAGGAGGCAGACCCTTCCATAGATTTTGCGTTAATCATAATTTAATAGGCATGGTTTTCCACATAACCAAAGAGACATCGCCTTCCATAAGATTACAGAGACATAATCTTTAATTTGATCAAGGAGACAGAGCCTACTATATAAGATGATCAAATTCGGAAAAGACATAACCTATTGTATGGCTTTCCATATAATAATTATTCGGTCTACCAGGAGGCGTAACCTTCTATTCCGTAAAATACAAAAATATAAATTTATATCGGTTAAATATAAATTAAATCTCACTTTTTCGATATTAAAATTAATATAAAGACGATCGTATTGATAACATGTTATATTTTATTAAAAGTGGTTATATATTATGGTGATATATATATATATATATATGTTTGTTATGGGAGAGAAAACGAGTGCTAAGAAAAGTAAAATTTATGCTCATTAACTTATGCTTTTACAGTTACTTGCATACATATATTTATAGTAGAAAGAAATATATAAAATAACAGTGGATGTTGGTAATCTAAGTCGGTAAATATCTTTTACTTCAAGTAGAAAAAGAGAATGAACAATATTATAATAAAAATGAAATAAAAATGCTGATAAAATAAAAAATTGTAATAAAACAGAAGAGAATCGCATTTTGTAATTTTGGAACATTAAGACGTGTGTTTGTGACTATGTGAAGACTTTAAATGAAAGTCTACGAAAACGACATGCATTCTTTTAGCGAGGCCTTGTGACTGTAAGCATTCTAAAAGATGACATACTTCGCACAATCGTCTTTTTACATATATTTTTCGTTGCTTATAGTATTTTTAAACATAATAAACGGAACCAAGCATCCGACTGCTACTAGCTCATTCCGGGAAGATAAAAACTCCTCATAAGATCCGCCATCTTATATGGTAAATTTTTTTCGGATAGATAGCGGTCACAAAAAACATCACAAGGAGGGATATTCGATGTGATAATCACTTCGCTCGTTGCAGCGCTCCTGACGAGACACCAAACCACACAAATTTTTAGTGTGCACCGACACTTCAAACGTGAGAATTGGCTAAAAACACCTTCCCCACCTGGGACCTTCCCTTCGACAGTCCTGTTCACTAATATGGATTACCCTTCTACTGGCAAGAATTGGAGACAGACCCAAATGAGGATGAAGATCCTTATCCCCGAATAATTTGGTTCCTTTGGAAAGCACGCAATGAGAAGCTATTTAGAAGATTATAGAGAGAACCGCCCGATATTGTTTCACATGCGGAAGCAAAATGTCATGCATGACACGAAGCGGACGCTTGTTCCCACCCGTTGCCTTCTCACGGAAGAATCCTTCGGAGCCAAGCCATACGCTTGACGGATATATGCCTTGCCGACGGATCATGACACCCCACAGACTTAAACTCTGGCCTAGTGTGGGTTTGGTTACGACCGGGCAACGAACTTCGTCTACTTGGCGCGAGGGCCCAACCGAAATGCCTCTCCTCTATACACGCAGAGCTCGAAGCACTAATTTGAGCAATGAAATGCATCCTAAAGCATATTCCAAATCAAGCTTTCAGAATGGACTGTCAAGATGTGATAAAGATGATTCAGAGATCGAAAGAGTGGCCTAATTTCTCTACCGAACTAAAAAAATTCACGCGGATTAGAAAACTGTATTCTTCATTCTCGCTTTCTTATGTCCCACGAGTGCTTAACCACAAGGCAGATCACTTGGGCCGTCTCGCGCGTTCTAGTTTTATTGTTGTTAATTTTGTTGGTTGTTCTATTCCGGTGTGGCTTACCACACCACCTCAAGTTTGAGTGATAGAATAATCTTTGGAAAAAAATAAAAATATAATAAACATTATGAATTATAATTTGTCTATTAGAAATTTAAAAAACTGTTCATAAGAGAAAATTAATATACGATATTTATCACCTTCTAGAGTGTTAAATTTATTTTTCAAATGATCCATATATTTTTCATACGAGTAGCAAAGACAGCACTTTTATCTTTGTCAACTAAGAAGTTAAGAACTTTTGTTTTTCCGGTCAAAATGTATTATATTCCATTCCTTTGTTGTTTTATTTTACATGGATACCATTTTGAGTACAATCCGAAGAGCAGAGAAGGCAATAATAATAAGAGAAGGAGGAAGTCATGTGGAATAGAAAAACCGAATACAAGAACCAACAATCTAAAACTCAGGAATCATCTGGGAGAAAGGTCGAAGTGGCCAAACCAGAGGGATAAATACGATACTTGCACAGAAAACGTTGTAAGCATAATGTTAAATCATATGAAGCCTTGTTTAGACCAGCCAGCTTAGTTTTAATAGTTTGATGAATATCCGAAGTTAAAAACTCTCGGTGTAGTTGTTTTAAAATCTGAAATTAACTTATGTGGATGTTATAACTCTACGATATGTAAATCAATATCTTAAAAAAATATAATTCAATTTGGATCCGACAGCACTGAAATATGATAATCTAACTAAACCCATTTGCATATCAATGGAAAAATAGGAAACATTTTTTTACATAATTGACACATTTAATTATAGCATGTAGAATACAAAAGATGGCAGGATATATGTATGGTTTGTGAAAAATATAAGAAATCTTAAATGTATGATCATCATGAATTCATTTCTATGGGTGAAGGTAAATCATCTATATATGCATTTCAAATGCACCAAATTTTGTTTTTCTTAGTACCAAAACTTATCAGACTTTTGCTTCATATATAATCTCTTATTGGTACCAAAATCATAACATATTGAGATTCGAATTGGTGAGCTTAAAAGATTCACTGATTCCATAGTGCACCAGTAAACCTGCATACGCCGGGTAAATGCACAAAAAAATGAAACTACATATAATCATATTCATAGACCATAACTATACAGCTATATAAAAGACTCGTGTACACTGAAGATTGATCATGGAATCATATACATATACATGGTCATATATATATACATGTAAAAAAAAGATAAATATCATACAATATGATCATAGTTAGGTATTGGATCTTTATATCTCCCCCATGTGTTATTACAATTTATAAAATAAAGTAAAAAAAAACGAAAATAAGTGTGGTTAATTAGAATCTTAAGTCTTTATAGTAAGAAATCATTAAATTTTTGGATTAAGGATTGTTAATAACGCGTTAAATTTTAGAATCGTTCTCTATAAAAGGAGTAGATACCTGCCCACCACCTCAAAATATCAACAATTATCTCTCTCACTCTCACAACTCTCCCTTTCTATTTCTCTCTCTAGAAAAAATATCTTCCTCTATCAAATTATTTGTAGTAAAATAAGAATAGTTTCATAAGAATATGGAGAAAAGAGAAAGTTGTGGTGGGTCTGGATCAGGAGATTCAGAGGTGAGAAAAGGGCCATGGACGATGGAAGAAGATTTGATTCTCATCAATTATATCGCCAATCATGGTGAAGGTGTTTGGAACACTCTCGCCAAATCTGCAGGTCAAATTCTTATATTTAAATATCACGAATTTATAATTAATCTCTCAATATTCATTATCCATCTATGTATCATGTGTATGTGTTGATGAACTAGGGTTTGGTCTTCACCTGCGAAGATATTATACTTTAATCTCTATTTGTTTCAATATATTTTATATAAACGTATGCAGAAACTCTATTTTAAGCTTTGTTACACAATCAATGTAAATATGAACTGAGAGTTTTTTTCTTCTTCAACTTTGTAAAATGAATCAAGAGTTTTTTATATGATAAAACTCAATTACAAGTTTATTGGGGACTAAATCATTACTTACAAATCGCTATCGTATTTGAATACATATATATTTACTACTGGAATTTAGAAATCTACCTACACGTAACTGAAACTTTTATTGCATAGATCAACAGATCTTGTTTGATTTGGAACTTGTTTTTTCTTTTTTAAAACTTTATATACCCATATATATGCATCTAGTTATATTGAACACACTAGCTAGGGTTTATAAAATTGATATTTCCTCTTAAACTCTCGATGTAACGTAAACATATGTTAATATAAATCCATCCAATATAAACTCCATGGATCTACTATATTTGTTTTCCTAATAAGACCGTATCTAATATGTCCGGTTGGAATTGTTTAGCGTAAAACTGATGTTAGGGTTTATTCTTTACTGGTTCAATGGATACTCTATTTTCTAAATAAAAATAACAAATAATACTATTAATCTTGGAAAATGAATTTAAAAACACAATATTAGAAAATAGTGAAAAAAAAGTTCGATCATTTTTGGAATAAAATCTATTTAAATATTTTTATCAGTAAAAGAATATATACATGCATGCACTGTTTTTTCATAAATGATTGTATTTATATTTTATATATGTATATAGGTCTAAAACGCACCGGAAAAAGTTGCCGGCTCCGGTGGCTGAACTACCTCCGACCAGATGTACGACGAGGAAATATCACAGCAGAGGAGCAACTCATCATCATGGAACTTCATGCCAAATGGGGAAATAGGTAAGCAATTTGTTTATATATACCTAAATATATACATATGATTCTAAAACAATAAGGCTGTATATGTATTATGTGTGACGAGAGAAGCAAAGCTAAATTTTCGAACTTTGGATCGGTTTTATATACATACTTGAGGCTAAAGACAAGACATCAAAGCAAGACATAGGTGACGAAGCCAAACATATTGGTGGGTGTCACAAATTTTTTTGACTTTTATTGAGCCATTTGATTTGAGTTATCCACACGTGTCGAAATTTTCTCACCACTAAAATTAAAACCTCGTGCCGATTCTTCTACAAACTCGTGGTTCTAATTTTTTGGGAAAATATTATTTATTTATTATCGTAGAAAATAAGTTTGTGAGATGTAAAAAAAAGCTCATTCAAGAGATTTACCGATTAGTGGCGTTTTGACACAATAACACACATACATACATATATTACAAAAGCGTTGATGATTCCCTAGCTCAATAAATAGCATAATATTCTTAAAAAATGCGATTTAATTTTCTTCGAGAATAAATAAATTTATATGCATATCTAACACTATAAAATATAGGTACGAATAATGAAATATATATTATTTATTTATGTGTGCTATATATAAATTTAATTAGACTACAATTGAAACATAAACGCTCAATTATATATATATATATATATATGATATTTAATTATTTATATATGGACGTGAATATATTTTTTTTAAATGTTTTTTCACTTTTAAAAAAAACAGGGTTTAGAAATACGGCGTTCTACAGCCAATTAAATTGTTTTTATTGTAAGATTTCTTACAACACTTGAAACATGGTTAAAAGGTGTAAGTGGCTATAAACTCTCTTTTTTTTGTTTTGCAACAATTAAAGCGCCAACCAAATTTTTAAATCTCTTTTACTATACAAAGACATATACCAAATATATAATATGTATATATGAAATTTTTATTGAATTGAAGTAGTGTTGATTTAGTTACTAGTCTTTCAGTCTTGGCTCTCAAAAGTTTTAATGTCATTCACACCATATAATAGTAGCAGTTTTCTAATATTGTTCTAACAATGAAGCTTGCAAATCTCACTGTTATCAACAACAACAAAAAGAAATAGATTAATTCAAACCTTAATATCTTTGCTCAATGTAGATGGAGCTGGTCCCTTGTTCATCATAACTTATATAACACTATTAACTCATGATGATGAATTATTCTTAATTTATGATTAGGTGGTCGAAAATTGCAAAGCATTTACCGGGACGAACCGATAACGAGATCAAGAATTTTTGGAGGACCAAGATTCAGAAATACATCATCAAACAAGGAGCAACGTCGACCGTCGGATCACAATGCTCAGAGATCATCAACGATCATGCGACGAGCACGAGTCATGTGTTCAATACTCAAGAAACCATTGAAACATATTCTCCAACGACGTCGTATCAACATACCAACAATAATATTGGTCATCAGTTTAATTACGACAATTATTTGCCTTCATCGGATTCGATCATGATGCCATTATCAGTTGATCAACCCGAAGAAAACTATTGGAGCGTCGATGATCTTTGGCCAATGCATTTATTGAATGGTAATTAATAATTAATTAGTTATATAAAACCTTATATTTACGGTCTAAGGATATAATACTATACGAGTAATTAAATGTTGATCGGTTATTTCTTGGGCTAATACTTTATATAAACAGATATGAGAGTATTATATGGGTTCGCCTCATTGTTTAGAGGTATAGTACTTAAGGTAATATCGGGGATTTATATTTATAACTCTCTTATTCACTATATTTTTATAGCACCCATTCGACGTTATACATAAATAAAACTACGGAATGGATCATATTTATTTATTTTTTTTTCAATATTTTTAAAATAGTTGATTATTACTTTATCGTTTAAGAATGTTCGTTTGATGTATGCGCAAGAACACCCTTCAATATATATCATGTTTTTTGTTAACATATTATGTTTCTTTTCTCTCCGTGTGTGTTTAAAAAAATAAAAATAAATAATGCTTAAGAATGATAATCTTCGTAAGAAATGAGATCTAATCGGAAGTTCAATGTGTGTACGTCTGTTACTGGAATATATATATATATATTTGTTAACGACTCCATATATTAAATCAAATCTGGTCAAAAGGGAACCTCGTAGGACACCTCTTATCGACTTGTTGTGACTTACATGGAAGAATATATAGTCTCGTGCTCGTGCTTTTTTGGTAAGAGCATCAGCATGGACATTTAAATAGCGTGATATAAGTGTTAAGTTAAAGAACATAAAGTCGCCCCTAATATTATCAAATAAATCTAGTTCTATCTTGAAGGCCGGCTAATCTGATCATCTTCAAGAGGTTCGAGCAATCGGTCTCAAACTGAGCCGATAATATATGTTTTTCTCTTAAGGTATGTCATTGCCCAGATAAGTCCATCCAGTTCCGCGTGGAGTGCGGATAAGCTCCTCGGACATGCTTGCATTCCGGTAATGACGTGTCTTGAATTATCCTTAAGCCACCATCCAAGTCCACTAACAGACCCATGACCAATACCGCGTCGTTTTTCTTCCTCTTCCTCTCCTTTTAATTTGCAGAGTTTAGCTAGTTGAAGTGTATCTAATGGTGATATATCGATCATTCCTGTTGAAGGTCTTGTCGTTCCTTGCCTTCCACGTGTACCAGATGATCCACGAGGTACAATGGGAATTGGATCGAGAGTGCGAGTGGGATTGAGAAGGTTGCCACAAATTACTTCCAGGAACTTTTTACCACCTTAAATCCGCTTGACTTTGGTGAGTCTCTCCGATTTATTATCGAGAAAGGCCCAGATTCATCCAACAGCCTTCTAGTTGTGGACCCATTAGAGGAGGAGATCAAAAAGGCACTGTTTACCATTAACCCGAATAAGGCTCTGGACCCGAATGGTATGACGAGTAGATTATTCCAATGTTTCTGGCATGTCAAGAGTAGAGATATAATCCTCCTGGTTAAGAACTTTTTCGCGCCAGGAACTTTCGACCCCAGGCTCAACCAGACCAATATCTTCCTCATCCCTAAAAAAGACAGACCGCGGGAAATAACAGAATTTAGACCGACTAGCCTCTGTATCGTGAGTTACAAGATAATTTCTAAAATCTTGTGCAAGAGGCTAAAAAAACCCTCCCAAGCCTGATATCGGAGATCCAATCAGTCTTTATGGCCAGACGTTTGATCATCGATAATATTCTGCTTGCGTAAGAGAATTTCCATGCACTCCGAACTAATCCTATGTGCAAAGATAAATTCATGGCCATCAAAATAGATATGAGCAAAGCCTACGACTGGGTGGAATGGAGCTTCCTTGAAGCGCTTTTTGTTAAAGTTAGGATTCGTAGAGAAATAGGTCAAACTATTGATATTTTTATATCATCGGTCTCGTACCAGGTCATAATTAATGAGGAACCAAAGGGAAGGATCAAACCTTCAAGAGGGCTTAGACAAGAAGACCCCCCCCCCCTCCCCCTCCTGTTCATCATATGCACATAGGCTGTAATCTCCCTTCTAAAGGGAGAGGAAGAGGAGAAATGCATAGCCGGACTGCGTATTGCGAGGGCTAGCCCAGAGTGTCCCACCTCCTGTTTGAGATGATAGCCTCTTTTTCTGCAAAGCAGAAATCCTGTAATGTGTAGAGATCCTAAAGACTATCAAAACTTATGGAGAAGCATCGGGACAACAACTGAATCCCGCCAAATCATCGATATTGTTTGGAAGCAAAGTGGAACCTCTTACCAAAAGAGAAATCAAGAATACAATCGGTATAACCAACGAAGGGGGATGAGGGTGTACTTGGGCCTCTCGGAACATATATGTGTTTCGAAGAAGAATATTTTTGTGTTCGTACTAGACCGTCTCAATAATCGTATCAACACTTGGTCTGCAAAATTCTTATCCAAATGAGGGAAAGAGGTTCTAATCAAATCAGTGGCCCCAACTCTTTGGACATATGTTATGTCGTGCTTTCTTCTTCCACAAGGTATCACAGATAAATTAAGTAGTGCTATCACAAATTTTTGATGGAGCTTAAGAAAAAATAGCAGAGAGCTACACTGGATTGCATGGGATAAAATATGTATTCCCCATAATTTGGGTGGTATGGGATTCCGTAACCTACATGACTTTAACTCATCCTGCTCGCTAAGCAGTTGTGGCAGCTTCTACATTATCCTTCATCTCTCCCACCTAGAGTGCTTCGGAGAAGATACTATAGATAGTCTAATCCACTGGAAGATAGAGAAGCCTATTTCCCGTCTTTTGGGTGGCATAGCATAATCGCGGAAAAGGGCCTCCTCACACAAGAGATTCGTAAGACTATTGGATCGGGCTATCATACCAAGATTTGGAGTGAACCGTGGATTCCAGATAAATCAGCGCGCCCGCTAAGGGGCCCCATTCGATCCTTACCACGGGATCCCCAACTTCTTGTCCATGATCTTATTAGACGATATAAGACCGGGTAGAACGAACCAATATTGTGGGAATTATTCCAACCCAAAGATATTTCTCTAATCTTAGGGTTGAGACCTAGCCAAAATTTTGCCCTAGACGCATATGCTTGGAGCTACACAAAATCAGGAATGTACACCGTAAAATCATGCTATGATGTATTACACATGACGAATACCCTACGTACACCCAATAAGGTACTGGAACCAAGCATCATGAGTCTTCAGAGACAAGTATGTAAGGCCCAGACGTCCGAAAAACTCAAACATTTCATGTGGCAAGTTCTGTCGGGATGTGTGCTACATGCCAAAGATTGACCTTCCGCCATCTAGGGACCGATAACAGTTACCCTCGTTGTGGAGCGCCCGAAGAAAAGATCAACCATATGGTTTTTGAATGCTCCCCATCCCTCCAGGTGTGGACTCTTTCAGACTTTTCGTCCCTTCTGAGTTGTTTTCCGAGTACATCTTTATACTAAAATATGGATTTCTTATTTTGGAGAACTGAAGAACGGAGTCTCACGAACCCTCAAAAAAATTATTGATACAAGTCGAATCCAAAACATCTATATCTGAATCCGCAAATCTTATAAAAGTTTGAATATTCAATTCAATCAATCCCTATCCTTTTTTTTGGATAAATAATCAAAAGAAATTTGCAAAAGTAGCCAAATTTTTTTTAATGATTTGTCAAATGACTATTATTTAGGATGACTATGATACTGTGTGTATAATATGTATTAGTGGCAATTATATTCCTCTGACACGCACATACTCTTTATTCTCTCTTTTTTCATTTTCTCTTTCTTCTTTGTTTTTTTCTTTCTCATCTTATTTACTTTGGATCTCTTCAAAAAACAAAATTGATGATGTCGTGATATCACTAAAAAAATATAAATTTTTTCAGACATGTCGTATTTAAATTTTTAAAAATGAAAAAAAATTACTCGAAAAATGGATATATAATTAAGTGATAACGTGTCGAGATTATACTATTTAAAATTTTCATATAGTATAGTTTGTTCTCTATATAATTCTTAAGGTATGATTGCATATGCCGACAAAAAATCAATATTTTGATTCTTAGGTCTATTATATTATACATATGTAAGCACTTATTAATTGTTTGTTCAAATATGGAATACAATAACTAATTGATTGTATTTTCTTATATTCATATTCTATAAATAAAATATAGTATAGCACAATCAATTCTATCTTTTCAAAATTAAGATATACATCATTTTTTATTTTAGTTTATTTATAGGATTTGAAACTTATTTTTTAGATGTTTGGTTAGAGTTTTAGATTTAATATTTTGGATTTAGAGTTTATTTATGTATGGATTATGCTAAATAGTATAGTATGATATTTATTCTTTTTATTTCTATATAGAACGACGTGTTGTTTATTGGAACAATATTCATCATTTAAAAAAATTTGTGTCCGTTTTTTAAAATTCTCAAACTATGTCAGACCCGGAAAATATGTATGTATTTTTTTAGTATGATTATGAAATTTAATCAATTTATATCAAGAGATTAAATTAAAAATAATATGAGATGGAATAAACTATTTTGTTCTATACAAAACATAACCAAAGAGTATAGAAAGAAGAAAAAAGAAATGATGTGACATTAATGGAGGGACATTTTTGTCCATAGAAACTTGTAATGGTTACTTCCTTACTTTTCAAATGACTATGGCTATATTCTTTATTTTGAAACATGATATAGTTATCTACCAAATTAACTCAACAATCAATCTCTATCTTTACTTAAATAAACCACATTTATTAAATTAGTCATATATCTTTAATATATAGTTCAAGTTCATACCTCTCTCGTAAATTTAGAAATGTTTGGCAAACTTTTTCTCTAAAAAAATAAATTAATAGCCTATTATTTATTTATTGTATTGTAATTTGGGAGTCCATTTACTACTGTAAAAATTGAAAAGATATATTTTTTTTAATCATTACAAAAATCTTTGAACCTATGATTTTTTTTTCAAATTTAGAAGCTAAGTAAAGAGTAAAATGAAATATTGAAACAAAATTAGGCTAAGAGATTAAAAAAAATTCATCAAACGTTTTTTTCTTTTTTAAATTTACTCTTTTGGATTTTTTTTGTTTCCTTCTAAAAATCATTTAGAGTTTCTGTAAACAAAGGCACTATTCTGATATATAACATTCATGTACATGTGGATGAATAATAGCACATGACACATGATGTATAACATTCATGAACATGCATAACCTAATCCAACCTTTAGTCATAGAACATGTGTCCCATAAGACTACAAAGTAGTTAACGCTTATACATACATGATAAATTTTGAAAAATACCACTTTTAAAAAATATCACACTTTTAAAATATTTTCAAAAATGTCACTAAAATTATAGCATTTATTCAAAATATCATTTATGTTTGGTTAACTATTTTATGTTAGGGTTTATGATTTGTTAGGGGTCAAAACCTTTTTAAGGTTATGAACTTATAATCTATAATCTGATGATCGAGTCGATTCCATGATTATAAGTTTATTCCATACCGGACTAGATCGAAATAAGATTATATACATTCTCATTATGAGAAGGGGTCATTCGAGCGTATCTAAATAGATACTATGTTTACATAAGGATCCCTACGTCGTTACATTCCATTTAGGATTAGGAATAGACGAAATCTGACAAACCGTCAGTGCTGCTGGTACTCGTAAGTCAGCTGACTAATCAGACTTTGCTACTTCTGTATAGCCCGCTTTGATCTTGTCACTTGCTAATGAGAGCACAAAATCAGGATGTCCACAGAAAAATTATTGCTAATTGCCCGAAACACCTTGTCTTTAGAAATAAAGAAGGGCGTCAACTGTTTGTACGCCGTATGCCTACTTTTTTGAAATATTTCCGGTTGTTTTGGTAGACGGAGACAGAATTGTTAGAGCCGATGTCCCTTTTAGAAAGACAGAATCTAAATAGTGTCGAACAAGTAGGTGTAACTGTTGAGTTTTATGGTGGTGAACTCAATGGAGAGAGTTATAGTGATCCCGCATCACATGAATTGTAAATGCATGAATATGATGTACCAAAAAAGTTATTTGCATCGCAATGCCTATTGTGTCGGCTTGACCTTCCATAAGTGGAGACAGAATAAAGCGTCCATAATAAAGGCGCTTACTGTCTCTTCTTGATTCAACACATCTCCGTTGTAGTGTCCGAATAGATACTTTGGGTTATAGTGATCCCGCGTCCGCCCCTCCCCCCCGCCCCCCTCCCCCCTCCCCACTTCTTATTCAACCATTGTATCCAATTTTGTATATGACCATGCAACATGTAGAACCCGACATTAGCCTAATTCTTTGAACCGAAACCATAATAAATTTTTATATTTAAATCATATTCGTTTAATTTCATAGATATTTTTATCCAAAATTTTAAATAAATAATAGAAAGTTCCATTAGAAAGAAAAGAAACAAAAAGACTTGATGAAAAAACCACAAATCTAGCCTCGAGTACAAACGAATTAAGTAAAAAGTTAAGACCGCCATTTTTTTATTTTTAAAGGGCCGGGTCACTTTTATTTTTATATTAATAGTTATATTTTTGTAGCCACCATTTTTTTCTTTACTACAAATTGTTGTTAAGATAATATTTAATACAATTCAGTACGTTTTAAAGCTAATGTTATTTAAAAATTTGAATGAAAAAAATATTTTTATTTAAGACTATCTGATAAATTTTAAAAAAAAAAAACTCGGACCGACAAGAATATTATTCGTGGACGACAAGAAGTTGGGTAAGGGAGTGAGTTCACTATAGTAAGACGGCATATGTATTTAAGGTTTACCAAACTTTTAGGTTTAGAGGAAAGCTCTTTATTTGTCCCAAATGAGGCAACTTGTGAAAAGATAAATCCGACTCCATTTTCTTCTTCTATGTCAACTGCCTACAAGAGAAAAAGATATATACAAATTTATATAATATACTCATTCTGTAATTAAATCAGAGTGAGTATATATGTATATATAACAAACTAAATTAATAGTTATTCAAATTGTTGTGCTTGCATATACACATATTATTTCAAACATGTAATGGTGGAGATCATCATCTTGATTGAAAGATTTCTGATTGTTTGGTTGCGTTTACATTTTTATGTTATAATGATGAAAATAGTATAGCTTAAAAATAAAAACGTAAATGCAACAAATAATGGAAACTTTAATGAGTGAAAATCAAGTTTGCAATTGCACCGCTGGTTTCATGTTTTTTGTTTTTTGTTTTTTTTTTAAATAATAACACTAAATAACTATACTTTTTTTTTCAAAATCCGCGGATCGCAGTTTTGAAAATATGATGGTTTATTTATTGCGCATAATTTTTTTATAAAAAACATCAAGGATTTTGCATGTATTTGTAATACAAATACATGCACAATCCATGATATATATTATGTTGTTTTATCTGATAACACGATATTTTCAATAATCAATGCTATTTTAAATAATATTACGTTTTTATGAAAATACGGGTGATATAATACACCATTTATATACGAAAACGCTACATTTTGGTGTGTGCTAATTTTGGCTCTTCATTTGGTTATCTACCAAATAAACATTTTTAGTCATGTAGAGTTAAAATTATATCTTTATGATTTGGGTATAGATAATTAGAAAAGGCTGGGTTTATCTTCATGATTTAACTATATAAGCTCCCTTACAATGTTAAAGATGTATAATTTAAGTTGCAGAATCTAGATTTGGATGAGTAGAAAAAGTAGATGCATTGATTTGGCTTGGTGATTATATGTTCTCATATCTCACAAAGAGACTCAAATTGAATGTTTCCATATTGACAAAAAAAAAGTTATAAAGTAGACAAACCGTTGATGATATAAGATTTCACGTCCAAAGAAATAGATCACCACATGACCAAGTTGCTTATAGTGTTTAGAATGTATAGCATTCATATTCTAACTGAATCTAGAACATATGCTCAAAATCATATCGATTTGACTCATCTTCAATCGTAATATATATGCATTATATGCAAGTGCAAAATATAAGACACTAAAGTTTTTAGTGGTTATGAAGTTAGGTCTCGCATGTCTTTATAATTTTGCACACATGTTTTTCGTGTGAAAATTTTGGACTTTCCATGTGAATTTTAAAGGAAAACGTCACATGGCGGGTCGGTCACAACTTACAATTGGGTATTGTTGAAAACGTGGAATAAATTGGTCTTTCACTTTTATATTTTATATTTTTGTTTGTTTATTAACCGATACAAACTCAATTTGCAATCATCGATCATCGGATAGATTCATATCTTTTATATATTAGTCTATTTTAACATGCTCTTTCAAAAAAATATGTTTTTTGACTCATTTATTTCAAACAAAATCTCACATTTTGTTGACATGTTATATTCACTTGGATTTACTAGGCTATACTACCAATAATATATCTTTTATATACAGTAGTGTTAAAATCATCTTCACTTCTAATGTACGCTAATTTTAACAACAAAAATTTCCGATTTTATATTCAAAATCATTTTAGACGAATACCAGAACATGTTAATTAATCTATTTTCTTTTATGGATATTCGAAGTCGTGACTTTCAAAACTTTCCGTTTTAGATAGTTGAACTACTTGATCTACCCTTGGGCTTGGTTGTACTTTGCTACTTGTAGAATCAGCAAAACCATTTTCTTCCCGTCTTTGGAGATTGATTGATATATACAAAACAGGTTCAAGCCCATTGGGCTTTCTGATCTGAACATTACGATTCCAACATTTATGGATAAGATAGATAAAGAAGTGGTCGGAAGTCCTGATCCAACAACATAGACCCGAGTGGGGTGAGAGATGATATACTATTGAATTGAATATCATATTGGCAAGGTCAGACCGAAGTAATGTGTATAAGTTTAGGTCGTCATCGTTTATTGATAAAATACATAAATTTCAGACTTCTCTAACTAACAAAGTTAAGACTTTTACTCCCTCACCAAATCGATTAGTGACGGTGCTTAAATTATAGGGTCATTTTGTCCAAGAATTTGAAATCTCAGTTCCTATCGATTAGTAAATTATCTAGAGATTTAGAAAGATTTGTAATATATATATATATGGCAATTCTCAAAAATACCACAAAATAAGTTTTTGTTCCAAATATACCATCACTTAGTTTTTTTTATTTAAAATATCACTAAAAGTTTTATTTTTCTAAAAATACCACAAAATTAAAATTAAACTTTAAACCCTCAAAATTAAACCCTATATTGAGTATTGATTTTCTTCTTATTCACAGAGCATATACAACCTCTTATAACAGAGAGAGGAGCGTACGAAGCATGGGTACAACATATAGTTTAATAGTATAGTGGAAGCAGGATAGGATGGAAAGCAGCTTGGAAAGTGTGAGGCGTGGGAAACACATCATGGGAGATGCTATAGTTTAATAGCATGTATTTAATATATCTTATCATGCCCCCTCAAGACGGACGACCGGAGGAGAGGCCGATCTTGACTCCTAAGGATTCGAAGCGAGCTCGGGAAAGAGGTTTGGTAAGGGCATCAACTAGTTGATCTGCAGATGTGACGTAAGAGACACGGAGCTGTCCAGTCTGAACATAACCTCGAACAAAATGATAATCTAGGGCGATGTGTTTCATCCGCGAGTGAAAAACGGGGTTGGCGGCGAGATAATTGGCACCAATGTTGTCGCAATAAATCGTTGGTGTGGAAGATTATGGGACACCAAGCTCCGAAAGTAGCGAAGTGATCCATGAAACTTCGGAGGCTGTATTGGCAAGGGACCTATATTCTGCCTCGGTAGATGAACGGGCCACACCGGTTTGTTTCTTGGAGGACCAAGCAATCGGATGTCGACCGAGGTAGACAAGGTAGGCGCCCATGGATGTGTAATCGTCTTTGTTTCCTATCCAATCTGCATCGGTAAACGCATGAAGAATGGGTGTGTTCTTGGAGTGAAGGAAGACACCACGATCAATGGTGCCCGAGAGATAACGTAGGATACGTTTCACAGCTGTCCAATGTTCCGTCGTTGGCCGATGCATAAATTGGGACATTTTGTTGACGGAGAAAGATATATCGGGCCGGGTGAGTGATAGATATTGAAGGCTACCAACGACAGCTCAATATTCTGTAGCATCATCCAACGTAGTGCCGGAGCATAGCGTAAGAGGCGTGTTCGGGCACATAGGTGTGGAGACAGTCTTGGAATTAGTCATCTTTGTCCATTGGAGCAAATCTGAAATGTAACGACGTTGTATTAAATGTACTCCAGCAGTAGTCCGAGTGACTTCTATGCCCAAAAAAATAGGTTAGATCACCCAAATCTTTAATGGAAAAGCGTTGAGAAAGAGTGGCGATAAACCGAGTGATGTGAGTAGGACTGTTGCCAGTAAGGATGATGTCATCAACATAGACGAGCATGTAGAGAAGAATGTCGTTATTGTTGTAGATGAAGAGGGATGCATCAGCCAATGAGTTTGTAAAACCAGCTTGTAGAAGAAATGTGCGGAGCTCGTTATACCACGCCCGCGGTGCCTGTTTAAAACCGTAAATGGCTTTACGAAGCTTGCAAACAGCCGTCGGGTTATCTTTGTCTTGAAAGCCAATCGGCTGCATCATATAGACTTCATCATGAAGGTGTCTTTGGAGGAAAGCAGTGGTCACGTCGAGTTGTTTCATAGGCCAGTTGCAAGAGACAGCAATGCTTAGAACAATTCGAATAGTAGTAGGTTTCACCACCGGACTGAATGTATCGTGATAGTCCACTCCTGGGCGTTGATTGTAGCCTTTAGCGATGAAACGAGCCTTGTATCTCTCTATGGAGCCATCAGCATGTCTTTTGATAGTGAAGATTCACCTACAACCAACAAAATTAGTAACATTAGTTGGATTAACAAGATCCCAAGTATATTGCTTAAGTTGAGAGTTAATTTCTTCACTCATGGCGTTACGCCAATGAGAATATTTGAGAGCCTCGACAACTGATGTGGGAATGTAATCTGGCGCTGGAGTGACAGAAGTGTGGAGATTTAGTTTTTGGACTGGTTTGCGTGGGCGAGTGCTCGTGCGTTGTGGAAGTTCTTGTTCTATGGGTGGAGCAGCTGGTGTTGCTTCCGTAGCAGAGTGAGGTGAGGCTGGCACCGAAGCTGGATCCAAGGTGGCGGGAGAAGATGATGCAACTAGTTCTGGTGGTGTAGTCGTTGTCCATTGTGCAATGGGTGTGGTGACAGTAACAGGTGTGGGAGAGCCACATACAGTGTTAACAACAGAGACAATAGGATATACATGTATAGGTGGTTCTAAATCCACCGGTTCAATGACATTAGTAGATGAAGTAGGAGTTGCGAAAGGAAAAAAAGATTCATGGAAAATAACATGACGAGATGTATAAATGCGAGAGGTTTCCCTATCAAGACAAAAATAGGCGCTTTGCGTGATGGAATATCCAAGAAAGACACATGGTGTCGATCGAGCATCCAATTTGTGAGATGCATAAGGACGTAGCCAAGGAAAACATAAGCAACCAAAAATTCGTAGTTTTTGAAAATTTGGGGAATGACCATGTAACATGTGAAAATGATTTTTAAAATCAAGTACAGGGGTTGGCATGCGATTGATAAGATACACAGCCATCGGAAAGGCATAAGTCCAATACATTTTTGGCATAGAAGCATGCGACATAAGAGCAAGACCCGTTTCGACAATATGTTGATGTTTTCGTTCGGCAATACCATTATGCTCAGGCGTATGAGGAGGACTTGTCATATGTGAAATACAGTGAGTAGCAAGAAAGGTAGTAAGACCAATGTACTCACCCCCATTATCCGTGTAAAGAGTTCGAAGTTTGAATCGAAATTGATTTTCGACCAATACTTTGAATTTCGTAAAAACATCATGGACATGAGACTTTCTTTTTAAGGGATACAACCAAGTGTATCGAGTAAAATGGTCTACAAAAATCACGTAGTATTTGAAACCGTCAATTGAAAGCAAGAGTGATGTCCAAACATCGGAGAAAACAACATCAAGAGGATGAGACGATTTTAGAGTAGACGTAGAAAAAGGCAACTTGTGCATTTTATTAATAGAGCACGAGGTGCATGGCTGAGCCAACAAAACATTTGAAGAAAGAGGTAAATCGAATTGTGAAACTACTTTTTGAAGAATAGAAAAAGATGGATGACCCAAACGGGAATGCCAATCCGACATGGTGGTTTTAAGAACAGAAGCAAAAGCAAGTGATGGAGGTTTAGAAGTAGTGAGTTTCGGCCATTCATAAGTGCAATTTTTAGGTTTTCCTTCCAGACGAAGATCCTCCGTTTGCAAATCTCTCACCTGGAAATAGGTGGGAGTAAAGGTAACCGAAACACCATTAGTTTTGCACAATTGAAAAACAGAGATTAAATTCTTGTCAAGAGAAGGAACACAGAGAACATTATTAAGGAAGAATGGACGAGAGTAAGAGGGTAAAGAAGAAGAACCAGTGTGGGATATCGGGAGGCCAGAACCATCACCGAGGAGGACATCATCTCCTCCGTAATACGGATTGTGAAGAGAGAGATTGGCAAGGTCTGAAGTCATGTGGTGCGAAGCTCCGATATCAACAAGCCAAGTAGTCGAATCAGACATCATGGCTGGAGTGGCACGTGGCTGCCATGGATGAGAATGATTTTGTGTGTGCCATGGCTGTTGATTACGCATTGGAGTCACAGATGGAGCCATTGCAGAACCTTTGACGATACGAATTCAGGACAAAATTTTGCATTATGTCCTTGTGCTCTACATGCTTGGCATCTAACAGGGTATGGTTTAGAGAATCGATTCTGAGATGTATTGTGGTTGTTGAAGCATTGTTGACTCTGGTTGGAGTTTTTGTGTTTCCAGTGTGGGCGAGAGCGACTATCAGTAGCATGAGCAACAATCGGAGTGACAGAAATAGGTTCCGTACACATGATCATAGCTTCACGGTTGAGTAGCCTCTCGTGAAGTTCTGAGTATGGGATGGAAGCATCACGTCCATTGATGGCATCGATTTCAGGCTTGTAGTCTTCACTGAGGCCTGCAAGTATCTGCTCTGTGAGATCTTCTGGATCCATTGGTTTGCCGAGAAGAGCAAGATCGTCGGCCTTGGATTTGATATGCCGAAGATACTCGCTTATGGTTTTGGTTCCCTTGACACAAGACTTTATCTGGTGTTTGAGTTGGCGAATATGGCCACGAGTTGGATTTCCAAAGGTGGATGCAAGGACATCCCAAACTTCCTGTGTCGTGGTCGCACTTGAGACCACTGTTTGGACAGGCATAGAAATCACACCAATAATGGCACTGTAAAGGAGTCGATCTTGACGTCTCCATGGAGTAAACGCTGGATTAGGACTGACCACACCATCCAAGAGAATCGTTGGAGGTGGAGCAGTGTTTGTTGCATCGATGAAGTGGTGGAGTTCATAACCTTCTAAGAGTGCACGGAGCTGTCGGCTCCACATAAGGTAATTCACATTCGTGAGTTTTGTAATGCTCGACATGTTAACAGAGAGAAGAGTAGTTTGAGGATTGAAGAGAGTGATACGTTCGGTAATGGCAGTGGCTTCAACGGCAGTGGCTTCAGCCATGTTTGAAGAAACAAAAGATGAAAGAAGTTATTTAAGGAGCAGAGGAGAAGAAGGAGAAGAAGAGAAAGAGGCAGCGAAAAAAATAGGCTTAACCTATAGTGGCTCTGATACCATATTGAGTATTGATTTTCTTCATTATTCACAGAGCATATACAACCTCTTATAACAGAGAGAGGAGCGTACGAAGCATGGGTACAACATATAGTTTAATAGTATAGTGGAAGCAGGATAGGATGGGAAGCAGCTTGGAAAGTGTGAGGCGTGGGAAACACATCATGGGAGATGCTGTAGTTTAATAGCATGTATTTAATATATCTTATCACCCTAAACTCTAACCCCTAAAAACTAAATCCTAAACCCAAATCCAAAAATTTAAATTATAAACCATTAAAACTCATTTTGAGTGTTTGTGGTATTTTTGGAAAAACAAAATTTTTAGTGATATTTTTGGAAAAAAAACACTAAGTGATAATATGTTTGGAAGAAAAACATATTTTAGTAGTATTTTAAAAAATTTCTCTATATATTATGTGAAATATAAAGAGAAAAACTTACAAAAAAATTCGTGAGAAAAAATAAAACTGGGCCTAATGAGTCATCGAAGGAAACAATTTGAGGAGATCTTTTTTCTTTGAAATGTTATTTTAAAATCAACATGTAATTAGTAAATTAGATTTGGTTTAATAATCTCAAAAATGTTAGTAATTTGAAAATTAACTCTTGTTTTCAAATTTTTGAAAACTAACATTGTTATTAAATAATAAAATAATATATCCTTATAAAATTTGAGAATGTATAATTAAATTTTTTTGAATAAACCGTTGACCATTATTAGTTCATATGGTCCCAAACTAACACCGACTGTATTGCTCTTTTCGTTGTTTCAGGTAGGTACAAAAAACTTGCAATACAGTAAAATCAGAAAACCGATTTTTAGTCTAGTTCGAAAAAGACATTGCAGAACAATCTATAACAGTGTAATACCTCAAGTTGAGATAATGTACAAGTTTCTCCATCAACAAGCATTCCATCAGTTGTCCACAGAAGAAGACCTAATACACTTTCCAGATTCACCAGTGGTTCAAACCTATCATGATTGTGCATGTGTTCCACCATTATTTTGATTATTTGTTAGTTGATTTTCCACGGTTCTATCCTTCTTCATCATCTTTGGTGATCCAATGCTGCAACTCCCTCTCTCAACATCTAAATAACACAAGATCATTGAAGATACTATAACATCAAAGTAATTTCTTTAATATTAAGTTTTGAAATAAGCACATGGATAGCAAACCGTGATCATTTTACACATATATTATTTTATTTAATATACATGTGTTCAGACCAGATTTTGAATCCTTCATACAGGGTGCTTTTAGTCTTTTATGATAGACTCTGGATGTCATCTGGGAATAGCTGTAGAGCTCCGAGTAAGAGTTCTGTCCTCTGGAGGGGGGGGGGATGAGTTACACTCTCGTATGGGTTGGTGTCTATGGGGAGACGGTCGTAGGGGTCATCTGAAGGAACTATGGAACATGCACAAGTAACATTGTTAGGAAGGTCTTCGGGAGAACGAGAAGGGGTTTCACTCCCGAAGACTCTCTGACGCCTAAGTCAGGTTACCACTGAAGAGTAAGTTTATTCAGAAAGTGAGTATGGGTTGAGTTTGGAGGCCACATCCGAAGATCGGGGCCGCTGTTTGTTATCTCTGAGAAGAATAACAGTAGGAAGAAATCTCCATAGAGAGACCGGGTTTGGAGCTTTCTTCCTAGGGATTGGGTTACTAAGAATATTCTCAGGAGAGTATCCCCCAATCGAGTTTGACTTACGAGCTTGTTCTCTTTCTGTCTTGCCGTATCCTTTTTGGACCATTCCCCTTCTCCTGTGAAGATCCATCTTGGGTATTTATAGAAGAAGTGTCCTTACCTTTGGCTCCTATCTCGGCTGAGACCCTTCGTCAAGTCACATCACATGTTTCCTCCGTAGAGTGGCAGGCCGCTTTCCCGGGCGGCGATATGTATGGCTCTACAGCCTGTCTAGTCTGTCAGAGACGTGCTCGACTACTTTTTTGGAGCAGTCCTACTATGTACTGGAACAATACAGCTACCTACTATGTGCTGAGGTCTCAGCTCCTCATTAGATGGTGTAAAATCACCCTTAACAATTGCCCACGACTCTCCATCTTGTTCCCAAAGGAGAAAAGGCGGCGAGCGGAGTCTCATCATGTCCCGATACGGTTATTATATGCTTTCCCTGCGGATAGTTCACATATGTAATAGTTAAGTGTTCTTGCTCTTACAAGATTTCGAACAAAATACTTCTTTTGAGGGATTTTCCCGACTGTGCTGATGTTTGACCCGGTTCATAACCTAAGTAACCATTCGCCAATTCGAGGTGACTTGGAAACCTGGATCGGAGTTCCCAAGTTGTGGTGCTTGCCGTGCAGGACATCTTTGATAGTTTCCTAAGGGAACAATGTGTTACTTTGTCGCATACGACATCTCCCTAGAAGGATTAACCTTTTCTACTTCGCTCGTCACTTAGTAGGTTGGGATGTGCTGTCTTCTTTACTGGTCTTGTAAGTAGGACCCCGCAAGGGTCGAGGCAGAGCAGTGATGCCTGACTCAATAGATACATGACCGGGGACCCTTGGGGTACCTAAAGAGGAAAAATGATTTTCTCTGTGCGTGGGTTGCTAACATAGAGAGGAGGCATTATTTTTTTGCAACATGTACGTATCAGCTTGTGGCAAGAAGGATATTTCCTGAGGGTGCTATCTTAAACCCTGAAATGCTTGGACAGTCTTTGTATTGTGTTTACACGGTGGATATTTGGTTGTTTTGTTGGATCGTGATTGGCATGTCCCAACGGGGAGCATGCGAGAGTTTTTTAACCGATGATGTCCATGCAAGGAGGGGCATCGAGGCGGACTTGAGTGAGGACACCTTATATTTCTAGAGAAACCTTGTCGTTATTAGGTATGCAAGTCCAAGCATGCGAGATTGGGTACCCCGGAGAACAAGATAACGAGAGGATGTTGGCGCGGGATCCATGAGGGATACAACCACTTTAGATATCCACGTACAAGATGGACGTGCTGGAAATGTTTGAGTTAGGTGTTAGTCGTGGAACATGTGCAGAGACAAGCTAGCCCTTGCGGGATATGAGTAAGTAGAAATGCAAATGACCCTTTAAGGGATAATGAAACAAGAACCCTGAGGAGATGCACGCAAGCAAAATGCAAATGACCCCAGAGGGATGGATAATGAAATAGGAACCCCGAGAGGATGCAAGCAAGCAAATACAAATAACCCTGAAGGGATAATAAAACATGAATCCCAAGGGGATGAATGCAAGCAAAATGCAAATGACCTTGGAGGGATAATTAAACAGGAACCCCGAGGTTGGAGCATAATGGTCAATAGGAAAGGCGTGATCCGTAACTTTTCTAATTCTTTTTTTTATAGTTATTTCCCTATTAGTAACAGCTATAGTGTTTCGTTTAAGGGTGGTTAGTTAAGGTTAAAATTGCTAGGGTCAGTACTAGTGGAGGCTTGCGAATGAGGGATGGACGAGATAATGTCCTAGACTCCATAGGCTGGTTGGGAACTCGGCTAATGTCCCTTAGGGTGAGAGTGTGGTATTGTGTGGTGCCATACGGATTGGTGTGGTGTTGGTCGAGAACTCTTGACCCACGATCGATAGGATCCGGTCGAGAGACTCGACAGACGATCGATAAGGTTATCGAGAGAGACTCGATCCAGGATCATTAGGATTTGGTCGAGAGATTCGACAGACGATCGACAAGTCTATCGAGTGAGACTCGACCCACGATCGGTAGGATCTGGGTGAGAGACTCGACAGTCGATCGATGGGGCTATCGAGTGAGACTCGATCCACGGTAGGTATTATCCGGTCGAGAGACTCGACAGGTGATCGATAGGGTTATCGAGAAATACTTGACCCATGATCGGTGGGGACAGTCGAGAGGTGCTCGACCCACGATCGATGGTGCCAGTCGAGATATAATCGACCAATGATTGTTAGGATTAGTCAAGAGAAACACGACCGAGTTTCCTCTAGATCAGGAATTCTTGACTATTTGGGAAGTCACGATCGGTCTGGAGGATGCTTCAAGCTAATCCGGATCTGCCTCGACCCATATGATTTGATTGACATAATAGGGTGTTAGAAGAAGGTTGGTACGATGAAGGTAAGCATCGGACCGACGTTTTTGTGCATGATTGGCTAGAAACCTTACTGTGTGGATAAATGGACGTAACGAACGAGACTGCAGTCGAGGAAACATCAATGTATCCGACCCATTCTCATTAAACAACCAAATAGAGCTATGGTGGAAGACCAAACAAGAACATGATTGAGTAATCCGAATGGTTACTCGACAATTCTTAAGCCAACCCTACATTAAGGCCTATAGGTAAGGATTGGTTTGGGAAACTTGAGTTATGACTTATACGGCTAAGGGGATATAGTAGGCACAAACCATATTGGATTGTCCTCAACCCAACCTGACCGTGAACCTTACCATCACTAATGAATATTCTTAATGTGTGAATTTCTGCAGGGACGGTCACCATATGGCCATAGATGTTGTGACGGATAGCGTATTGGGATAGTCGTACCTACTTTGTGTTGGGGTCAAATTCAACCCTTCTGAAATTAATGGGTAAAGAAACGACTAAGTACAAATAGAACCCGACCAGCAAAGATAGATGGCTCGGGTAACCCGATATTTTGTCTCCCCAGCTGAAAAGGGGATCGGCATATTGACGCGAGCCAAAAGGATCAGCCCGCACGTCCCTGAGCTGAAAAAGGGCTCGGCCCATTTCCCAAGAACCAAAGGGCTCGGCCCACGCGTACCCGAGCCAAAAAGGGCTCAGTAAATTGCCCATGAGCCAAAGGGCTCGGCCCGCACGTCCCCGGGCCAAAAAGGGCTCGACCCATTTTCCACGAGTCAAAGGCCCTGACCTTCACGTCCCCAAGCCAAGTTGTCATTTTTTCTTAATAACGAGCCGAGACACGTTATTGGATCTTAATGGGCCGAGGAGTCATACCAGAAATATTCTGGGGTGAGAGGGAAAAGGAAGATAGAAATGAAGAAAGGAAAATGAGCGAAAGAAGGAAATTTCCTTATTCATTCAGGAGTAATCCTAGCCGACTTAGAATTCTATAAATATGAATGTACATCTCGGGAAGAGGGGATCCGCAATTTTACTTAGTAAAACCCTAGACTTTTTGCTTTACAAACACTTGTAATCTCTGTTGGGATCGGTTTTCACCCCACTGAGATCAACAGAAATTTAACTAAATATAGAAAAGGGACGACCATGACAAGCTCAACTTATCACAAACCGAGCCCAAGAAACCTTTGGAAAATAGAGCCGTTGAGCTAAAGAGCTCGGATCGGTTCGACAACATACTAAAGAGATTGGTTCACTGATGACAAACAAGATCTTTGAGTCAGCTTTCCAATGGAGTTGGAATTATATCATTTGGAGCTCAGGTTGGCAAGATACACCCGATTTACTGAAGACATATCAATATGTGCTCATCGTACCCGAGCCGTAGAAGAAGGGGTTCGGTGTCACCAGAATATAAGGCACCCTGAGCATAAATTTGGTCAGAAGATAGATGATTGAGTTAGATTTCATCCAAAAGAAGTTTGAAGTTATTTGGGTCAACGATCAGAAAGTTACATCAATTATCGTTGTTGGGGACAGATCCCACCTCTTGCGAATCAACGATTGAAAAATGGCTAAGTATGAAAGAACATTAGCAACCGGATCCCTAACCGTGGTTCGGGCCCCCCTAACCATGAAAGGAGGAATTGGTTAGGGTGCCCCCTAACCGTGACAAGAGGAGTTGGTTCGGATGCCCCCTAACCGTGACAAGGTGAGTTGGTTCGGGTGCCCCCTAACCGCGACAGAGTCAGTTGGATCGGGTCCCCCTAACCATGAAAGGAGGAGTTGGTTCGGGTGCCCCGAACCGCAATAGAGTGAGTTGGATCGAGATCCCTAACCGTGAATGAAGAGTTGGATCGAGATCCCTAACCGTGAAGGAAGAGCTGGATCGGGATCCCTAACCATGAAGGAAGAGTTGGATCAGGATCCCTAACCGTGAAAGAAGAGTTGGATCGGGATCCCTAACCATGAAGGAAGAATTGGATCGAGATCCCTAACCGTGAAGGAAGAGTTAGATCGGGATCCCTAACCATGAAGGAAGAGTTGGACCGAGATCCCTAACCGTGAATGAAGAGTTGGATCGGGATCCTAACCGTGAAGGAAGAGTTGGATCGGGATCCCTAACCATGAAAGAAGAGTTGGATCGGGATCCCTAACTGTGAAGGAAGAGTTGGATCGGGATCCCTAACTGTGAATGAAGAGTTGGATCGGGATCCCTAACCGTGAAGGAAGAGTTGGATCGGGATCCTTAACCGTGAATGAAGAGTTGGATTGGGATCCCTAACCGTGAAGGAAGAGTTGGATCGGGATCCCTAACCACGAAGGAAGAGTTGGATCAAGATCCCTAACAATGAAGGAAAAGTTGGATCGGGGTCAAGCCAAACGGATCAAGGTCAAGGCGAGGAGATCGAAGTTGTCGCCACCCGAACCGTGAACCATGATGTCACCCGAACTGTGAACCATGATTTCACCCGAACCGTGAATCATGATCTCACCCGAGCCGTGAACCATGGTGTCACCCGAACCGTGAACCATGGTGTCACCCGAACCGTGAACCATGATGTCACCCGAGCCGTGAACCATGGTGTCACCCGAGCCGTGAACCATGATGTCACCCGAGATGTGAACCATGGTGTCATCCGAGCCGTGAACCATGGTATCACCCGAACCGTGAACCATGGCGTCACCCGAACCGTGAACCATGGCATCACCCGAGCCGTGAACCATGGTGTCATCCGAACCGTGAACCATGGTGTCACCCGAGCTGTGAACCATGGTGTCACCCTAACCATGAACCATGGTGTCACCCGAGCCGTGAACCATGGTGTCACCCGAACCGTGAACCATGGTGTCACCCGAGCCGTGAGCAATGGTGTCACCCGAACCGTGAACCATGGTGTCACCCGAGCCAAGGTTCGATGGTAGGGATTTGGGCCGAGGCGACGAGCCCACGAATTCAAGCCCACAAAAGAGATGACAAGGTTAAAGCCCATGAATCAAAGTCCATGGTAGTAGCCGACTTTGCTAAAAGGAAATCCCTAGGAATTAGGAAATCTTCCTTATCTCTTTAGGCATTAACTTAGCCGATTGAAACTTATATATATATACTAATGTAAACACTCTGAAAAGGGGATCCACAATTTTACCTAGCAAAACTCTGTACTTTTGCTCTCATACAAAAAGCTTTCTAAGCAGCTTAATAAAAGACCATCTCTGGATCTCTGTCTGTGTTTTTGGTGGTTTTTACTCAGAAGTTTCGGATCTCTCTAAAAGACATGACGAATTTAATTGGCGTGAATTTACACTCCCACAGTTTGGCGCTAGAAGGAGGGGCCGAAATTTTCTTACTTAAAGGAACCACCGCAAAACCGATCCGGAGAACGATGACCACCAACGGAGAGCAAGATGCTACTGATGTGAGGAACACTGGCGTTGAGGATCAGACAAACCAATCCGGGAACACTGGGGAGACTTCGACGACACTCATGGAGATGAAGGTCATGCTGGAGATGCTGCTCAAGAAGGCGGAGGAGCAAGATAAGTTGAACAGCACGATGACGGGTGAGCTGAAGGCCCTGGCAACAGCGAGTCGAACCTAAGGCGTGGGATCAGGTCTGGATCTAGCGAGACGAATCGGAAGGCGCCTCAACCCAACAGCCCTGGATTTCTCTACCCCGCTCAACCCGCCAAGGACCCGTGGAAGACTGCCACCACTCCATCAAAGCTCAGCCAACCTGACCTCTGGAGCCCAAGGAGCAAGCGACACACCGATCGAAGAGGAGCCCGCCCCAATCGTCAATCTGGAGGAGGAAAATCGAATGGAGCAAAACGTGGAGAGCTGTGATAACCTCGAACCCCTACCAGCTGGCCAATCCCGAGCTGAAAGATGCGAGGCCATCCTTGAAGGAGATCAAGAGCTAACCGAGAAGGAGGAGAACATACTCTGGGTCGAGCAAGCACGGGTCAACAAAGAGCGCAGAGTAGTAGTCCGAGCCCAGAAAGAAGAGATGGTAATGATGCGAGCAGATATGGATCGAGCAGCTGCCGACATAAAAACCGTCCGATCCATGATGCACAAAGCGACTAGCAAGGTGCCGGAGATAGATCGGGTACTAGAGGAAGCACAAAATACCTCGTTTACAGCACGGATTACTAGCACAAGAATTCCAGACCCCGGAAAGATGGAAGTCCCGATCTACGAAGGAAAGATCGATCTAAAAGAGCATCTAACGGCTTTCGCTATAGCCTTCTCTTCGTGGAGCATCTCAAGGGACCGGCGCTCCAGTGGTTTTCCAGGCTCGAGCAGAACTCCATCAACAGCTACAACCAACTGTCCGCGGCATTCTTAAAGCATTACTCCATATTCATGGATCCCAGAACATCCGACGCCGATCTGTGGACCCTGGCTCAAGGGCAGAATGAAATACTCTAGAGTTTCATCGGAAGATTCAAAGCCGTCATGTCCAAAGTGGAAGGCATGAGCGACAAAGCAGCCTTATTGGCCCTAAAGCGAGCACTCTGGTTCAACTCCGATTTTCGCAAGGAAATTGCGCTGAATGCCCCCACAACGATACATGATGCAATGCATCGAGCCACAGACTTCATCACCGAAGAAGAAGAAATGAAGATCCTAACTGAGAAGTATAGGAAGGAAAAGACAGTGAACCACTCTCCCCAAGTTTCAACTCCTTCTAACGCTAAGAGGCATAGCCAAAATTCTGGCTATATGCAGCACAAGGGTGGTTTTCGAGGAGCTCACAACTATCAAATCGATGTCCTTGGTTTCGGTCGAGGAAGAGGCCGAGGCCGCGGAAGAAGTTCACGGAGCACGTGGACCAAAAGCGACAGTTCTTATGACGAAATGGCCTACTGCGAATACCATCATTACTATGGACACTCGACGGGGAATTGTCAGAGTCTTGGCGAAAAACTCACGGTGAAACTAATGGCGGGAGAACTCGGTGACACTATCACCCTCAAAGATCTCGAACGAGAAGACGAAGAAGACCAGCCTGATCAGGCTGCCCAAACTAGAGATGCGATTAAGAGAGGGAGACAAACCGACGAGGCAACACAACATGATTCCCGTAGAAGAATTAACATGATAATGGGAGGATCCCAGTACTGCATAGATATGGTGTCCTCAATCAAGGCGTTCCAACGCAAGGCGGATGTTAGCACCAACTGGTCGGTGCCCGTCAATTTGCCAAATGATGTGATTTCATTCAAACAAAGTGAAGCAGTCATCATTGACCAGCCTCATATCAATCCTCTCGTTATCAAGCTGATCATAAGAGACCATGACATTGCTAAAGTGCTGATTGATATGGGAAGTTTTATCGATGTTATTTTTCGAGAAACATTAAGGCATATGGAGATCAACCTATCTGAAGTTACAGAAACACCGGAGCCACTATCCGGATTTTCAGGAGAAACAATGATGACACTTGGAACGATCAGGCTACCCGTTCGAGCCGAAGGAGTAACAGAGATCGTAGAATTTTCGGTGATAGATCATCCCGCGATATACAACGTAATCATGGGAACTCCTTGGATAAATTCTATGAGAGCTGTCCCATCAACATACCACATGTGCATTAAGTTTCTGACGCCGAACGGAATCAAAACCATTAGTGGAAATCAGAAGGAGTCCCGAAGCTGTGTTATGGCCGAGTATAAGCTCAGGAATCACATAGCAGAACTTAACACGAAGACGAAGCAGAAGAAAGCCAAGCCGAACCGGCAACCTAAGAACGAGATATTTAACTTCAATTCGAACGGGAGTGTACGAGCTCGATAACATTACCGATATTTCAGTACCAGGATCTCAGAATACAATGCATCTCAAGAAATAGTAAGGTATTTTACATGAACTACGAGGCGGCTTGATCCCTACAAAGGGTACGTAAGCAGCTCATCTTCAGATGGGTTCAGCTTCCCCCCTCTTTTAAAAAGGGAGGGGGGGGGGAGTGGGTACGTATACTCGTATACTCCCATCTTTATAATAGGCTCTACGTCTACTTAATGCAAGCTTTTCGAAGCTACGATCATCATATCACATTCTTTTCGAATTACTAAAGTCTTAACTAAACAGACATCTCATTTCACTCTCGTTGTTGCTGGCCACAACAATGAACTACTACATCCTTTACGGATCTAACTATTACATCCTAGCGGATTAAAAGCGCGCGCTATATAAATTTCTATGTCCATTGTCGGAGCGGATATCTTACGGTAGCGTATCCATAAACTGAAATGTTCATCTTAAATCCAACAAACAAATCGTTGATCATAACAGTACTACATGTTCATTGTTGGAGCGGATTTGTTGATGGCAACTCGTCTGTAAAGCAAAATGATCATCAAAAACCCAACAAACGAATAGTTAGTCGCAACAGTACTATATGTCCATTGTCGGAGTGGATATGCTTACGAGAGCGTATCTGTAAACCGAAATATTCATCTTAAACCCAACAAATAAATCGTTGGTCGAAACACCTATGTACATTGTCGGAGCGGATATGTTTACGGTAACGTATCCATTTAACCGAAATATTCATCTAAAACCCAACAAACGAATCGTTGGTCGCAACATCTTAGAAACATAACACTAAACGTATATCGTTAGTGTGAAATACATAAACATGTTTTGTCTAAACCAAGATATCACGCATTTCTTAGCACGCTGGTCTTTAACTTCTTAAAACCCAGTAGACATCGCTTCATAGCACACTGGAACTTAGCCACTCTCCGCAGAGGTGCCCGTTGGAACTTGGCCCTTGAAAATGTCTCATAAAGCAACAAAATAGTTTTGGTGCATCGAATTCTCATGATAATCTTGGCACATCACGTTTTCCTTGGCACAATGCCACGTCCTTTTTTCCTCGGCAAAATGGCTCGTCATGTTTTCCCCGGCCTAAATGCCTCGTCAAGTACTCTTACGACAAAATAGCTCAGAAATTTGATCGAAGACAGAGCTCGATGATTTCATCGAAGATACAACTCAGCAAAGTGATCAAAGAAACGGTTCGGCACATCATAAACGCCAATTTCAGCTAGGCATGTTGATCTCAGTAACGACTACTTTCACCTCGGCATCACCATCACTGATACTGCCGTGCTGGGGGGGGGGCTAACTGTTGGGGTCAATTTTCACTCCACTGAGATCAATAGAAATTTAACTAAATATAGAAAAGGGACAACCATGACAAGCTCAATTTATCAAGAACCGAGCCCAAGAAACCTTTGGAAAATAGAGCTGTTGAGCTAAAGAGCTCGGATCGGTTCGAAAACACACTAAAGAGATTGGTTCGATGATGACAAACAAGATCTTTGAGTCAGATTTCCAATGGAGTTGGAATCATATCATTTGGAGCTCAGGTTGGCAAGATACACCCGATTTACTGAAGACATATCAATATGTGCTCATCGTACCCGAGCCGTAGAAGAAGGGGTTCGGTGTCACCAGAATATAAGGCACCCCGAGCATAAATTTGGTCAGAAGATAGATGATTGAGTTAGATTTCATCCAAAAGAAGTTTGAAATTATTTGGGTCAACGATCAGAAAGTTACATCAATTATCGTTGTTGGGGACAGATCCCACCACTACAAGAAAACAAGGATTTTGCCACTACAAAATACAACTATTTTGCGACTAGTTTGGGACAAAAAAAATTGAAGTCGCAAATTAGTTGATAATTAACAACGGACACAAACAATGAGAATTTAGTTGCATATTTGCTACAAATAAGTGACGGTATTAAGACAAATTTTGCGAGTTGCAAATCAGTAAAAAAATAATGACGAAATTGTGACTTCTCAAATAGTCACAATTGTGTAGTTGCAAAATAGTCCTGTTTTTTAAACGACATTTTTGCAACTGCTAAAGTAATGAGAAAAAGTGGGTAAGTAGTTGCTATATTTGGTTGGTAGAACACGTTTTCCTCACCGCAATTAGATGTACCTAATTTTCGTTGCTACAATATTTGTAGTTGGAAAGTAGTTGCAAACGTTTTCTATATAACCACCACACGATTCTTTCATTTGCAGCACCACCTCATTATTAGCAAAAAAATTCTAGCAATTTTAGAGAGAGAAAAAATGGATGCTAATTACAATTATTGGAGTTCAAGAGGGTGGATGTACAACCGAATCGATGATCAAACAAACAATATCTCGGCAGAGTTTATGGCGGGGGTTGAGGGGTTCATGAATTTTGCGAGTAATCAAAAATTTGCACTAGATAATAGAGGTAAATTTTACTGTCCTTGTGTGAGTTGTAAAAATGAAAAAGTTCATACAAGGCGTAAAATATCCGACCATCTGTTTAGTAGAGGATTTATGCTAGGTTATTATATTTGGTACAAGCATGGAGAACAATTGAATGTTGATTTAGGAACGAGTCATGGTAATACAAACTAGACAATTAGAAATCAAGAAGAAGTCTTTGTAGAAGGAGATAGATATGTAGATATGGTGAATGATGCATTTTGTGAAACCATGTCTCCTGGTAATATCTATCAAGATGACCATGGTTTTCATAATGCTTCAGGACCCAACCATGAAGCCAAAAAGTTGTACGATATGCTAGAAGCTGCGAATAATCCTCTGTATGATGGTTGTCGCGAAGGTCACTCGCAGTTGTCTTTAGCTTCTCGGATGATGAACATTAAGACAGGATGTGAAATGTCTGAAATGTGTGTGGACGTTTGGGCTGAATTGTTTACGGAGTATTTGCCAGAAGGAAATCAAGCAACAGGTTCATACTACGAAATCTAGGCCTTCCATTTCATACAATTGATGTGTGCATTGAAAATTGTATGATCTTCTGGAAAGAAGATGAAAAATGGGATCAGTGTAAATTTTGCAGGGTGCCAAGATATAAGCCTAGCGAGGGACGTACGAAAAATACCATTCAGTCGTATGTGGTATTTACCAATTACTGACAGACTGAAGAGAATGTATCAGAGTGATAAAACTACCTCGACAATGAGATGACATGCTGAGCACGAATCTGAGGAGGGAGAGATGTGTCATCCATCTGATGCAGCTGAGTGGAAAAATTTTAAACAGCTACATCGACAATTTGGGGATGAAACACGGAATGTTTATCTTGGCTTATGTACTGATGGATTCAATCCATTTGGTATGTCTAAAAATCATTCGTTATGGCCTGTGATCCTTACTCCTTACAACTTACCCCCGGGTATGTGTATGAATAGAGAGTTCTTGTTTCTGACGATTTTGAATTCTAGGCCGAAACATCTGCGGGCTAGTCTTGATATCTTTCTCCGACCTCTCATTGATGAGCTAAAAGAATTGTGGTCTACAGGAGTTGAGGCCTATGATGTGTCCATGAACGAGATCTTTACTCTAAAAGCAGTCCTTATGTGGACGATTAGCGACTTTCCAGCATATGGGATGTTGTCAGGATGGACTACACACGGAAGATTTTCATGTCCCATTTGCATGGACGAGACGAAGGCTTTTCAACTGCCAAATGGTAGGAAGTCGTGTTGGTTTGACTGCCACAGAAGATATCTTCCTCATCATCATCCATTACGGAAGAATAAAAAAAACTTTATAAAGGGAAACCATGCTTTGGATGAGTACCCACCTCAATCTTTGACCGGTGAACAGGTTTTATACGAACGTATAAGGCATGTCAATCCACCAAAGACATCAGATTGTGGGGGAAATGGTCATGAAGTAAAAAAAGATGGATATGGGAAGTGGCATAACTGGCATAAAGAGAGCATATTTTGGGAACTTCCGTACTAGACAGACCTCAACCTACGACATTGTCTTGATGTTATGCACATAGAGAAATTTCTTTTCGATAACATCATGAATACTTTGATGAACGTTTCCGACAAGACAAAAGATTCAGTTAAGTCAATAATGGATATAGCGAGATTCTGTTCTCGAAAAGAACTGCATCTTGATGATCAAGGTAGAGCCCCGTTTCCTATCTTTAGATTGACCCCATTGGCCAAACAACGCTTACTGGAATGTGTGAAATATGAGGTTAAATTCCCAGACGGATATGCATCAGACTTATCTACATGTGCGGATATTGATTGAGGAAAGTTTTCAGGCATGAAGAATCATGACTGCCATTTTTTTATGGAGCGCCTACTTCCGTTTGTTTTTGCAGAACTCTTACCCCAAAATGTTCACCTCGCATTATCGGGTAATAATATATTTAGAGAACTTTGATTACCCTATATATATATCACTGTATAAAAAATTTGAGCTTTGGATAAATATTGTAGGAATTGGAAGATTTTTTCGCGACTTATGTTCTAGATCATTGCAAGAAAGCCAAGTTCGAACTCTGAAAGATAACATTGTCATCATTATGTGCAATTTGGAAAACATCTTTCCTCCTTCTTTTTTTGATGTGATGGAGCACGTAGTTATACATCTTCCATATGAGGCAGAACTAGGCGGTCCTGTGCAATATAGATGGATGTATCCATTTGAAAGGGATGGTGAAGAACAAAAGATATGCGACATGATCGATTGTCCAAGCATACTTGAATGAAGAGATATCATATTTCGCAGAGCACTACTTTGCCGCTCAGATACGTACCAAAGCAAGGTACCTCATAGGTTTTTTTGTACATATGTAATTATTTTTAAAATATATGTAATAATTTGTTATTGTAATGTTTATTTCACTCTAACTATTAGTTTTGGCAGATCCACTAGATTCGATGAAGGTGAAGTCCTGGTATATCATGTTTCTGGAGTACCATATATATTTACTCATGTTGGTCGTCCAAGTGGCAAATGTAAGGAAGTATGGTTTTCTCAGGAAGACTATCAATGCGCACATGCTTATATTTTGCGTAATTATGAATATTTTCGGCCATTAGAAAGGTACAATAAACTATAGTTATTTAAATATTTTAAATTAGCAAAATTTATCTCGTATTCCAATCCAAAATTTCTTGGTTTTTACAGCTTGCACGAACAAGAGATTCGCTATTTATACCCAGAACTATAAGATAATGAGGTATCTGTCAAAAGGGACGAAGATTTTCCAAGCTAGGTTAGAAAATATGTATGTAATCGTTATAATTTTTGTATGTATTTATATATTAATAGTTAACACAAATCTTGACTTATCCTATTACAGGTGTTCGAATATTCAAGAAACAGAGGCAGTGGTGAAGCATTTCCTATATGGTTCAAGAGCTAGTGCAAGGTCCCAAAAATAAAGGAAAAACGTGGCCTGTATATTTCACAAGAGGTTATTTGTTTCATACGCTCAAATACGGACAAAGAAGAAAAACAATGAACTACATCATATGTGTTCGCGGACAAAATTACTCTGATGCATCAGATGAAGCTGATTTTTATGGGAATTTAATAGATATCATAGAGTTTGAGTATCAAGGATTGGTTAAGCTGAAGATCACTCTTTTTAAATGTGAATGGTATGATCCTAGGATTGGTAAAGGAACTCGCCGGAGCGATGGAGGGGTTGTTGACGTACTCTCAACTGGAAAATATCGAAAATATGAACCATTTATTCTTGGTACGTTATTTCACATTTCGTACTTTGCATTTTATTTGACAATCATACTTGGCATTTTATTTTACAATCATACTTGGTTAATTATATACTTGGACTACAAAATTTAGGTTCACAAGTGGATCAAGTTTGTTACATTCCGTACCCATCTACCACAACATCGAGAGAGTTGTGGCTTAGTGTCATCAAAGTCAATCCAAGGGGAAATATTGTGGGAAAATATAAAGAAAAAGAACTATTACTTTTGCAACAAGAGACTTCTGATGATGCCAATACGGTCGAAGAAATTCCAGTAGGTCGACTGGCAGATGAAATAAACTCAACTGAATTTATCGATTTCGAAGTCGAAGATGCCAAACCAGATGATGAATTCCAATGTAATATCTCATCTTCTTCGGATGATGAAGATGAAACTGAAGAATAATGTAAAAGTTTATTCAATAAATATAGAATTCAAGTGATTCTAATACGTATATTATGTTTTCTACCGAAATAGAATTGATTCTAATACGTATATTATGTTTTAAGTGATTTTATAATTTGCCACGACTACAACTATTGCAACTTATTTGCGACAACCAGTAAATGGTGCAACTAAACCGCGACTGCAGATATTGCAACTTATTTGCAATGACCAGTTTTGCAACTAAAAAGCGACTACAGATATTGCAACTAAAATGCGACTACAATATCTAATATATAAAACATTCGTGGACGGTTTATACAACTGAATCGAATGGCCCAACGGTTTCGCACAGTCAAATAACACCGACACGAACATGTATACCCGGATTCGAGTCTAGCGATGGCAACCACCATTTTCTCATGTGTAGGGGTATGAGAACAAATATTGCAACAAATATGTGACAACCGTTTCAAATAGATATTATTTTTGCCACTAATTTGCGACGCATGAATAAATAATGCAACTAATATGCAACGATTTATATAATTATTTAACTTATACATACTTATATTATCTTTTTAAATATTCTAATACACTTGCATTAAGTCACGTACAATTTTATGGATATAAACAAAGGTAAACATTATGTTACATTTAACAATTAATTTCCATAATCCTTTAAACCTATCATATCTCAAACATTAGTTAACATTCCATACATTATAAGAATATTTTCATAGTATATCTTCTAAGTTATTTTGATTTGAAAATAAATTAGTTAAACTATACAAACTATAGAAAGAAATATACTTCTTTTAGCACAAATATTCTAACTTGAAAGTATTTGTTAAAAAAATTTGATTTAGGGTTTAAGGTATAGGGTATAGAGTATTCTATGGTACCAAATTGCAACTAGAAAATGACTAAAAAGTCACTTAAAAATACGTAGTCGCAATTACATTGCTCTTTTATTTTGAGAATATATGTTAAAAAATTGTTTTACCGCGTTAAAATTCGTAAATTTGGGTATTCTTAAATTTGAGAATATTTAAAAAATTTGATTTACGCAGTTATAATTTGTAGTAACAATTTAGTTGACAATTTAGGGATTTTTTTTTTCAACTTTCACCCCGTTTGACACCAAATACTTATAAAATATTTTGTTTTACCTGTTTAATTTTTGGAGTCGCAATTTCGTATGTGTTTTCCAACTAATTAGCAACTAATTTTTTTTCAGATAAAAACTTAAGGATAAATAAATACGATCTAGAACTTTCCTCTTCTTCTACAAGCCCATCTTCTCTTTCCTCTTCTTCTACAAGCCTATCTTCACTTTCACCGTATACACCTGTAGATCTGTTTCAATGTCACCACCTGGAAGATTGCAGAGAGGTCGAGGCGGAGGACATGTTAGACAATCGGCTAATAGAGAATCGTCGACATCATCCACACCGTCGGTCTCCCAATCTCTCAACTCCGTTACCCTAACCCCTCTTCTGGCACAATACACCTTCACCCAACATTCGATACCTGAAACCCAACCTCCACAACCGCTGCATGTCCCAAATCAACCTCCGCAACCGCTCCAAGTCCCTAATCAACCTGATCCACCACCGCAGCAACGACCGTTCCAAGTCCCCAATCAACCTGCTCAACCGCCGAATCACCCTCCGCAGAATCATGAGCAACAACATCAAATGTCGTTGGATCAGTTGCTCGCTATGCCTGGCCGAGAGGAGAACCTCATAAAATTACATCCGAACATCGAAGAGGGTCATTGGTAATACTTTTTTTTTTGTCATTGGTCATTGGTAATCAAATCTTGGTCTTGCTTTTCACTTGAGATATATTCGTTTCGGTAATCCTTTCTTGGTCTTGCTATTCACTTGAGATATATTTCTTGATCTTTGTAGGTTTGATCGAGATGATGGGTCGACAATAGTTCGGAAGATAACAAAGATTTTCAAAGACAAATTTGATGGACCTTACTACAGTTGGACTGTTACGCCTCCTGATAAACAAGATCGTTATTTTGTAGCATTCGCGGTACGATTCATTTGCCTTATGTTTCTGGTTTTACTTCGTATTATGACTTGAGTTAATTGTTTGGTGATTAGCGTGGAGGTTTATGTCGTTTAGGTTGAAACTCTCATTTGGTTTGTGTTAGAATGTTTAATCAGTTTCCAGGCTTGTTTCATGCTCATGTTTGCGGCTGATTTGGGTTTAAATTCTCATTTGGTTTATGTTAGAATGTTTAATCAGTTTCCAGCCTTGTTCCATCCTCATGTTTGTGCATGGTTTGGGTTTAGAATATTTGATCAGTTTCCAGCCTTGTTTCATACTCATTTGGTTTGGTCTCTGATTTTTTGTTTTCCTCTCTCTGATTTGATATGTTTTGACATCTTGGTAGCACGAATATACGTGGGATCCTGTTATCACACCTCTAGTGCGTCATGAGTTTAATGTTATTGGAACAAATCGAATGAGAGGGATGGTCAGCACTGTAAAGATAGACAACAAGCGGCCTACATGGATCAACCCTAATTTGTGGATAGTAATGCAGTCCGAATGGAGGACTGAAGAAGCAAAGGCAAGGAGTAAAAGAGCATCCCACTCTCGAAAATCTCCTCGTGATGGACTAGGTCCAAAAAAACAGGTGGCTGGATCTAAAAAGTACTTGCAAATTGAGCGAGAAATGGTTAGTACAAAACTAAATTTATATTGATTATTCACTTGGGAATTCTGTTTATATTGGCTCCTTTCATAACTGTTATTTATTTCATATTGTCTTTCTTTATTGCAGGTGATTGAACTTGGTAGACCAATCTCCATTGGAGAAGTTTTCCTCAAGACGCATACAAGAAAAGACGGCTCTTTCGTTGATGAAAAGGCGAAGCAGATAGGGGAGGCTTACAACCAGAACTTACAAGTCAAGCTGTCTCAGTTGGAGGTTGATACTTCGATAACCTCAGATGGTAGTTCTCAATCACAACTCTCCCAAAATGAGATGAACAAGATATTCATCGACTCAACGACTCAAGATGAGCGAGGGAGGCCTTATGGACTTGGTAGTCTTTTCCGTATCCACGGAAAGGAGAATAGCAGTTGGGGGAGCAGCTCATCTACAATCATTTCATTGCAAGACCAACTCAAAGCAGGTCAACGCAAGATTGAAGAACAAGAAGCAGAGAACGAGCGACGTGATGCCGAGATTGCACACCGAGATGTCGAGATTCAACAGAACAAGATTCGGATGGAGAAGCTCCTCACATACCTTGGGGCAAATGATCCGGATTTAGCTTCGTGGATGGACTCGCAAACAACACCTCCGACAACAAATTGAACAAGTTCGATCTTGAAATTCTTTCTTTTAGGATCATTTTTAGGTTCATGGAATATGTTTTGTTAACTTTATTTGTTTTTTGTTGTACATTTTAATGGTTTATAAATATTATGTAAATTAATTTTTATAATATTATATTTACTAATTATAAATTTACGATTTGTTTTATAAAACCAATTTATTTATAAAATAAAATTAAAAACCACTATTTTATATATTAAATACAATTTCTTAAAAAAATATGAGGTGTTGCAAAATAGTAGCAAAAATTCCAACACTCTTACAACTACAACAGACCTATTAAAGCAATTTCTGTTGTATTAACTAAGTATAGTTGCAATTCAGTTGCAAACATTTCCCACTACTTTGCCACGACATATTTATAACCTAGTCGCATATTAGTCACAAATCACTGCAACTAATCTGCGACATACATATAAAATAGTCACAAATTAGTCATAAATTACTGCAACTCATTTGCCACTATACTTTGTGACTTTTCATCAGTCTCAAAATCGTTGCAACTATTACAACTATATTACAACTCAGAGTCAACACTGAAAACTCTCCCAATATTGTCGCAAAATTATAGCGACCATATACCCACCGTTTTTTCCAACGACTTTACATGATTTGCGATTACCTTTGTTGTTGCAAATTGTAGTTGCAAATATATGACTGTATATAGTAGTCGCAAAGTAGTGGGGTAGTAGCAACCAATTTGCAACGCCAAAATTTAGCGACGAAGATGTTGCGACGCCAACATGTCGTCAAAAAGTAGCCTTAATAGTCAAATTGCGACTACATTGTAACTAAACGGTTAGTGGCAACATCTTTTTTTTCTTGTAGTGCACCTCTTGCGAATCAACGATTGGAAAATGGCTAAGTATGAAAGAACATTAGCAACTGGATCCCTAACCGTGGTTCGGGACCCCCTAACCATGAAAGGAGGAATTGGTTAGGGTGCTCCCTAACCGTGACAAGAGGAGTTGGTTCGGATGCCCCCTAACCGTGACAAGATGAGTTGGTTCGGGTGCCCCCTAACCACGACAGAGTGAGTTGGATCGATATCTCTAACCGTGAATGAAGAATTGGATCGGGATCTCTAACCGTGAAGGAAGAGTTGGATCGGGATCCCTAACCATGAAGGAAGAGTTGGATCAGGATCCCTAACCGTGAAGGAAGAGTTGGATCGGGATCTCTAACCATGAAGGAAGAATTGGATCGAGATCCCTAACCGTGAAGAAAGAGTTGGATCGGGATCCCAAACCATGAAGGAAGAGTTGGATTGAGATCCCTAATCGTGAATGAAGAGTTGGATCGGGATCCCTAACCGTGAAGGAAGAGTTGGATCGGGATCCCTAACTATGAAGGAAGAGTTGGATCGGGATCCCTAACCATGAAGGAAGAGTTGGATCGAGATCCCTAACCGTGAATGAAGAGTTGGATCGGGATCCCTAACCGTGAAGGAAGAGTTGGATCGGGATCCCTAACCATGAAGGAAGAGTTGGATCAAGATCCCTAACCAAGAAGGAAAAGTTGGATCGGGGTCAAGCCAAACGGATCAAGGTCAAGGCGAGGAGATCGAAGTTGTCGCCACCCGAACCGTCAACCATGGTGTCACCCGAACCGTGAACCATGATGTCACCCGAGCCGTGAACCATGGTGTCACCCGAGCCGTGAACCATGGTATCACCCGAGCCGTGAACCATGGCATCATCCGAACCGTGAACCATGGTGTCACCCGAGCCGTAAACTATGGTGTCACCCTAACCGTGAACCATGGTGTCACCCGAGCCGTGAACCATGGTGTCACCCAAACCGTGAACCATGGTGTCACCCGAGCCGTAAACCATGGTGTCACCCGAACCGTGAACCATGGTGTCACCCGAGCCGTGAGCCATGGTGTCACCCGAACCGTGAACCATGGTGTCACCCGAGCCAAGGTTCGATGGTAGGGATTTGGGCCGAGGTGATGAGCCCATGAATTCAAGCCCACAAAAGAGATGACAAGGTTAAAGCCCATGAATCAAAGTCCATGGTGGTAGCCGACTTTGCTAAAAGGAAATCCCTAGGAATTAGGAAATCATCCTTATCTTCATTAACTTAGCCGACTAAAACTTATATATATATACTAATGTAAACCCTCTGAAAAGGGGATCCGCAATTTTACCTAGCAAAACTCTGTACTTTTGCTCTCATACAAAAAGCTTTCTAAGCAGCTTAATAAAAGTATGGATCTCTGTCTGTGTTTTTGGTGGTTTTTACTCAGAAGTTTCGGATCTCTCTAAAAGACGTGATGAATTTAATTGGCGTGGATTTACACTCCCACACTCTCTCTGCAACAGCTCAATAAAAAACCATCTTCGGATCTTCGTGATTTTGGTGGTTAATACTCAAAAGTTTCAAATCCCTTTAAAAGTCCTTAACAAATTTAGTTGTACGGATTTCGAGTCCCACACTTTGCACTGACCATACGGGACAAAAACTGGTTACATTGATTGAAATGCTTTGGTTTTTGCTTGAGAACTTAGAACTCATGGACTATGGTTAATTTGGAAGTAGTATGCATGATTGTGAACCATAAGGATTGTTTGATCGCTGCATCATATAGGTGAAATGAATATTTTATAGTTGAGCTATTGGGCCGACCCACGAACTACCTAAATAGTCTTCGTGTTGTGCTTACACGGTAAAAATCTATTTGTTTTGTTAAAGCGTGTTACCCCAGGGAGAACGTACAAGAGTTTTTCACTTCTAATGCTTCTCATGAGAGAGAGGACATTGAAATTGGCCAAAATGGATCCTCAAGCAAGGATGCTTTAAGTCTCCCGAGAGATTTTGATGTTGACAGGTGCACATGTCCTTTTGGAGCATGCGAGATTGGGTGCCCCAGAGGGCGAGCCGATGAAATGATGTTATGGTGCAGGGTCTGCGGGATAAGACTGCTTAGAGATGTGCATGGGAAGTGTGCTTTGAGAGGTTTGGACTAGTGGCCAGTGTGTTAAGTTTATGCAATGCATGCAGGAATGAACAAATATAAGCCCTAACGGGGCATGACCAATCATGGAAGTTATAACTGCGAGTAATGAGGGTGTAATGATCCCGAAGGGAAGCACGGAATAAGGAAACAAGAACACCGAGAGGATGCAAGAAATTAAGCTATAATGACCCCGATGAGAAGCATGTAATATGGAAACAAGAATCCCGAGGGGATGCAAGAAATCAAGGTGCAATGACCTCGAGGGGAAGCACGGAAAAATAAGACAAGAACCTCGAGGGGATGCAAGCAATCAAGATGCAATGACCCCGAGGGGAAGTAGGGAAGAAGGAGACAAGAACCCTGAGAGGATGCAAGCAATCGAGGTGCAATAACCCCGAGGGGAAGCAGGGAACAAGGAGACAATAACCCAGAGGGGATGCAAGCAATAAAGGGAACAATGATCTGAGGGGAAGCAGGGAACAAGGAGACAAGAATCATGAGGGGATGCAAGCAGTCAAGGTGCAATGCGTATCTTCGAGAATACATGATTGTTATCTTACTTAAGGCATTGTTATCCGCAAACTTTAGAAGGAGTATGCTGATTTCCGCGCCATCTGCCGTGTTCGCTAAAACCTTCTTAGTGATCTCTTTGGGAGCGGGAGCCTGCCATGCCATTTGATAGCTATTCTTGGTTAAGGATGGCTTCCGAGAACATGGTGACTTATCACCGTGGTGCTCCGTCCATGTCTTCTCTTATTTCTATCTCGTTATTCTGCATATTGTTCCTTGTCTTATTCTTCAGCTAATTTTTACACGTGTCAGGCGAAGGTTCGCTTACAATGAGACATGCAATGAGAATAATATTTGTTATGTGGTGCAAAAAATTTCCCATCGTGTCGCTTAGTGTCCTGCTATTAATGATAAACTATGAACATGCCCTTGTCATAAATGTCCAGTCGTGGTTAACTACTCAAGGTGCTGAAATTTGCAATTTTGGTCCTTAATCTTCTTTTACCTTTTGCTACGACCCCAGAAGTTTTGAATGTCGATTTATTTTTCCCACAAAGTCTATAAAAAGTGTTCAGACGCTTTTAAGGTTTCTCATATTTTCCCACATTTATTTTTGCTCGTAATCGCTGTTTCCCCTTCCCGAGGTGCTTCCAAACTTTCTTTTCTTCAATATTCTCCCATTTACTCAAGGCGATGTCGAGTAGTCGATCTAGAGGCTGTTCATCCGACATCTAGCCGGCTTCTTCTTCCTCGAATGATGCAGGATCTCCTCCTAGGGAGGTTTCTACGTCGCCACCAGAGGCGGTAGAAAAGAGTCTAAGCTTGGTGACGTCATGCAGTCCTGCCACTTTGGCGGCAATTGTTAATGCGGTCTCCCACCCTGCTTAGCATGGAAGACTCTCTTCGCCGGACCTAGGGAACGAGCAGACTTCATCCCTTCGGCCACATTTCTCTCTACGTGGACTACATTCTATGGGGCTGATATACCTCGTATTTTACCGGTTTTTACTATGTTTTTAATAAAAAAAATTACTTGATTTTGGTATTTTATGGCTTCTTTGAATGTTTTTTTTTGTTTTTAGAGTCTTTATAAGAAATTGGAGCAATTTAGACCAAAAGAATGCAAAGAAGCAATTTGAAGATTGGACAGATCTTGAGCGTCAAATGTTTCGCATCAGATATGGAGACTTTCCCACCCTTGTATCAAACTCAAATTTTGCCACAAGATTATACGGGAGTGTTAATATGCTCTGGTTTTAACCCCAGCAACCACTGCAAGTGCACAACATCGCAGTAGTATAAGATGTGTCGAATCCCAAGAGACCAATTGCTACACTACAAATCTCCGAGAGAAGAGAAAAGTTAAGACATAAAATATAAGATTGTTGTAGTTGTATATCACGAAATTTGAAATAAAATTAGACACAGAAGTAATCAAAAACTTTTAAGAAAATTAATAAGAGAAAGCATCAGGTTTCAGGGTTATCTCAGAAAATCAGGAATTACAAAAAATAACATCATTCAACAGAGAATTAATTAAGAACCGTTCTTGAACTCAAATCACTAAGGTATAATTAGCCTACTCTCGCAGTACTAATCACTGTGTCAACAACCTAAATCTCTAAACTCTCATTTGATAGTTAAGAAGTTAAACATGCAGTAAGTTCAGGTTCGATTTGTTCACAAAACTCCTTAACTCAGTTCTCGTTGGTTAAGATGTTTTGCTCATCTATATTAGTTCAAGAAATTTAACAACACTTTTGGTGAGTAAATCAACCTAAGGACAATTTCTATGTGATCAATCAAGGAAACAACATGAAGCACAAATCATAGATGAAGAACCGAGTGAAATTCCCTATCGAAACTATCATCAAGTTAACAATCCATGATATCTCTTTGAATCCCTTTAACCTAACTAGGAGATTACTCAGACATAATCAAAGAAAATAAGCAAAGAGATGTAGAAGAAATCATGATAAAATCAAATAAGAAGTACGAAGATTCAGAAATATTCTCTATGAGAGATACAAAGTTGAGATCTTTTCTCTTGAAGCTAAAAAATGAAAATAAGAAAAAACTCTTGAATAATAAGTGTATGTTATGTCTAAAGTGGCTAAAAATGTGTATTTATAGGTCTAGGTCTCTTTTGGGTCGGTTTAGGAAAGTCCTGAACGAATTTGGAATATCGCCTTTTCTGCATAAAGGACCGGACTCGTGCAGGGGCTCTGCATCCAGTCTCTCCACCTGGTCTTCAACAGGACTGAAAACAATCAATGGCATACACCCGTTCCTTACACCCGGTCCTTCAGAGGATTTTTCAAGCCCGGGTGCGTTTTCTTCGTCTTGAGGTTGGTCTCTCCATCCGGACTTGTGCTAAGGTTGAATGGAAATCTGGAGAGGTGGACCAGAGGCATTGTCTGATAATATGGCCCTTTTGTACACCAGTTCCATGGACCCGGTCCATGCACCTTGTCCTTTGTCTTCTGCACTTGTTTTCTTCGCGGATCAAAATGACATATCTTGACGAGAATTGGTGTATCTTTCTGACCGTTGATCCAAATGACCTTGCTCCACTTCTGGATGAAATCTGACTCTAGTGGCTATTTTGTGCTCAATTTTCAGATCAATCCAATGATGGTAAGGCCTCCAACGGTTGTTAGACATCTGATGCTTCGAAACTGTCCAATATCTCGATTTTTTTTACCCTTTTCCCGTTGACCTGTAAGACTCTAAACACCAGAACACACACTAAAACTATCACTTAAGACATAAAACCGCAATAAAATCATTAGATTTAATAATACAAACTATACAAAAACCATAAAACTAGGATACATCAACTTCCCCGGACTTAGATCTTTGGTTGTCCTCACGCAAGGCAAAAAAAAAACAAATCACAAGTACAGAAAAGAGGTTTGAAAACATGGGAACTATCATATCTTGGGAATCATGTTCTGAAAGAGAATCTGCAGACCACATCAAACAAAGTCCATTCGAACCATTCGCACTATAATCCCTCTATGACTTTCGTAGTCTGGTTTATACTCATAATCCCAATCCTGCAAAAACCTTGAATTTACATCAGTTGACTCTTGGCATTCATTTAAAGTTGGCATGTACTTTCTCATCAAAGGAAATCCATAAGGGTAGATGGTCTAGGTAAAGGAATGGCTTAGTTGCTATGAGGCTAAAGTGTTTGTGGTTCCCAGATGCTCCGAAGAATGCAAGACATTATGCAAAGTCGCAAGAGATAATGGACCTAGTTAAGTCCACATTTTCCAGCCACCTCTTCCTCAACCAAACTTCACTGCAAATCTACTGCAAGTCACTGCAAATCACAGTAAGTCACTACAAATCACTGCAGATGAACCATAGACGTTTTTCCTTAGGCTTTTTTCGACCTTGAGACATTTTTATGCTTTTCCAATCCCCTTTCTCTCTAATTCACGTTTTTTTTTGTAGAGAGGGGAATCGATTCTTGATACTTAGTCTCAGAGGGTCACGAAATTTTGACTTTGAATTTCTCAAGGAACAAACATCTAGACTCATCTCAGATCATCCCACTTCACCAGGTTTTCTAAGGTACTCCATCTGTAGTGGCTAAAAAACTGTATCGATCCTTTCTCTCCGACATTTTTGCACATGTCCGCACATATGACAATGAAAAACAAGAGTGCATGAGGTCTGAAAGAAGGCAAGGTAAATGTGGGTACCAAACTAAAGATTAACTTAGCCATTCAGGCTCAACAAAGAGTGGTAACAAGGTGAAAGAAGATCCTGAATATCTAATATGTTTTCTTGATATCATGCCTTTGATGAGAAAATTTAAGTCCAATTAATAGTCCAAATAAATGAGTCAACTTTAGTGCCATCAAGATATCTACAAGTTGGAATTTTCTGGAGGAATTCCAGTCATGTGGTTTTTAGTTTGGACACCTCGAACAGACTTGATGGAATGGTCACTAGAAATCTCAATCTTACATAAATTCCCGAATGGTCTTAGTTCCCTACAAATTTTTTACTCAAGAAAAACATCAAAATGACTTGGTAAATAATCAAACTGGCACAAAGAAAAAAAAATACATTAGTAATAGGATAAGCACCCTCCCCCGAACTTACTTCACACCGTCTCCGGTGTAGAAGCAATCAACAGAAAGAGAGTGGAACATACTCAATAAAAAGAAAATAAAACCAGATAGATGGGTGGATGGGAGGATGATAAAATGTTATCACCTAAACATGGCTCTAAGGTGGACTGTTTCAGAGGTGGATGAGGATGTGAGGTGGCTCTCTTCTGGCCACGGGTGTGTGTGAGAAGCTCGGTGTCTGTAGAATCGACATAAAACTCCTCTACTGATCATGAAACGGGCTGGACATGACCAATGTCTGCATAGGGTGTTCCAAAATCTCCCTCAAAAGTCAGAGGTACTGCGTAAGGGTCAGGGTAGGGTGGGTAGCTAGAGACCTCACCAGTTGCAGCATCATTAGGAAAGTCTTTGCCAAAGGCAGATGCAAGTGAAAAATCACTAAACTCCGCCTCCGACTCATATGGAGAACGACTAGGACCAGCTCTGGAAGGTTTGAAGAACTGTAGTGGGGCTAACCTCCTGAGTTCAGTCATCATCGTAGAGATCGTCTTGCTATGAAAATATTCCATCTTCTCTAACCGGTATATGCGCTCAAGGGCCTCAGAAGTGGTCATCTTCTCCGCAACAATGGAAGTGTCATCTTCCAAAATTGTAGAATCAGCCAGAGCATTGTGCTGCTTGCGCTTCTTCTTGAAGTAGGTGGCCAAAGTGCAACAAGGACGCTCCTTAGTGGGGATGAAGTAAGAATTCGGAGATGGGTCAAAGGTAGGTGATCCAGAGCTCAAAGGTGGAAACTCACCACTCAGAATGAGAACAAACTCGGTCTTTCCTGCAGGTGTAGGAAAAAGGTAACATAACTGATCCACGACCTCAACCCATCCTCGAAGAAAATATGACTATTGTAGGCTCACAAGGTCCACTCTAGTGATGATGCTCCCAAATCGCATAGATATCGACTTCGTGGGCTCCAAATCATCAGCAATGTGCTTCAGGCTAATGAGAGAACGGGCTAGAACTGCAACAAGATTCACAACTGGTTTTGCTGGAATGAATGGTGAAATCAGAAGGTTGAACTCATCCACCAAAGTTGAGCTTGTCTCAGTCCCACTCATTATAGAGTTTGCAACCAATCTATGGACATTGCGAATCACTGGATGAGTGACCGCGTCACCTTAGACTTACCACCTCGGTATGTCTCATTAGCAAAAAATTGCCATTATCCATATGTAGCATCCTTAGTGGCTTTGTCATGCTTGAACTGAGAATCATAATGCTCCACAAACCCAAACAACTTTCATACTTCACCAAGTGTGATATTGTATTGCTTTCCCTCGATGTGAAAGCGAAGAAGACTGGTCGAAGTATGTGGATTCTTAGTCTTAGGAAAAGAGAGGTTAACCGTGGCAAGAAATTCTCGTGAAAGAGTCTCATTATCCTCGTGTTATTGCTTGAAGAAATCACTCATTCCCAAAGCTTGTAAATACCACTCAACATCTTCTCAAATACCCAAAAACTCAAGTGTTGGATAATCAATTTGAAGATTTGGCTCAATCTTAACCTTCTTCATAACCTCCAAGTAATCCATATTTTTTTCCATTAGGCCCCCAACAATGACCATCTTCCTCGTTTGCCTTTCCCTTCCACTAGCTTTTCCGCGAGCATGGAAGAAATTGTTTAATCCATCTCGCTAAAATCCGATTTCTCAACAATTACAACTTCTCCTTCTTCGCTTATGCTTTCTTTGGTGGCTCTTTTTATTTTATTTACTCCTTCTTCTCCTTCTTCTTTTATGCTTTCTTTGATGGCTCTTTTTGTTTTATTTACTCCTTCTTCTCATTGTTCTATCGGGAATTTCATTGGTATTGGTTTTAGCCATGGAAGTACCTACAAAATAAATTCTCAACAAAGAAAATAAACAAGAAAAAAATTACCCAATTCACCAAGAATGTGCTCCATGTTCAATAATATGTAATTAAAATCATCATGAAGCATTAATAACACTCAAGAGACAAATAGCAAATTAAGTCCACAATATTCCAAAATTTTCTCTTTATTTTCGGATTTTTCTTATCATGGGCAAATATTCACTCAAAAATCAAGTTCTAAGCTAAATTCAAGTCCAATACATATACCCAAAAGAGAACAAGATAAAAGAAGCGATTTATAGCAAAAATCCACCACAAATTTGTGGGTTTTGGATACCCAAAATTTTTGTTTTGTGAAAAACTAAAGTCATTGTGAAATTAGGCTATAAACTCTCCAAATACAACAAACCTAAGTCTAGACAAGTCCAAATATGTAGTTCCCTTAAGAATTTAGCAAGAATTAGCCAAAATCAAAGAAAAATTCATGAAGAACACAATCTTGTAAAAACCATAGATTTAGGGATTTAGTGGAAAATACCTTGTGTGGAAGTAGATAAATGAGAAAAGAGGAAGGTTTCTCAAATCCCCTTGAAAAAGTCCCAAAAATGCTTGAGAATAGAGCAAAAGCTTGAAAAATTGGGGGGGGGGGGGGGGGGTTTAGGGTTCTTGGGAAAAAAACTTTCTTTGATATGGAGAAGATGAAGTTCAATGAGATTATGATCTAAAGACCATCCTTCTCTCTATTAAAAATCGATTTTTAGATCTATTGTTTTGACCCGGTTTAACTTGAGTAAAAACAAAAGGAAGAAACACTTACGTCACGATTGGGCGGATGACCGGACGAAGAGGGGAGTCATGGACCCGGGCTACGCATCCGGTCTTGGAGGAGGTGAAGATGGACATGATGCATTGTCTCGTCATGAAACTGGTTCGTGCATCCGGGCTTCATGGATCCATGCTCATCATGCAATTTGGTTGAGAAGATGGATTGGACCGGATGCGTACTATTGTCTTCCGCCCGGGCTATGCGAGCGGTCCGTTTGGGATGAGAAGAAGACCGGACGCATTGTGTGCATTGTCCGTTCGGTCCATTTGGTCGGTCTTTGGGGAGGTCGAGACTCGGGACATGTGAAAGTCGAGAAAGGTGGAGGATCGGACGCATGAGAGTGGTCGTGAGACCGGGCTCTCCACCTGGGCCATTTGTTTCGTCAATCCGGGGTCGACAGAAAGTCGAAGACCAGTCTGAATGAGTAGGTCATGAGGTTGGGCAATCCATCCGGTATGTCGATGGCGAGAAACAGACTAGACACGTGATGCTGTTCCGAGACCGGTCCGTGCGTCCAATCTGTTTAATCTGACCCCTTATTGGTTTTTTTTTTTTTTTTTTTTTTTTTTTTTAAATTCTTGAAACACAAGTAAAAATAAAACCAAAAATCAAAGCAAATTGTAAAGATATGTACACTTACCGGTGGGTTGCCTCTCACCAAATACTTGTTTTAAGTCATTAGCTTGACTTGTACGTTATTTAAGCGTTTAGCGGATCCGCTAAGGGGATTGTGTCTCCCTCAGCTACCTCGTGTCTGCAATATAAGGCTTTAGACGTTGTCCATTGATAGTGAATTCACCTCCTTATTTGTCCCAAAGTACCACAGCACCGTATGACTTCACCTCTTTGATCTTGAACGGTCCATACCACCGCGATCTCAGCTTATCAGGAAAGAGTTTTAGGTATGAGTTGAAGAGTAGAACCTGATCATTTATTGCAAATGATTTGGGGACTATCTTCTTATGCCTTAGTTATTTTCTTGTAAATCTTTGAACTCTCACAAGCCATATGATGAATCTCATCCAATTTATTGAGTTGAATCAGATGATGTTCTGTTGCAGTCTTGATGCCAAAATTGAGCTGCTTGACTGTCCAGGCTGCCTTGTATTCGAGTTCTACCGGAAGATGACATGCCTTCCCATAGACAAGATGGAATGGTGTAGTTCCAAGGGGTGTCTTATAGGCTGTCCTATACATCCAAAGAGCGTCATCAAGCTTCATAGTCCAATCTTTTCTTGAGGTTCCAACTGTCTTCTATAGAATGTCCTTTATTTCCCTGTTGGAAATCTCGACTTGTCCACTGGTTTGGGGATGATATGGTGTACCTACCTTGTGTTTCATACCATTCTTCTTCAATAGGTTCTCAAAAACCTTGTTGATGAAGTGTGAACCGCCATCACTAATCACAACTTGTGGGACACCAAATCTTGGGTAGATTAGTGACTTGAACACCTTCATCACCACTTTTGCATTGTTTGTGGGGCTAGAACTGGCCTCCACACACTTAGACACATAGTCAACATCAACAAGAATATATTTGTTTCCAAAGGATGATGGAAATGGACCCATTAAGTCAATTTCCCACACATCAAAAACTTCTACTTCAAGGATAAAATGATGTGGCATCTTGTTCCTTTTGTTGATCTTCCCTTTCCTCTGATAGGCATCACACTTAGACACAACTTATGGGCATCTTTGAACATTTTAGGCCACCAAAAATCGGCCTGCAAAGCCTTGGAGAATGTCTTGAAGGTTGCAATATGTCCTGCATAAGCTGAACCGTGACAATGGAAAAGGATGCCCTGCACTTTCTGCTCTAGAATACATCTCCTGAAGATTCCATCAGAACACTGCTTATATAGATAAGGCTCATCCTAAAAGTAGCGTCTAACTTCACGCATGAATTTCTTCTTCCTGTATCTAGCAAAGTAAGGAGGCTCTACATCTGCAGCAAGGTAATTGGCGATGTGCTTATACCATGGAGAGTCGAGTGGTTCTTGGCTTATCACTGGACGTGGTGGATTTGGTGGTGGTGTGGATGGATATGGGTCTTCATGGAGGACACAAAAGGTGTAGACATGCTCTTCAGGTAGGCTATCATTCAAAGGGACTCTCATCCGTGAGAGATGATCTACTACACCGTTATCTGCACCCTTCTTGTCCTTTATCTCTAGGTCTAATTCTTGTAGTAAAAAAATCCATATAAGGAGTCTTGGCTTGGCATCCTTGTTGGACAATAGGTATTTGAGAGTAGCATGATCCATGTGGATAATGACCTTTGAACCAACGAGATAAGATCTAAATTTCTCAAAGGCAAAGATAATGGCAATCAACTCTTTCTCTATGGTAGCATAGTTGCATTGTGCAGCGTCTAATGTCCTGCTCGCATAATAAATTACATGGAACTTATTGTCCTTCCGCTGTCCCAAGACTGCTCCCACTGCATAGTCACTGGCATATCACCTCAAAAGGCAATTCCCAGTCTGGTGGCTGCACAATTGGGACAGAGACAAGTGCTTCTTTGATCTTTAAGAAAGCAGCAAGGCATTCATCATTGAACTCAAAAGCCACGTCCTTGCAAAGGATTTGGGTAAGAGGCCTAGCTATCTTTGAGAAATCCTGAATGAATCTCCTATAGAAACTGGCATGACCCAGAAAACTTCTTATGTCCTTGACATTGGTGAGAGGCTGTAGACTTTTCATTACCTCGATCTTCGCCTTGTCCACTTCAATAATTTTTTATGAAATCTGATGCCCAAGAACTATCTCATATCTTACCATGAAGTGACACTTTTCCCAGTTAAGAACAAGATGCTTCTCCTCACAGCGTTGTAGAACAATGCAAAGATTGGACAAACACGAAGAGAATGAGGAACCATAAATTAAAAAATCATCCATGAAAACGTTCATGATGTCCTCTATGAAGTCCGTGAATATGGACAACATACACCACTGGAACATGGCTAGAGTATTACACAAGCCAAATGGCATGCTGCGATAAGAAAAAGTGTTATAAGGACATGTAAACGTTGTTTTCTCCTGATCATCTAGATGAATGGGAATCTAAAAGAAACCAGAATAGCCATCTAGAAAAAAATAGTAAGGATGGTTAGCCAATCTCTCAAGCATTTGATCAATAAAAGGTAAAGGAAAGTGGTTTTTTCGAGTGGTTGTGTTTAGCTTTCGGTAGTCGATGCACATCATGTGGCATGTGACAGTTCTAGTTGGGATGAGCTAGTTCTTCTCGTCCTTCACCACTATCATGCCACCCTTCTTTGGGACAACATGGACTGGACTGACCCAAGTCCTATCCGAAATTAGAAAGATGATCCCAACCTCTAGAAGCTTCACAATCTCTTTCTTCACGACATCTTTGAGGTTAGGATTGAGCCTCCTTTAATGTTCAATGAAAGAAATTGACTCGTCCTCCAGATGGATTCTGTGAATGCATAAGTCTGGAGAAATTTATGGGATGTCATCAAGCGAATATCCTAATGTCTTGCGATACTTTCTCAACTCACAAAAAAGTAAGGTCGATTCCAGATTGTTCAAACCAGAATTGATAATCACACGGTATGTGGAATTCGGTCCAAGAAACGTGTACCTTACCCCAACAGAAAGTGGTTTAAGTTCAACTTTGGGGGCTTTTAGCTCACTCCAAGGGTCTGCCACGGCCTTAGGACTCTCCTTAGGAGTCATAGGGATGTCCTTAGGGGATGTAGGGCCGTTCATACCCTCATCCAAGTCAATCTAGGCGACCATCTTCTCAAAACTTTCAGCATTTTAGAGTCTTTACTAAATCAGCAACTGATTCGCTTAGGTATCCATATTCTTCTGAGCTTTTTGTCAAAGTTATCTCCAAAGGGTCATCAAAAAGAATCTCCTCAAAGATTTCATGAGTCACCTCAGTCAATGTATCAACCCAGAAAGTCTGTCCATCAATGGTAGGCTTTTTCATCACCTTGTCCACATCGAATTTCATGAATAAATCACCCAAATGAAGATCGATTTTGCCATTCTTCACATCAATGATGGCTCCTATTGTGGCTAGGAAGGGACATCTTAGGATAAGAGGATCCTAGGCTCTGTATTCAGCTCCAATACCATGAAATCAGCAGGAATAAAGCAGTTCCCTATAACGACTGGCAAATCAACTATCACTCCAACAGGAAGGCAAACTTATATGTCTTCAAGTACCAAGGAGATCTTTGTTGGCTTAAAATCATGAATAACAAGGCGTTTAGCTACCGAGTAAGGCAAAAAGATGACGTTAGACCCCAAGTCACAAAGAAAACGCTTAAAGGTATGTCTTCCAATTTCACAGGAAAGCACAAAACTACCTGGATTCTTGGGCATACGATTGTGAAGTATGGCGCTACACTCTTGTGTGATCATCATTACCCCCTCTTAAAGGCTGATGTTGTTGGTCAAGATGCTCTTCAAGTACCTCTTAAGAGCTAGGACCTTCATACACGCATCAACAAAAGGTAGTCTCACAGTTAGCTTTCCAACAAGTTCTTTCAACTTGGCGAGTTCTTTCCCCTTTTTAGGCTTCTTCAAGGCATTGGGAAAAGGTATTTTAGGCTAGACAAATGTGGAATGAGGGGTGGTGCCATGTCCTCATTTGGTTGTTTAGGAACAATTCCGATTTCAGCCTCTTCTTTTTCCATTGTGTTTTCTGCATCTGCTCGCTTTTCTTTTGTGTTATGCTCCAACTCCTTACCAATTCTGAGCGTGATGGCATTGACATACTTATTCTTTGGGTTTTGTTCCACCTTTCTAGGAAGAGTACCAGATGGTGTCTTGACAACCTCTGCAATTTGAATTACCTGAATATCGAGTTTCTTGACATGTGTAGAGAGGAACTCGAATTTGTTGTTCAGATCATTGTACATGCTATCCACCTTGACGTTGAAATTAGTTGCAGCCTTTTGTAGATTCCAGAGCAGCTGCTGCATGAGCAGTTCGATCTTGTTTTCTTGAGGCATATGGGCCTAAACAACAAGGGCGTGTACAAGAACTTGAAATGGAATGAATTGTTGTTTATGATGGAAGTTACCACGACCATAGTTAATCCCTTGATCTTGTCATTTGTTTTGAAATCCCTACTGAAAATTGTTCTGACCCTGATTTGGAACAAACGGTTTTGCCTAGAATGCTTGTACCTGCTGTCCTTGCGCCACTGCTTGTTGTTGAGGGTAAACTTGATCATATGGGTTCTCGACATTGGGATTCCTATAGGACAGATTTGGATGACTCCTGAAGTTCTGGTTGAAGCCACAGTTCTGGTAATTCACTTGCCTATTGAGGTAGTTCAATTTCTCCTATTGCTCATCAGACTCATCAGCATCATAATCTTGGTACGCTTCAGCAATTGTGTTTCCTGCATCTTTAATGACATGGACAGCCCTTTATTGGTTTTGAAGGAGTTGTTTAGAGTATTGGGTTGAGGATTGAGTGAGTTGAGCCATCATTGTCCTGAGCTCAGCCAACTGCTTAAAATCATAACTTTACGGACGTGTAGACCGATCAAAATCTGTGCAGTGATTGCTGTTGGAAGCTGCTAGATTTTTCACTATAGTGTAAACTTCTGCTATGGTCTTTGTGGCAAAATCCCCATTGATTATTGTGTCTAGGGACAATTGGTACTTGTACTAAATCCCTCTGTAAAATGTGCTCAAGATGTTAGCATCAGTAAACCCATGATGTGGGCAATCTCTTATGTACTCTCTACAGCGATCCCATGCTTTATGAAGAGTCTCCATAGATCTTTGTTGAAATCTCTGGATCTTTTTCCGGAAAAGGTTAGTCTTAGCCTTGGTGTAGAAGTGGGCAAGGAACGCAGACTTGCACTCATCCCATGTTGTGGTAAACCCATCAGGAAGAGACTTCAACCACCTATAATCGTTGTTGATGAGAGAGAACGGGAAGAGTTTGTACTTCAGATACTCCGCATGGACTACATTAGAACGATTTTTGCTGTAAATATCCTCGAAATTGGTTCTTCTTAACCAAGGCGATGATCTGAGGTTTGATCTCGTAATCTTGCCTCTGGATGGGTGGTGGTCGGATCGCACCTCGATCTCGAAAGTATTTATTCACCGGCTGATGCTGGTTGTTCCCAACTAGAGGGAGTTGTTGGAATCCATCAGCACCATGCATCGGTGCATCATTATGGCCATCTACTGGCTAGTTGTTGAGACCCAAAAGCAAGTTTCCGTGGATGTTTTCCATCTATTGTTGTCTTAATTGGGCTTTTCTTCTGTATTATCATTCAAATCTCTGTAACTCTTGCTCCAATGCTACTAGATTGTCGGTTCCCTGACTTCTGGTCATGCACTTGAAACACACAAAATCAAAGAGAAAATAACGAAATTAGTATTATAAAAATAAAAAGTCTTAGACTAGACTCTTGTCCTAGACTTGTAGGCAACATTTGGTCAAAAACCTGAGCATATCAAGTTTTAATCACAGCAACAACTAAAAGTGCACAGCAGCGCATTAGTATAAGAGGTGTCGAATCCCAAGAGATCAGTTGCTACACTACAAATCTCCGAGATACGAGAAAATTTAAGACATAAAATATAAGATTGTTGGAGTTGTATGTCACAAAATTTGCAATAATATTAGACAAAGAAGTAATCAAAAACTTTTGAGAAAATTAATAAGAGAAAGCGTCAGGTTTTAGGGTTATCGCAGAGAATCATGAATTGCAATAAATAAGATCATTCAACATGAAATTAATTAAAAACCATTTTTGAACTCAAATCACTAAGGTATAATTAGCCTATTCTCACAGTACTAATCAATATGTCAACAACCTAAATCTTTAAACTCTTGTTTGATATTTAAGAAGTTAAACATGCAGTAAGTTCATGTTCGATTTGTTCATAAAACTCATTAACTCAGCTCTCGTTGGTCAACACTTTTGGTGAGTTAATTAACCTAAGAACAGCTACTAGGTGATCAATCAAGCAAACAGCATGAAGCACAAATCATAGATGAAGAACCGAGTGAATTTTCCAATCTAAACAATCATCAAGTTAACAGTCCATGATATCTCGTTAAATCCCTTTAACCTAACTAGGAAATTAATCAGACATAATAAAAAATAAGCAAATCATGATAAAATCAAATAAGAGTACGAGGGTTCAGAAATATTCTCTATGAGAGTTACAGAGCTTTTTCTTCTCCCTTGATGCTCAAAAATGAAAATAAGAAAAAACTCTTGAATAATAAGCGTATGTTATGTCTAAAGTGGCTTAAATGTGTATTTATAGGTTTAGGTCTTTTTTGGGTCGGTTTAGAGAAGTCCTGGACGAATTTAGAAAATCATCATTTTCTGCATAAAGGACTGAACTCGTGCAGGGGCTCTACGTCCGGTCTCTCCACCTGGTCTTCAACAGGACCGGAAAAAATCAAAGGCATACACCCGGTCCTTCCACCTGGTCCTTCCACCTGGTCCTTCAGAGGACTTTTCAAGCCCAGGTGCGTTTTCTTCGTCTTGAGGTCGGTCTCTCCATTCGGGCTTGTGCTAAAATCGAATGAAAATCTGGAGAGGTGGACCAGATGCGTGGCCCAGTCATATGACCCTGGTTGTACACCTGGTCCATGCACCTTGTCCTCTGTCTTCTACACTTGTTTCCTTCACGTCCCATAATGACATGCCTTCACAAGAATTTGTGTATATTTCTGACCGTTTATCCAAATGACCTCAATCCACTTCTTGATTAAAGATGACTCTAGTGGCTATCTTTTTCCATATTTTATCTCAATCCAATGAGCGTAAGGCCTCCAACGGTTGCTAGGCATCTGATGCTTTGAAACTGTCCAATATCTCGGTTTTCTTGACCTTTTGTTCCATTGACCTATAAAATAATATAAACACTACAAACACACTAAAACTATCACTTAAGGCATAAAACCGCAATAAAAGCATTATATGAAATAATAAAAACTGTATTAAAACCGTAAAAACTAGGATACATCAAGTGTTAGTTTCGATTTTCATATCAGATCGTGCAAATCCAAAGGTGCAATCTCAAGTTATGCTCCGATTACTGAAGATTGTTCGATCTAGACTTGAGGAGAAGCAAACAGAAGAGTTAAAGGTCTATCGATCGATCAGCACCCTAGCGATCGATCGGTCACTCATCCACAACTTTGGTTGGACGTGATTTTAAGAGGCGATCGATCGATCACCCTCCTAAAAAATGGGAATATTCCTTTTTTGACGTTATTTCCAAATCTTTCAAGGAATATACCATAGGATTCGACCCCTACACTGTAAAATGACTACAATAGCCACGAAAATATCAAGCTTTTTACCATTCTTCAAAGCTCTTCATCTTTACCAAAGTTTTTAGTTTCATTTATTGTTGTTCTTCAAGGGAGATGATTCTCACCTCTTGTATCTCTACATAAAATTTTCTAAACCTTTTTCTCTTTAATGATTATGATTTCTTCTGATTTTGATATGAGTTTCATTATCATGTCTGAATAATTCTATTGTTGGGACTAGGGGATTTTTGAAGGGTTTTTCATGGTTTGATAGATAGGGTTTTATGAACAGAGTGGTGCTCTTGATAAGTTAGAGTAGTTCTTCATATATATCTCATTTAATGCATATTCTTTTACTGATCATCTAGGAATTGATTTTAGAACGATTTTGGCTTGCACACTACTTGAGTTATTGTTCTGATCTGATGTTTGATGGGGCTAGCGCTTTAACGTGCGAGAGTTGAGTTACTGAGTTAGATAAACAATTGAACTTGATTATAAATGAATATTTATCTATGTTATTGACTGCGAGAGTTGATTAATAGGATAGTTAATTTAGACGGTTGATTATCAGCCACGAGAGTGGGTAATCTTATCACAATGATTTGAGTTCTAGGACGAAGGAAAAACGACGTCAATTACCTCTAGGAGTTAATTCTGAATAATTCAAACTACAAATCCCTGAGAAATCTTTGAAAATCCAACATTTTAATCTTATTGCTTACATCGCTTTTAATTAACTGCTTTTTATTAATTGCATCAAAACCCTAAAAAGCCTAAATTTTCTTAGCTTAATTCGTATTTTGTTGTTGTGCACTCTAAGTCCATGTGGTATCGATTCCTCAAGTACTACTATTGATTTGTTGTGCACTTGTAGTTTTACATTGTTAGTCTTCGGGTAAAACTTATACTTACATCATGGGCTTTCAGGAAATACTTTCATTCATCCTGGTAGACTTATGTTGCCTGTCGGGAATCTCCCCCCACTCAGCACACTCCTGCGGTGTGGGGTACCCTCACTGCCTACCAAGTCCTCTTCGATGTGTCTGAGATTCCTATCCAGAGGTCCCTCATCTCTCAGTCTTTCTACCTCTAGATTATATCCAAAGTCTCCCTCCAGTACCCTTCACGCACGACGTAGCGGATGCCTACCGATGACCGGGGGCCTATCGGGTGCCCGAGACTGGATGGGGCAGTTCTTTTTTTGGCCGGTCCCCGAGTACTCGTGGGTCCGTATGACATGACTGCATCGAGATAATCATTAGGTTTTCCCTTTTTCCCATTATACTTTTGATTAATTCTAATATAATGTTTTTGTGATGTAGTGGATGTGGACCCGAAATCTGCAGGATGAAGTGGCGTTGGAACGATTTCTCTAGCTTGATGAGCGATAGCATGATGCGATGTTTCTGCTGTTGCCCACCTGTTTTTGGGAAAGCTCCATGCTCACCCGCCCGGGTTCCCGCTATGGAACCATGGTTGGTCTCGTACCTCCTCACCCAATCGTTGTCTTTTACACTCCTGCGTTTACTAACTCACCCAATCTTCCGCCAAGGAGAACTCCGTCAGTATTCGTTAAACCTCTCCTCTCAAATCTCCTCCATTGATGCGCATTGACACCTCACCATTACCGGTATGGGAGGACTCCCGTGCAAGCCCCGATACGGACATCAGCTAGAGCTTGTTGCCCTTCCGTATTCCTCATATGGTACCTCTTCATCCTCTTATTCCCCAGGAGAGGTAGAGGCTGACCGCCGCTAACCTAACTGAGTTGCTTGAGGAGGTGCCGCTTTTCTAGGCCTCCTTTCCCCTTTGTACACCTTTTGATTATATATGGCATTCTTAACCCTTGATTCAGTCGTGCGCTTATGGCAATGCTAGGCACTCCAGAATCTCGGGGTTCTAGAGAAGGAACTATGTTTTGTCGAGTGTCCGGATCAGGCTATATTAGAGAGGACTAGTGAGCTCTAGGTGGAGAAATTGTCCACACAGGAAAACATGGTGGGAACCCAGTCTTTGGTACGTGGAGGAGAGTTGGGCGTGAAAGTTTCTCGTCTTAGCTCAAAGCTAGATTCGGCAAGGCTCGAGCTTGAGAGCAGAGAGCGAGAGATCTCTCGCCTCTAAGAAACAATAGCAACCGCCCCAGGCATAGGCTCTTGAGGTTACTATAGAGGATACTTTTCCGGTTTTCGACTCCTCATTGAATCCCATGCTGAGAATCGGCGGCTGCAGGCGGAAGCGGTGAACCTGCGTCAGAGGATAGAGTGTGTGGTCTGGTGCGAGCGACGCACCCCCGTCTTAGACCCTTTGTATGTAGGGTTTTCTTAGGGCGTCTCTTCCCTTTGGCTTTTGTGTCTTGGCGGGAAGTGCCTTTTGTCCTTCTCTTTTAAATAATGTTTTTACATCTTTCATGAAATAGAATCTTCAAACCTTCACTTTTTCCTTTTGTTCTACCATTTTCCTTCTCAATCTTACTTTCTCATCATCGTGGAGTAGCTACGCTTTTAGCTATTCCGGGAATGTACCTTGTCGGGTACCAAGTCCCAACCGTGGAAGAGATCTTTCCCCGAAGAACAAAGGTTATGCTCGCGGGGCCTCATTTCTTTGCAGTCAAGCGTGGTCAGATGTCCCGGACACCCGTAGACTAGGGCATTTCAACCGGTCTTGCCCCGAGAGCTATAAGGACTGCTTCTATGAAGACTATCATCGCCCTCCTGGAGAAGTTGTCTTTTTAGCCTTAGATCGGCCAGATAAGTCTTGCAATCCTTAATCTTTTTCTCCGGGAGACTTCTACTATTTCTCCGGGAGCCTCTCTTTCTTGGTGGAGTGTCTAGTCTTCTCCGGGATGTTTCTTAGGCCTCTTACGTTAGAACGCATGTATCTTACCAGATAGTTGGAGTATGTCCGATAGGAGTTCCGTCTTCTGGGGAGATGAATCATGATCTCTCCTGGGCCAATGCTTCTGAGTGGAAGTCTGTGATACTTTCCCGGATGGATAGCGTAACCTGCGAAAGTAACAAGGTCATGGCAGTCTTCGAGAGACCAAGAAGTAGTTTCCCCCCAGAGATTCTCCGACGCTGAATATAGGTAATTATTCATTGAGGGTAATTTTATCAGGAGGTTAGTAGGGGTTAGTTTGAGACCACGCCCGAGGGTCGGGGCCTCCATATGCTATTTCTTGATGGGGTAAAAGCAAGAATGCTTCTAGATTGATTGGGGTTGGAGCTCTCTTCCTAAAGATAAGACTGTAGGAGACACTCCGAGGGGAGATTCCTTACCTTAACCAGGCTTTTCTCCTTCCATTGCTTCCCCTTATCTTTATCTATCATACTTTTATATCTCCACTCTTCTCTGTTCTCTTGTTCGAAAGGATATATTTATAGGGAACTTACATTTAGATCTTATCATTGGTTTGACCTAGGAGTTTTGTCGACTTACGTCAGCCGCCTACTGCATAGAAGAATAATTTTTTTTTTTCGGGCGGCAATAGGTAAGGTCCTACGGCATGTCCCATTTGTCAAAGGCACTTTCGGGCGCCTCATAAGAATAGGTCTGTTCTACTCCGAAATAGGGTTATACCTCTTTTCTACTGATGTAACGATTTCTTATTAGATGACGTAAAATTACATTTTTTTGTTGACGTAACAGTAACTATATTTTTGGCTAAAAATCTAAAATAACAAAATAACATAGTTAAATGTTCTATAAAAGAGAATAAGGAAATTATAAGGCGTATAAAGAAATAATAATTTCTAAAAATAGAAATTTTTAAAATATTATCATAAATATTTTGATGACGTAAAATTATATTTTTTGCTGACGTAAAACAGAAATTTATAGGGTTAGATCCCTTTTCTACTGTAACGACTTCTTATTAGATGACATCAAACTACATTTTTTTCTGACGTAACAATAACTATATTTTTGGCTAAAAATCTTAAATAACAAAATAACATATTTAAATTCTCTATAAGAGAGAATAAAAAAAACTATAAGGTGTATAAAAAGATAATAATTTCTAATTTCTAAAAACAGAAATTTTAAAACTATTGTCATAAATTTTTGGCTCAAATAAATATTTATACTTATGACTAGGGGTGAGACGGATTCGGATATCCTGGAATTTCAGGGTATCCGGATCCGGATCCGTGACAAAATTATCCGGATCTGGATCCGTGGTTTCCGGATATCCGGACTTCGAGTATCCGGCCAAAAATCAGGATATCCGCGGATATCCGGATCCGAAAATAATAATCAAATAATAATTAAATAACTAAAATAACCAAAATAAAATATTAAAAAATTCATTTAAAAAAAAAAAAAATTAAAAATTAGAATAATATTTTTCAAAAAATATTATATTTTAGAAAAAACTAAAATCAATATATATATATATATATTTATATAAAAATAACTTAATATATGTAAAAAAAATGTTTTTAATAAATTTAATGCGTCTAGATCCGGATCCGGATATCCGGATCCGGATCTTCTTTTCACGGATCCAAAATTTTACTATCCGGATCCGGATATCCTAATTTACGGAGCAGATAAGAACAAATCTCGGATCAGATCTCGGATCCTGGATAATAATTCCACCTCTACTTATGACTACAATGGTTACTACATACCGGAAATTATTACTTTGTTATCAAAATTTCATAATAGTTTCTTAACTATTAAATTAAATTTATTTATTAAAAATAAATATTTTTGCTAATTATTATTATTATTATTTCAAATTCTTTGTTATTAATCGATATATCACTGCAAAATGCACATCAAATATATATGATGTTTACAAAAAAGAATCATTGTCTAAATACCATGGTCAGTTCGAAAAGAAAAAAAAAAATACCAAGGTCGTAATTTCTACAGGATCGTGTGATTAGTCTTAACTAGCACTAAATTTAGACACTCGTCATTAACAAAATAAAACAAAGTTAGATACAGAAGTAATACGAAACGCCAGTAATTAGTGTCGTTAAATGCCACTTCAGAATCTCTCTGCTTTTACTGCCGCAAATTATAAGCCGTCCAAGCATATGACAGCTGTCAATCATCGGAAGCATGTGACGCGTCTTCCATATCTTACCTCACACTCGCGTAATAAGCACGTGTACTTTTCTCCAGTCGAAATCTGCCACGTAAGAATCTTCACACTGACGTGTCAATACTAACGAGAATGATTCGCGAGTAGGTTTAAATTTATACTCGCGAAAATGTCGCTTTGTAGTCTCTTTGTGACGTGAAAGCGACCCACCGATTTATGTAAAAATAAAAAAAGTAAAAATAAAAAAACGTTGTCTCATTCTTCGGGAAAAAAGCAGATAAGTAAGGAAACAAATATTAATTACCAAGTTACCCTTTATGTCTCATAATTTTCCATAAGGGAAAAAAAAATTTGCTTAATAGTTTTCATTTCCTCTTCAAATTGAAAGAGAGAGAAGGGAGAAAAAAAAAAGGAGAGATTTTTTCTCATGAGATTCTGAGAAAAGCGATTTTTTCTCTCTGTGTTTTTGTTCTTACAAGGATTCGCTGCTCGAAAGTTGTGTGTTTTCACTCTCTCGAGCTCAAAATCGTTTCTGGGTCGTTTAATTTTTCCAGGTAATTGTTTTTCTGGAGATATTTTGTTGTTGTTTGATTTTCAGAAACCCTAAATTTATGATTTTGATTTTTTTTGGGAATATTGTTCGTCATGGTGAAGGGTTTTAATTTTTGTGTGTAATAGGTAGGTTTGATTTTTCTGATTAGTTTGTCGTTTTCTGAATTTTTTTTTCTACAGTCGGCGAGAAAGTTTTTTTCTTTCTGATTTTCTCGGGAAAAAGTAGGGAAGATGGAAATGGAAGTTGTTTTGGGAATTGGAGAAGAGGCAAAACCTAAAGCTTGTTCTTCGGAAATTGGATCAGCTAATCAACAAGTCGACTCAGGTGAGAAAACCCTAAAGGATGATGTTAGGGTTTCTGAAAACGGAGAGCAAAAGCTTTTGGGCGATGTTGATGATGATGGCAACAAAGGGAAGGAACACGTGGTTGAGATGGAGAATTTAAACGGTCCTGGAGTTGTTGTTGAGACGAATAGTTTGAATGATTCTGGAGTTATCGAAGATTGTGTGATGAATGGAGTTTCGTCGTTGCTGAAATTGAAGCAAGATTTGAGTGATAAGGATAACAATCTTCAAGAGGAAAAGGAGATTGTTGAAGATGAAGGTGGTGAAGAAGAAGATGATGATGAAGAAGATGATGAAGAGGAAGATGAAGAGCATGGATACCATGTTGGAGATTTTGTGTGGGGCAAAATCAAGAATCATCCATGGTGGCCTGGTCAGATTTACGATCCATCAGATGCTTCAGATTTGGCATTGAAGGTTAAGCAGAAGGGAAAGTTGCTTGTGGCGTATTTTGGAGACGGGACATTTGCTTGGTGCGGTCCATCGCAGCTGAAACCGTTTGCAGAGAGTTTTAAAGAGTGTTCAAAGATAAGCAATTCGAGGAGTTTTCTCGGTGCAGTGGAAGAGGCGGTAGAAGAAATGGGTAGACACACTGAGCGTTCACTGATATGTGATTGTGCAGAGAAGAAGCACAAGTTCGATAGTCCAGAAGCTAAGAACGCTGGGTTAAAGGAAGGAGTTTTTGTGCGTGATGTTAGAAGAGAAATGATTTCGTCTTTGCTGGTTGGAAAACCTGGAGAGATTCTTAAAGATGTTAAAGACTTTGCAGAGACTGTTAGTTTTAGCGGGTTGCTTGAGCTCGAGATTTTGAAAAGGAAGGTATCTGCATTTTATCGGTCTAAAAGAGGATATGGTTTGACCGAGTATCATGAGCCGCAATCAGTCCCGGGACTTGAAGACAAGAACAACGATGACGAAGACGAGAAGATTGATGATGGGTTTAAATGGCGGCGTGGTGATGCTAAACGATCGAGCAAAGAAGAAGAAGAAAAAGAAGATGAAGAAGAAGCGTTGGACCCTGAAGAGTGTCTTCAGAGATCATTAGAGAAGTGTTCTGGGTTTCCTGATCATAGGCTGCACCACAGAAGGAAGCAGAAGAGCATTGCTGAAATATTGGAAAATGAGTCAGCTGCTAAGGTGAGATTTGAGACAGAACCAGCGGATGGAAATGCAAAGTCGGGTAGGAAAAAAGTAAAACGCAGTGATGGGGGTAAGGGTGAGCTTGAAATTGCTACCACCACCACTCCAAGGAGGAGAAGAATGAGCAAAATTTCTACCATTGAGGAGGCTTGTCACAAGAAAGAGGAAGAAAACGGAAAAGGCAAAACTTTGTCAAGGAAGAAGAAGAAAAAGGATGTAGATGATAAGGATGATGATGAGAGTGGAGACAGGGAAGAGTCTGCTGATGTAGAAGAGATTGAGAAAAACGAGGTTTCGGATGTGGACACAGATATTGATTCTACTCCGTTGGCTTCACTGCGAAAAATGGTCAGGGTTGATGCTTCAAGTGTTGAAAAGGCCGCTGGAAATGGCGATACCACTACACTAACATCAAAGAGAGAGAGGAAGAAGAGCAAGTATTTTTCGCCTGATTACTTGTCAGATTTTTCATGGAAAGGGAGAAAAAAGAGCAAAAATGAAACTGAATCTTCGAAAGTATCAAGTCACAGCCAAGTAGGAGAGCAAATGACCGATGCTAGTGATAGCCTTGTGGCAGAGAAAGAGGACAAGTTGGATAAACCTTGTGAACCAGCATTGGATAATGGTTTAGGTCATCAAGAACTGTCAGAGGAACTGAGTAACGCCGTCGATTTTCTTAGATTGGGAGCTACACCAGGGGAAATGCGGGATCTAATTCGTGTAGCCGCTCTTGGTACACAGTATCCAAAAGACAGTAGCTCAAGAGACATGGTAAGAGAATTCATGTCCATCTATAGAAGCTTCACATATCATGATGGGGCCAATAACAAGTTCTTAGGGAGTTATAATAGTTCAGATAAAGAGAAGGAAGAACTAAATGAGACGGGTAAATCTGAGACTAAGGGAAACGAGAGAAAAGATAAGAAGCGTAAAGCGAAGCAGCAAACAGAGGAGATAGAGCAAATTCGCAAAGAAGAGAATGAGACAGATAAGCATGGGACAACGAAGAAAGAGCGAAAAACGAAGAAGCATAAATCAAAGAAGCAAGGGGATGAAGAAGAAGAAATCCTGAAAGAGTCAAGTGAGTCAACGAAGAAAGAGAGAAAACATAAGAAGCCTGAATTAAAGCAGCAAGCGGATGAAGAAGAAGAAACCCTGAAAGAGTCGAGTGAGACAACAAAGAAAGAGAGAAAGCGCAAGAAGCCTGAATCAAAGAAGCAAGCGGATGATGAAGAAGAAGAGAAAACCCGGAAAGAGTCGAGTGAGTCAAGGAAGAAAGAGAGAAAGTCTAAGAAGCCTAAATATGAGGAAGGGGAAACGCAGAATGAGACTGAGAAACCCGAGAAGAAGAAGAAAAGAGAGGGAAAGTCTAAAAAGCAGAAAGCGGATAAGGAAAAGATAGAAACCGAAAAGGCATTTTCAGGAGCTGAGCTTTTTGTTACATTTGGTCCTGGTTCAAGTTTGCCTAAGAAGGAAGATCTGATTGAAATCTATGAAAAGTTTGGAGCTTTGGATGAAGAGAGAACTTATATGTTCTACAACAACCTCTGCTCCCGTGTTGCCTTCTTAAACATAGCTGATGGAGAAAAAGCCTTTGAATCCTCACAAGAGAAATGTCCATTTGCTTCTACTTCCACAGTTAAATTCAGGCTCAAGTATCCTAACGAGAGAACAGAGGAGAAGAAAGATGAAGCTCAAGTTGCAGAGACGACAATGGAGATGGAATATGTGAAGAAGAAGCTGGAGGAGATGAGATTGTTAGTTGATGAATCTGGAGGAGGAATGAGTGAAGAAGTGAAAGTGAAACTTGAAGATGAGATGGTGGATTTGCTGGAGAAAGTAAGAAAGATGAGATCTTCTTAGGATTACATGTCTTTATGTTTTGTTGGTTGAGTTGAGACTTTTCAGGAGACTTTTACAGGTTTTTAGGATATTTTTCTGGTTTCTGCAAAACAAAAAAAAGAAAAACTATTTTCAGAAGTTGATGATACTATTATGATCTTGTCATAGGTTAGAATTTAGATTTGATGTCTTTGTCCTGTCTAGGCTTTAAAAGTTTACAAAATTTGATACTAAAGGGCATTCATGGGCTTTTGGTTTATTATTCTCTTGAAAGCCCATTATGGAAAGATTTCAAAATGAGTCACTTTTGGTTTATCATTCTCTTGAAAGCCCTTTGTGGAAAGATTTCAAAATGAGTCTAGTTTCTAGAGGTATAATAGGAACACTTTACTGGGCTAAACGGACCTTTTTATGTTAAAACCATTTAATCGGAGCCCATTATAGAATCGATGGTCTTTAGTTGCGTAACTTGCGTTTATTTATTTATTTACTAGTTGGTTGGGGACATCAGTATTTTATATATAAATTAAATTAATATTTTATGAATTTAGAAAAATATTAATAATACATTAAAAAAAAACAAATAGAAAATGATACATATTATATACACATTAGCAATTTTATTTTCAAATAGTTTTTAAACTTGGGACAATTTTAAAAATACCACATTTAAAAGTGATTTTTACAAGCATGCCATTGGATGGTCATTTTCATTTGTGCCACTTTTTAGAAACAAATTTTCTACTTTATCAAAAAAACCATAATCAAATTTTGGTTTTTGTTTTTCTCTCTCTGTCTCTCATATCAATTTGGATCTGGTTTTTGTTACAAATCTCCTTCCTTCCCTCTCTCCATAAACTTCTGTGTCGATGCATAAACTTCTCTCTCTCTCTTTTATATCAATAAGATATTTAAAAGGTTTTATAAGGTATTTAAAAAGTTTTATAAGTTATTTAAAAAGTTTTATAAGATATTTAAAAGTTTTATAAGATATTTAAAAGATTTTTCCTCCAAACACTAAAAGTGGTATACCTTCAAAACTAAACCCTATTTAAAAGATTTTATAAGGTATTTAAAAGGTTTTATAAACTATAAAAAAAGGGTTTCCGATTCTTCTTCCGCCGCGTTTGCGTTTTCTCTTCCTCCATCTTTTTTTTCTACCTTCCCTAGATATTACCCAGAAGGTGACTTTTCACCGTTCTTGACCTAACACAGGTCGGATCTTCAACAAACCGGATCATTAATCGGGTTAAACAACCTTTCTTCTTCCCAAATCCACCAGATCCAATCTCAGATTCATGTTCTTCGTCAAACGCACCATCAGATCAGCAATAACTCTTTCTCGAATCTTCTCAGAGGAGATCGTGACGGAGTTCGGAGACTGCGAAATCGGAGACATAGAGATCTGAGATCAGAGACGACGATTTTAGAGGAATTCTTGAGTTGGGAGGCAAGATCTGAAAAAATCAATATAAAAAGTTATGTTAAAATGAGTCAAAGGGTAATCTGGGGATATGGAAAAAATGGAATGACACGCTTGTAAAATTTTTTAAACAGTGACATTTTTGCAAAGTGCCAGTTGAAAAGTGGCAGTTGAAAAGTGACATATCTCAAAAATTCTCTTTAAACTTTTAGTGAATGAACATATTGAATTCTCAATATAAAATGAGTATCTTTTTTAAATCGTCAGGATCGCTGTTTTGTTTTAAATTGTCAGGATCTTTGATGATCTAAGAATTTAGTTTGAAGATGTTTCTTGTTAAAAAAAAAAATTTATAGACCATATAAAAAAGATAAATAAAGAGTTTTTAATCACTAATTAAAAGATTAAGAGTTTGATTATTATTTTCTTTAGAGAGTCTGAGTGAGAAGAGGTAACTTCATGAACTTATTAACGGTATTAACGGTGAGTGTCCACTCTCTTTTTTTAGCTCAACATCTTGATTTCAAAATTCACCATTATTTGTTTTACTTGCATCACAATTTTCACCACATTTTTCCCATCTTGAACAATTTGTTTATCTCATCACCATTATCATTATTTTTCTTAATATAATGTACTATGACATTATCACTGTTTAACTTATGAACTCAAGAAAACAAAAAACAGAACAGAGATTCATAAGACAAATAAACAAACTTTGGATCTATTGTTTGGATCTATTGTTGTTATGGATCACAAACCAAATCTTGCTTCTTCTCAAAATCATAAACATGTTATTATTCTTCTGTATTTTATTTCTTACTTGTTAAAATTAGCCGTTTCATATAACCATGAAGATTTTCTTCGTCTTCGTATACTAATTCAGGAACCAAAATCCATTTAAAAAAAAATGTTTTAATTAGAAATGTAACTAAGTAATATAATAAAAAAAATTCAATCGTAAGAACAACAATCTAAACAATAATAAAAGTGTGACTAAAGTGATAATAAATCTGGAGACTCACTGGAATAAAATTATAAATGATTGAAATGTATGGAACACTATTTTTTTTCTTTTTTGATAGGAATTTGAATATTCATTGGAATATGAAAGGTTTGTAAATTTTTACAAAAGGAATCTGTGTCGGCTATGGACTTAATCCTTGCCAAAAATAAAAATAAAAACAAGGGAAAACTAGAGCAAATCAACTTCTAGAAAGTCAGAGAGACATCAAGTTTTTGAATTTTTTTTTGCGTTCTGCTATATAAGAGCGCGCCACGTATGAGGTGGTCTATCCTTCGAAAAGTTGTTTCGGCGGTAGCGGTTATCAAGTTGTGTAACCTGTTATTTCGTTCATACCAAATTACATAGAGTGTGGAGTGAACCGCTAATAGTTGGAGAGTATTAGGAGCTGTAGTAGAACTGCCATAGCACCAGCTAGTCATGGCATCCCATGTAACACCCCCGAACCAATCTATACCCAGATGGCCCAGAGATGCCACAATATGATATCCGTAGACGGCCCAACCCAAGTTCTGGAACGAATCCAGAACCTAAATCAATCTATCCACGGTATCATTCCTCTTGACCATAGCCCAAGGTTTTTCAACCCGTACTATGATCTTGAGTTGTGTTAGTCTGGACAAGACTAATATCAGTGAACACTCGCCACCTTTAAGAAAATATTTCATACATTAACATTATCCAAGAAAACATTACAAAACATATAGGTCCGGACGAACCTTAACACCAAAGTAATACATACTATGTACACCAAACATGATTTTACAAAAAGACATCAAATCTACTCCGATGGTCCTAACGTTCCGGTCTCCCCTAAGGTTTTCCCTCTACTGGTTACCTGCAAGAAAGAGGGGCATGAGTATTCTAGCAATACTCAGTGAGTTAGGCCCGCTAACATGCAATAATTTCCCAACCCAAACCCCAAAATAACAATCAATCAAACAAACAATCAATCAAGCATGCACAAGCGGAAGCTAAAACCTACACAAGCCACTAACATGAATGCAACACCACACATGCCTAAAGCATCCTAGGGCCCAATTGCGCATCGGTTACTTTCTTCAACAAGAGAACACTTGCACTTGGTAGTCACAAAGACACCCAAGCCGCAAAACATCTCTATCGAGCCACACCGTCGTGCGACACTTGGCCATTGGGGATCAACCAATGCACCAAGTCCAGAAGCTCCGAATACGCCCTCACCACAACATGGTCGTGGGGTGTTAACCACACACGCCAATCGCTCTCACCACACACCACTATCACAACATGGCCGTGGGGTCTTAACCAACCACGCCAATCGCTCTCACCACAACATGGTCGTGGGGTGTTAACCACACACGCCAATCGCTCTCACCACAACATGGTCGTGGGGTTTTAACCAACCACGCCAATCATTTTTCACCACACCCTTTCACGACACACCACATAACATGCATGCAACAATCATAACATGCAAAACACTTAATAAAATTCAATAAATAACACGGTAAACCTCAAGCAAATTATCAAGCAACAAAGAATCAGTACGATTATACGCAATCGTATAACCGACTCATGCTCAAACATCCCAACTCACCGATTAAACTCTGACGTTCCTAGACAAAAGTTTCACAACAATCTGATCTTACTCCTTGTGGTCTCGGCGAACCTGAAGCGACTGGAACTCGACCCTGGATCATGTTTTATGCACCAACGGGTTTGGAAATTCGACCTATGGTACGATCTAGACTGATCTGGATCCATTTGGACAGCGTTTTAATAAGAAAAACTCGACCTAAGGTAAGGTATGGACTGATTTTGGCAGAGTTTTGGTACAATTTTGGCTCTGATTTTTCTAAGGGGCGGTAAGGTTCACATATATATAGAAGATCCATGGGTGGTGATGTGGCGGCTTGCTTGACAAATGTCACGTTGGAGCTGCCAAGTGTTGCTGTGACCTACCATTTGTCATCCCACGCGATCTGGTATGGACAAGTGTCCCACTCACTCCCCAAACTGCCTCAGACGACGACACCTAACCCTTTTTCCATGCGTAAACATGCACCTTAGTACTGATCTGATAACAAATCTTGACCATTGGGTCATACTGCTTCGACCCACGGGTCACAAAACTCGACCCACATATAGCTTTTCAACCGCTGGGTCATACGTTTCCAACCCACGGGTCACAAAACTCGGCCAGAACGTAATTTCCCTGATCCAATTGAATTTTACTACGACTGAACATCTTCTTTTGACTTCATTGAGTTTTCCTAACTCAATTCTTCTTGATTCCAACATCTTTGTTTTTTTTACAGCCTATTTTTAGTTTTGATATGGGGCATTACATCCCAGGTCATGAATGTGAAAGTATTTGTTCCGCTCAATCTGAAAATTACAAATGCCCAAACTGTCTCACTAAATGAGCATCTTAGTAGTAGGTGATCTCTTGTCTCAGTGTAGGTGTCACATAAAAAGCAATATGGAGTAACATTCATTCTCCAACTGGCTAAGCGAGAACGCAAAGGCAGCCTATCCAACTGCATTGTCCATACCGTAAAAGCATGTCTAGGGATTGCTCCCTTGTACCAAACAAATTTGAACTACGGTTTGAGAGAATCAGAAGTTCTTATGTTGTTCCAAGTAAGTCTCGAAGAGAAGATACCTGACGAGGATCCTTCCAACAGCCAATCGTATGTATCCTCTATAACCACAGGTAGAGGGAGCATGATGGATGTTAGGTGTAGTTGCAGGCTTTCCGCTTCCGGAGAACGTGCATGTCGGAGCAACCAACTTTCATGGTTTATCGATTGAGAAACTGTCGCTCATATCTGAATTCCAGTTTCTTTTGGTCCTCGTGGGCCAAACACATTGATAAGTGGACCAAAAGGAGTCCAGTTATCGAACCAGAAACTTGTATTTTTACCATTGCTAAGTCTTACAGTGATAAATCTTTGAACCAGCGGACGTAGAGATAACATAGTACACCAAATCCATGAATCAATCTCTCTGTCATGTAAAGCCCAAAAGCTAATATCAGTGTTAGACAAGTAGTTTCCTCGCATCCAAGCTACCCAAAGAGATCCACTTTTAGACATAAGTAGCCACAAGAGCTTCAAACACAACGTTTTTTTCCATTCTCCAAGGTCCCTAAGGCCAAGCCCTCTCTCTTCTTTTGGTAAGCAACTTGTTTTCCAAGAGTTATTTGTTCCCGATTTTTTACTTATGTCTTCTGTCCACAAGAAATGTGTACACAAACCCTTAATCTGTTTGATGCAGCCTTTGGGCAGAATGAAGGTAGACATCCAAAAATTGATTCTACTATAAATCACCGCAAATATAAGTTGTAATCTGCCCGCGTAAGACAACATCTTTGTAGACCAAGAGGAAAATTTAGCAGTTAACTTATCAATCAAGGGAGCATAGTCTTCCTTTTTTAACTTTTGTGGAAGCAAAGGCAACCCTAAATACCTCACAGGGAGTGATCCACGTTTGGAGCCAAACCTGTCAAAATCAATGGATTCAGCCGTGTTTAAGCCGGCAGTGAAAAGCTCTGTTTTCTCTTGGTTCATAGATAGACCAGACCAGGCAGCAAACTTAGAGAGCGTTGCCGTGATGTGTTGCAGTGAAGTGGAGCTGCCATCGAAAAAGATCATCAAGTCATTACCGAAGGCAAGATGTGTGATTGATGAATTTGAGGAACTAGGATGATGCCCTATATGTCCAGAGCTGAATTTGGTTTGCAAGAGCTGTGAGAGAACTTCAAGAACCAGAACAAATAGGTATGGAGAGATTGGGTCACTCTGCCTGAGACCTCTCTCTCCTTTGAAAGGAGTGCTAATCTCACCATTAATGGAGATGGAGAAAAATGGAGTTGAAACACACTGCCAAATCAGGTTAACAAAAGGTTGTGGGAAGTACATAGCTTTAAGAATTTGAACAACAAAACTCCATCGGACTGTATCAAAAGCCTTCCTCAAATCCACCTTAAACATTCCCCGAGGCGTGATTGACTTTCGGTTAAAACCCTTAACAAGCTCTGTTGCTAACAGAACATTTTCAACCAATAAACGACCCGGAATAAAAGCGGATTGGACAAGAGAGATTATTCCAGGGAGGCTCCTCTTTAATCTTTTGGTTAGAAGCTTTGAGACCACCTTATAAAGCGTGTTACATCAAGCAATCAGTCGGAAGTCTACAATTTTGGTAGCACCCACAGTTTTTGGCACTAGAGATAGGATTGTTGAATTCCATTGCTTCAAGATTTGTCCTGAGTTAAAGAACTCCGAAATTGATTCGCATATATCTCTGCCAAAAAAATCCCAACAGCCTATGAAGAACTCCGCTGGAAACCCATCCGGACCCGGTGCTTTGTTCCTTGGGAGAGAGAACATTGTATCTTTCATTTCCGGTGCCTGTGGCATGTGTAGTAGATCCCTTTTACTGATATCGCTACAGCGGAAGTGAATCAGCCCTCTTAGAGTATCAACTGTGGTGATAGAGTTGTCCCTTTCTTTAAGCAAATCAGAGAAGAAACCAACACAATGAGCATGAAGTTCTGATTTCCTCTCTATCTTGTTTCCAGTCTGGTCCAGAAGGAAATAGATTTGGTTTATCAACCTCCTTGTGGACGCCACACGATGGAAAAATGCAGAATTCATGTCTCCTTCTCTGTGCCAAGCTACCCTTGACTTCTGTCTGAGAAAGCTTGCTTCAACAATGGCAAGGGTGATCCACTTTTGATGAGCCTGCCTTTCCGCTGTTGATGTTACAACCGATGGGTTAGACATAACTGTTCTTTAATTTGGCAAGCTAGCAATATAGAATGAGCTTCAACTACTTTTTTCTCCAGGCCAGAGTAGTTTTGCTTGCTAAAGTGGCAAATGAATGGTTTAATCTCCTTTAGCTTCCTGCTAATACTGTACATCCGGGTACCATAGAAATTTAGAGAATTCCAACATTGTCTGATAAGATGTAGAAAATCTTTGTTTTGCAGAAGCAATGTGAAGAACTTGAAATGACCTTTCACCTTGGGTTTGTTTGGCTCAAAAGAAAGACAACAAGGACTATGATTAGAGAAATCAGGCTCACCGAACGTAGCTAGGCAGTTTGGAAAGGCCTGATTCCACTCACTGTTTATCATGATCCGATCAAGTTTCTCTCACAGTGGAGATTCTCCTTGTTTATTCGACCAAGTGAAGAGATGGCCTCTGAAGTTTAGGTCCTTTATACCAGCAAATTGGAAGCATGCTTTTATATCACGCACTCCTCTGCGCGAGTTAACTAATCCCTTTGAGTGCTCAGAAGGATCAGTTATTTGATTGAAATCCCCTAAGATACTCCAAGGGATCCCTTGAATTTGCTGATTCTGGGACAGATTCTGTATCTCATGCCAAAGATGACGACGTTCTACTACAAGGGTAGCAGCAACACAAAAGAAACCGCAATATTGGTTGTTGCTCCAGGAAAAGCATCACCAAACAAGTAATCATCTGCAGTGATTTGCTGATGATCATGACTGTTACCGAAGGGTGCTATATTACCCAGATTTTCCCTAACTCCAACAATTTCATAATTTGCTTCAAAATGCCAATTGCAGAGGACAGACTTTAATATTTTATCAGCCTTCTGCTGCTTGACGTGAGTCTCGATCAGACTACCAAAAATTGGCTTATGTATATTATGCTATTTCTGAAAACCTCTTCTATGAATTGGTTCATTAAATCTCCTAACATTCCAACAAAAAAATATCCATATATATAAGGTAGTTAGAGGTTTAAAGGGCCTCTGCCCTGCCACTGCGCAGTAACCATTTGTTAATCATTGGAGTAAAAGCCTCAACCAAGTCGTCAATCTTGTCCTCTTCCTCTGAGTGATGAGTATTGACACATGACTCAGTCGTACACTTCTCTAACGTGTTCCTATGAAATAGGAGTCTCCACAACTTACTCTTTCTTGTTACTTCCCGTATTGTAGGAACTATAATTCTCTCTTTACATCTATATAAACTCTTTAACTCTCTCTTTGATGAATAATGGGAAATACTATTGACATGGTATTAGAGCAGTAAAAGATCTATGCAATTTCTCTAAATTTTCTTTGTTTCTTTTCCTTTTCTTTCTCCTTTACCCGTGCCTCTTTTATTCTCTCTTTCGAAAACAATGACTTCAACTCCAATTGTTTCCGATGCTTCATCGATCCCAGGAGATTCCGCTACCATCGTGAATCCCTCCAATCCGCAAAATCCAATTTTTTTTGTTAACATGAACAATGTTACAAAACTTAATTCCTGTAACTTCATTACATGGAGTCTTCAAGTGTCTCTGTTTCTCAAAGGACACAATCTGTCTAACCACATTGATGTCCACTCAACGCCACCATCACCACCATTGAAGAATCTGGCGTTTCCAAATCAAATCATGCTTTTGTTTTATGGCAAAGACAGGACAACCTGATTTTTATGGCATTACTAGGCTCCATCACGACTCCTCTTCAACCTCTCGTTTTGTGTGCTACAACAACTCTGGAGGCATGGACAATTCTCTATTCCACCTATGCCAAACCATCCAGAGGCCACATAAAGTAAATTAAGGATCAATTGAAGAAAACAATTAAGGGTCAACGTTCCATCGATGACTACTTCCAACTTATGAAGACCAAATCTGATCAATTGGCTCTTCTCGACAAGCCACTGGATCATGAAGATCTTGTGGAATACATTCTGGACGGTCTAGATGAAGACTATCGTGTTGTAATTGACCAAATCAATGGTCGTGATGTTCTTCCCACCCTTGATGAGCTTCATGAGAAACTGATAAGCCGATAGTCTGTGATTTTGTGTTCCCAAGCTCCTGCAACCTTTCCGGTCACCGCAAACACAGTTCAACAAAGAAACACAAACCAGCCTCGCAATAACTCTCGTTTTCCTCAACCGCATTTTAATTCAGGAAATCGAACTTCACGACCGTATTTAGGCAAGTGTCAAGCCTGTGGGATCCAAGGCCACAGTGCGAAGTTTCGTACAACACATCGCATTGTTCCAACCAATCCTTCTCCACAATTTTCGCAATCACCTTCACACTGGCAGCCTCGGGCGTACAACACAACTCTCTCTCCATCTGAAACACCGGCATGGATGCTTGACAGTGGCGCTTCTCATCATGTCACATCTGACTTGGCCAACCTTGCTCTTCATTCTCCTTTCCATGGTGCTGATGATGTTTTACTTGGAGATGGATCGACCTTGGAGATAACGCACATGGGTTCCCTCTCTCTTCCCTCTGACTCACGATCTCTGTCTTTGAAAGATATTCTTTTTGTGCCACAAATACAAAAGAACTTGATTTCAGTTCGTCAATTTTGAGAAGATAACAAAATCTCTATTTTGTTTGATCCATGGTCTTTTCAGGTGAAGGATCTAAAAACGGGGGCACTCCTCAAAACCGGAAAAACTAGAGATGGATTATATGAATGGTTGTGTGATACCACCTCTCTCAATAAACCACGAATTCTCACAGCCACCAAAACAAATCTCTCCGAATGGCATTCACGCCTCGGCCATCCTTCTCTTGATGTTCTCAATAAGATTCTTTCTCAGCTTTCTCTACCTTTGTCCAATAAAAATAAAACCTTGTTATGCAATTCTTGTTCGATTAATAAAAGTCACAAATTGCCATTTGGTTCCACGACAATTTCTTCTTCTCGTCTTTTAGAGATTTTGTTTTCTGATGTTTGGACCTCTCCCATTTATTCCTTTGATGGTTATAAATATTATCTTATCATTGTGGATCACTTCACAAGATATGTTTGGCTATATCCTCTTAAATAAAAATCACAAGTTGCAGACATGTTTATTAGATTTAAAGCACTTGTTGAGAAACGTTTTCAAACAAAAATCACTTCCTTCTATACCGATAATGGCGGTGAGTTTATTGCTCTTGCCTTATTCCTCTCACAAAACGGAATCTCTCACTTAACCACTCCACCACACACTCCGCAACATAACGACATTTTGGAACGTCGTCATCGTCATGTTGTTGAAACATGCTTAGCTCTTCTTTCTCAAGCCCATATGCCAATTAAATATTGGTCTTTTGCTTTCAAAACAGCAGCCTATCTTATCAACAGAATGCCAAACTCTGCAATCTCCTTTGACATTCCCTTTCATCTCTCTTTCATCAATCTCCCAACTATGCTAAGCTTCGAATCTTTGGTTGTTTATGCTACCCTTGGCTTCGTCCATACTCCTCTCACAAACTTGACTCTCGATCATCTCCATGTATTTTCATTGGATATTCTCCAACACAGTCTGCATATTTGTGTCTAGATCCCAAATCTTCTCGCATTTATGCCTCTCACCATGTTCAATTCTTTGAACAAGTCTTCCCCTTTGTTGTGCCTGTTTCCTCTAACCCTACTCCACTAGAATCACAATCTTCTTCATTCCCTACTGTCACTTTTCTCCCCACACAGTCATCTCATACACCGGTCTCTGTTCAGGTGCCTCGTTCTGATTCCTCACCGACGACGTCTTCACCTGTTACACCTGTACTACCGCAATCCCAATCAAGTTATTCCTCTATCACTTCTTCTGTTGCACAGGACATACAATCATCAATATCATCTCCTACCTCGACTTCCAGTCCAACAGCTCCTTCTCACAACAGCCATCCAATGGTGACAAGGGGGAAAAACAATATTGTTAAACCGAATCCTCGATTATGCTTTATTGCATCTACAGTCCCATCAATGGAAGAGGTTGCACCTATCTCTTACATTCAAGCTCTAAAAGACCCTCGTTGGAGAGCCGCTATGTGTGATGAAATCAATACGTAATTATGTAATCACACATGGTCCCTTGTTGATCCCAATTTTGAGTTCAATATTGTAGGTTGTCGCTAGGTTTTTACAATCAAGCGTAAACCGGATGGCTCTGTTGATCGCTTTAAGGCTCGTCTTGTCTCTCAAGGTTTTCATCAACGTCCAGGAATTGATTATTCCGAGACTTTCAGCCCGGTTGTCAAACCCACAACAATTAGTTCGGTACTTGGTCAAGCTGTCTCGAACAATTGGCCTCTTCGCCAACTCGATGTGAACAACGCTTTTCTACAAGGTGACTTATCGGAAGAAGTTTATATGCGCCAGCCTCCGGGTTTCATTAATCCGGATCAGCCACATCACATTTGCAAACTACATAAAGCAATCTACGGACTTAAGAAAGCTCCAAGAGCTTGGTATCATGTGTTGGGATCAATATTCACCCACTTAAAGTTAACAGTCGAACAAAGGCAAACGGGTCGGGTGTCACGACCCATGATGAAGAAAGTTGGGTCGTGTACCCCGACCCATGACAAGACAAACGGGTCGGGTGTCACGACCCATGGTGAAGAAAGATGGATCGTGTACCCCGACCCATGACAAGATAAACGGGTCGGGTGTCACGACCCATGATGAAGAAAGTTGGGTCGTGTACCCCGACCCATGACAAGACAAACGGGTCGGGTGTCACGACCCATGGTGAAGAAAGATGGGTCGTGTACCCCGACCCATGACAAGATAAACGGGTCGGGTGTCACGACCCATGATGAAGAAATTTGGATCGTGTACCCCGACCCATGACAAGGCAAACGGATCGGGTGTCACGACCCATGGTGAAGAAAGTTGGGTCGTGTACCCCGACCCATGACAAGACAAATGGGTCAGGTGTCACGACCAATGGTGAAGAAAGTTGGGCCGTGTACCCCGACCCATGACAAAGCAAACAGGTCAGGCGTCACGACCCATGGTGAAGAAGGATGGGTGTTGTACTCCGATCCACGACAAGACGAACAGAACAGGTGTCACGACCTGCAACAAAGCAGGTGGATCGGGTGTGAGGCAAGAGTCATTTCTCATCACCTGGTGTCGCCCGAGCCGTTTGGATGGGAGCACACGAGTCGTCTAGATGGTTTCTCCCGAGCTGTTCAGATGGTGTCGCCTGAGCCGTTTGTACGGTGTCACCCGGGCCGTTTGGATTGCGTCACCCCACACAAACCATGGTGTCACCCGAACCATAAGCCATGGTGTCACCCGAATCAAAGGAAATGGGTTCGACGAAACCAGGCCTATCCCAAGGTAACGATTAATTCACAACTAGCCCACGAACGGGAGTGGGCCGAACCGGGATAAGAAGCCCATCAAGCCAAGCCGACTTAAAAAGGAAAATATCTGAAGAAACGGGAAATCTTCCTTATCTCTTAGGAATAGGTTTGGCCGACTCTGGCTCATATAAATACTTATGTAAACCCTCAAGAAAGGGGATCCGCAATTGACCTTGCAGAACTCTGTACTTTTGCTCTTATACGAAAAAGCTTTCTAAACAGCTTAATAAAAACACCATCTTTGGATCTTCGTTTGTGTGTTTTGGTGGTTTTTACTCAGAAGTTTCAGATCTCGGTAAAAGACATAACGAATTCAATTGGCGTGGATTTATACTCCCACAATTTGGCGTTAGAAGGAGGGGGATAGAAATTTTCTTACTCAAGAGAATCACCACCGAGCCGATCCGAAGACGATGGCCAACGACGGAGATGATAGCATCAGGAACACCGGCGTGGAGGATGAGATGAACCAGCCTAAGGACGCCCGGGAGACTTCAACAACACTTACAGAGATGAAGATCATGCTGGAAACGCTGCTCAAGAAGGCGGAGGAGCAGGACAAACTCAACAGCACGGTAACGGACGAGCTGAAGGCCCTGGCAACGGCGAGTCGAACCCGAGGCGTGGGATTAGGTCTGGATCCGGCAAGACAAATCGGAAGGTGCCTCAACCAAACGGCCTTGGATTTCTCAACCCCACTCAACCCGCCAAGGACTCGCGGAATACTGCCACCACTCCGTCAAAACTCAACAAACCCAACCCCTAGGGTCCAAGGAGTAGGTGATGCACCAGCGGAGGACGAGGCGGCCCCCATCATCAATCTGGAGGAAGAGAATCGAATGGAGCAGAACGCGGAGAGCCGCGATAATCCTGAACCTTTAGCAGCCGGCCAGGCCCGAACCGAAAGTCGCGAAGCCATCCTGGAAGGAGATCAAGAGCTAACCGAAGAGGAAGAAAGCATACTCTGGGCTGAGCAAGCACGGGTAAACGAAGAACGCAGAGCTGGAGTCCGAGCCCAGAAAGAAGAAATGGCCATGATGCGGGCAGATATGGACCGAGCAGCTGCCGACATAAAAGCTGTCCGATCCATGATGCACAAAGCAACTAGCAAGGTGCCGGAAATAGATCGCGTATTGGAGGAGGCGCAGAACACCCCGTTCACAGCACGGATTACTAGCACGGGAATTCCCGACCCTGGAAAGATGAGAGTCCCGATCTACGAAGGAAAGACCGACCCAAAAGAACATCTAACGGCTTTCGCTATAGCCATGGGACGCTCTAACTCCAAAGAAAACGAAAGAGATGCCGGATAATGCCTTCTCTTCGTGGAGCATCTCAAAGGACCAGCGCTCCAATGGTTTTCCAGGCTCGAGCGGAACTCCATTAACAGCTACAACCAACTGTTCGTGGCATTCTTGAAGCATTACTCCATATTCATGGACCCCGCAACATCTGACGCCGATCTGTGGACTTTAGCTTAGGGGCACAATGAAACACTCCGGAGTTTCATCGGAAGATTCAAAGCCGTTATGTCCAAGGTGGAAGGTTTAAGTGACAAAGCGACCTTACTAGCCTTGAAGCGAGCGCTTTGGTTCAACTCCGATTTTTGTAAAGAAATCGCATTAAATGCCCCCACGACGATACATGACGCTATGCATCGAGCCGCATATTTCATTACCGAAGAGGAAGAGATGAAAATTCTAACCGAGAAGTACGGGAGGGCCAAAACAACAAGCCATTCCGCCCATGCGTCAACCCCTCCCAACGCTAGGAAGAATAACTAAAGTTCCGATTACATCCAGCATGAGGGAGGCTTTCGAGGAGCTCATAACTATCAGATCGATGCCCTGGATACGGTCGCGGAAGAGGACGAAGCCGCGGAAGAAGTTCGTGGAGTACATGGACCAAAAGTGACAGTTCCTACGATGAAACAGCTTACTGTGAACACCACCACATCTACGAACATTCCACCGCAAACTGTCGGATCCTTGGCCTAAAACTCGCCAAGAAATTAGCAGCTGGCGAACTTGGAGGGAGCATCAGTCTTAAAGATTTCGAGATGGAGGTCAACGCTCGCAGACCCGATCCGATGAAAGAAGATCATTCAAAACGTGATAGACAAGATGACGAAGCGCCACAATCCGGAACGAGAAGGAGAATAAGCATGATAATGGGCGGATCACACTACTGCTTGGACACCGTCTCATCAATCAAAGCATTCCAGCGAAGGGCAGACGTCAACATCAACTGGTCCAAACCATCAAAGTTTCCAAACGATGTGATCTCATTCGAGGAAAGGGAGACGATCGGAATCGACAGACCCCATGATGACCCTCTCGTGATCGATTTGATCATCAACGACTGCGACGTAGCACGCGTATTGGTAGACACCAGGAGCACCGTAGACGTAATCTCCCTCGAAACTCTCAGAAGAATGAACGTGGACCTGTCTGAAGTGATATCTACCCCCAAACCATTGACTGGATTCTCTGGAGAAACAACCATGACTACTGGGATAATCAAACTTCCCGTCCAAGCCGGCGAGGTGACAAAAGTTGTAGAATTCTCTGTAGCTGATCACCCGGCAATCTACAACGTCATTATGGGGACCCCCTGGCTAAATTCCATGTGCGCCGCTATATCAACCTACCATCTCTGCCTCAAGTTCCCCACACCGAACGGAGTGAAGACGATTCGGGGAAACCAAAAAGAGTCCCGTGTCTGCTTCCTCACCGCACACAAGCTCAGAAATCCAGTAACCGACCTTACGGCTGATTCGAAGCGCAAAAAGATGAAGACCGACAGAGAACCGGTGAAAGAGCTTTCCAAACTGTTATAGCAATTACAGATATCGGAGGACCGCGAGAACGACGTATCTAAGCTAACTTGCAACCCTGTCGTATCAGTCTGCATCGACAGTAAACACCCGGAGTGATGCGTGGACGTTAGGGCAACATTAGGTAAAAAAATCAGAGACGAACTCGTTGCTTTTTTGGGGGAAAATGTCCACACGTTCGCATGGGAAGCAGAAGATATGCCCGGTATCAATATCAGCATCACAAGCCACGAACTGAATGTTGACCCAACATTCAAACCAGTAAAGCAGAAAAGAAGAAATCTCGGGCCAGACAGAGCTACAGCAGTCAACGACGAGGTAGAGAGACTTCTGCGCGTCGGGTCAATAACTGAATTAAAATACCCGGATTGGTTGGCAAACCTAGTGGTAGTCAAGAAGAAGAATGGAAAATGACGTGTATGCGTGGATTTCACAGATCTAAACAAAGCTTGCCCAAAAGACAGCTTCCCCCTTCCACACATCGATCGTTTAGTCGAAGCAACGGCAGGGAACGCACTCCTATCTTTCATGGATGCCTTCTCTGGTTACAACCAGATCTTGATGAACCCCGACGATCGCGAGAAGACCGCTTTCATAACAGATCGTAGAATTTATTGCTACAAGGTGATGCCATTCGGCTTGAAAAACGCCGGAGCAACGTACCAGCGTCTGGTGAACAAGATGGTCGCTGGTCAACTCGGAAAGACGATGGAGGTTTACATAGATGACATGCTGGTAAAATCACTAAACGAACAAGATCACGTCACTCATCTCAAAGAATGCTTCTCGCTGCTGAATTTTCACAACATGAAGTTAAACCCGACCAAGTGCAGATTCGCAGTCACCTCCGGAGAATTCCTTGGTTACCTTGTAACTCACCGCGGCATCGAGGCCAATCCTAAGCAAATCGATGCACTCATCAATATGACTTCACCAAAGACGAAAAGGGAAGTACAATGACTTACCGGGAGCGTAGCTGCACTTAACCGATTCATCTCACGATCCACCGACAAATGCCTACCTTTCTACGATACTTTGCGAGGGAACAAGAAGTTCGAGTAGACGGAAAAATGCGAGGAAGCTTTTCAGCAACTAAAGAGCTACCTGGCTACCCCTCCAGTTCTCACAAAACCAGAAGCAGGAGAACCACTTTTTCTGTACACCGCAGTTTCCGCCACAGCGGTTAGCGGCGTGCTGATTCGAGATGAGCATGGGGAGCAGAAGCCAATTTTTTACGTCAGCAAAAGCCTTATAGACGTTGAAACAAGGTACTCGCAGATGGAGAAATTGGCGCTATCCATAGTTATGTCGGCAAGAAAGCTAAGGCCATACTTCCAGTCGCACTCAATCGTCGTCCTAAGCACCTCCCCGATAAGGTCCGTTCTGCATAGTCCAAGTCAGTCAGGGAGGCTAGCAAACTGGGCAATTGAACTGAGCGAGTATGACATTGAGTATCGCGGAAGAACGTGTGCCAAATCCCAAGTCCTGGCTGATTTTCTTATCGAACTCCCCGAAGAAGGCATTGACGACGAAATGCAAGGCCAGCTCTGGAAACTCCACGTTGATGGCTCATCTTCCAAAAATGGTTCGGGAGTCGGGATACGGCTAACTTCTCCAACTGGCGAACTATTGGAACAATCATTTCGCCTTGGCTTTCATGCATCCAACAACGAAGCAGAGTACGAAGCCTTGATTGCCGGGATGAAACTTGCTAATGGCCTAAAGATCGAGCAACTCCATGCATTTTGCGATTCCCAACTAGTCGCAAATCAGTTCAGCGGAGAATATACAGCAAAGGACGATCGAATGGAAGCTTACTTGAAGATCGTCAGAGAATTGGCTGCACAGTTCAAACAATTCATCCTAACACGCATTCCACGAGGGGAGAACACCCCAGCCGACGCACTCGCAGCCCTTGCATCAACTTCTGATCCAAATCTAAAGAGAGTAATCCCGGTAGAATTCATCCAGCACCCGAGCATTAGTCTCGGTGATTCAGTGAATGCCGTAACTCGTTCACAAGCGGCTAGGCAAGCAGCAGATGTCAGAACCGGGCAAGAGGTGATGGATGAAATGCAGGAAGAATTGGCCAACCAATCACCCGCAGAGCCAGATATTGCCCCAATGGAAGAAGACGAACCTGAGGAGTCACCAACCACGAAAAGTAGCAACAACCCTATCATAGAACCCAATGATGAAGTAAACCAGGTCACCGACGATGCAGGATATGGCTGCGACAAGGAATGGCTCGGCACAATCAGAGAATACATATACGACGGTGTACTACCAAACGAAAAATGGGCAGCTCGCAAGCTTCGAGCCCAGGCAGCACGTTACGTGTTACTCGATGGAAATATCTTCAAGTGGAGATTCTCAGGACCGTTGCTAAACTGCGTAGAAGGAAAGGACGCCAGGAGGATTATGGAGGAAATTCACAACGGTTCATATGGAAATCACTCTGGAGGGAGAGCACAAGCCATAAAAGTCAAACGTCATGGCTACTATTGGCCAACGATGATCAAAGACTACAAAATGTTTTCAGCCAAATGCGAAAAATGCCAACGCCATGCACCGATGATTCACCAACCAACAGAAGTACTTTCATCAATCTCGTCGCCGTATCCATTCATGCGATGGTCTATGGACATCGTCGGGCCACTGCATCCGTCAAAACAGAAACGTTTCCTTCTGATCTTGACAGACTATTTCTCGAAATGGGTCGAAGCCGACTCCTATGCTAACATTAAAGATGCGCAAGTGGAGGCCTTTGTCTGGAAAAATATCATATGCCGACACGGAGTGCCTTACGAGATCATGACGGACAATGACTCGCAGTTTATCTCAAGTCATTTTGAAGGTTTCTGCGAAAAATGGAAAATCCGACTCAGCAAGTCTACTCCATGATACCCACAAGGGAACGGACAGGCCGAGGCAATCAACAAAACAATCCTCGACGGCCTGAAGAAGCGCCTTAATGCAAAAAGGGACGTTGGGCTGAAGAACTGGAGGGAGTACTTTGGTCTCACCGCACCACCCCGAGACGAGCAACGGGGGAAACCCCATTCGCACTCGTATACGGAACAGAGTGTGTCATCCCACCGGAGATACATTTCCCAGGAATTCACCGGAGACTATTACCAGAACAAGAAGGGCTCAATCACCTATTGATGCTTGACGAACTGGACTTGATCAACGAAAGAAGGGACCAAGCCTTGATCAGGATCCAGAACTATCAGAACACGGCCGCAAAATACTACAATTCCAGTGTTCGAGAACGAAGATTCTACGAAGGAGATTTAGTTATGCGGAAAGTTTTTTAGAACCCCGCGGAAACGAATGCAGGCAAACTAGGAGCCAATTGGGAAGGACCCTACAAGATCACTGCAGTAGTCAAACCTGGAGTTTACAAAATTGCCAACATGACAGATGTTCCAGTCCCGAGATCGTGGAACGCAACGCATCTCAAAAAGTATTATCACTAAGCTACTTTACATGAACTACGGGGTGACTTGATCCCTGCAAATGGTACGTAGGCAGCTCGTCTTCGGACGAGTTCAGTTGCTCCCTCCTTTCAAAAGGGGGGGGGGAGTGGGTACGGATATACATACTTGTATACTCCCATCTTTGTAACAGATTCTACGATTTAGCTAAGCAAAGTTTTTCAAGGACAATCTTGTACCTAAACATCCGTCAAGGATCACAACGTCTTAACAAAACAGACATATTCAAGCAACAACGGGCGTCTCGCCACACCTTCACTATTGCTGGCCACAATAGTGAACTTTCGCATCCATCACGGATCTAGAACTTTCGCATCCATCACGGATCTAAAACTTTCGCATCCATCACGGATCTAAACTCTCATCCATCTTAGGATTAAAAGCGCACTATACAAATATTCGTTCATTATCGGAGTGGATACGTTTGTGGTAATGCATCCGTAAACCAAAATGCTCACCCTAAACTATACAAACAGACGTCTTTGTCGGAGCAGATAAGCTTATGGTGACCTATCTGTAAACCAAAATAATCATCTCGAGATTGATCATCTCATAACTACGCGAACGTGAGCTTGTATCCGTTCGTCGGAACAACTATTTCTCAACAAAAAGACATATTCATCAACCGCAAGATAGCCTATCCACAACCAAGCAAATAACAATAGGTCTTGATACAATTTGGATAAAGCCGTCCAGGCGCTAAACACAAAAAAGGAAGTTTTAAAACTACACAAAGAAGAGGGGATCATAATCCTCCGTTATCTCGGGAGTCACAACCACCTTCTGATCCGGCTCCACCGGCTGCTCAGCATTGTCACTTCCCAGCACCTTGCTATCTTCAGGCATCATCTCGACGAATTCCTCAACTGGCTCCCCAGAAACAGCCTCTTCATCTTTTCGTGGAGACGGTTCGGGGGTTGGTTCACCAATAACCTCCTTCGAACTGAATTCAGCTAGGCACGGCGTTCCTTTGTTTGAACCGGAGAAATCCTGAATGCCAACACTTGCGGCAGCCGTCTCCATGGGTTCATCCGTGTTAATTTCCTTCAAGATGTCAGAACGAACGGAGGACAACTTCAAGAGTCCGCTCGCCTCGGCCACAAGCTTAGCAAATATCTCGTGGGCTCCGTCCAAGTCGGCCTTTTGCTTAGCGAGACTTATTGCCTCAGAATCGAGTGACGGCGGCTCGCCGCCTTTGAGCAATTCTATGAACTGAAGGTTACCTTCGATCTGGGCTAAATCTAGCATATTTTCCTTCGGCTCGTCGGCGATCCTGTCAAGGATTTTACTAACTCGGGAGAATTTGTCTTCAAACTTGGACGACATCTCCTGTTTGGCCTCAAGCACAGCCTGCTCAATCTTGCTCTCGCGCAGTTCGTTTGCATTTCCAACTGTCTTGTTAAACTGGCAATGTGAGCATCCCGTTTTGCTCTACCAGATTCAAGCCTCATGATCCGTTCGTCAGCTTCCCTGATATGCTTCTTACTGGCCTCGGCTTCAGTTTAAAAGGCCTTGATTCTCTTAAGAGTTCTCGCCCACTCGGAAGCGTGATTGGCTTCGGTATCCTTGAGCTTCCCGTCTAGCTCGATGGCCCTCTTTCGGGCGTCCTCGACTCTTTTCCTATCTCTTCGGGCGTCAGATTCATACCCAAGAACCACCCTATTAAGATGAGATATGAACTGTGCAAAAACAAAAAAGGCACTTCAGCAAACAAAAAAAAACATGAAACGGCTCGGAAAATAAGAGATGAATAGTACCTTAACGCCTCGGAGGGACAACTCGTTGTAGGCTTTATCCTTGAGCAAAGTGTCTGGAGGAGGAAGCTGATCACCCGGACACGTGATCTTGGAAAAAATGGCAGCGGATGTCACGGCATCGTTGTAAGCCCCTTCGACGGTATGGGGCACAACGGACAGCGGGATTGCCTCGGGGATGTGTCGAGGAGCTTCGGCGTGATGCTTCCGCTTTGACGCTTTGGCAAGCCCTACGCCTCCGTCGTCTGCCTGGAATTTTTGGCTCGGGCTTTTCTTATCCTTGGCTTTCCCCTTGCCTTTGTGCAGCACCAGCTGCGATTCTATGGGACGAAGCCCTAATACAACCCCCTCAGGAGCTAAGTTGGAATTTGGTTTGGGTGGATGGTTAGAAGATGTCGGTTTGGGAGCGACGGAGGTCTGAGGTTGTTGTTGGCAAAGTTGACCTAGCGCCTCGGCCTATCTCGCTTTCTCTTTTGCCTCGGTCTCTGCCTTAGCCTTGGCAGCGGCTCTATCCCTGAAGGTGGGTCGTCCCATCTTGTCGTCTGAATAGTAAGAAGATGACGAACAAACAGATTGACCGTCGAACAGGGCTCGGGCTCTTTCCACTCTCTGGAGATTGAAATCCCTTGTCCAGTTGCACTTTCTGGCCGAGAGTGTTTCGTGAATCTCAGGCAGGTCGGGAGGCAGCGAAAGTTGAAAGTGTCGCACTGCAAAAAAAAAAAACGTAAGTAGACCTAAAACAAGATCAATATAAAGGGAAATCGAGCCGTAGCCCGAAAAGAAGCCACAGGTCGGCTACCAAATTCTCCCCAACTCGTTTTGATTAGGCCGAGACATCTGGTCCCCACTCACGCCTCGGTAATGGGACAAAAAGAAGTAATTTTCCCAGTTTTCATCCTTGCTCGGGAATCCAGTTATGATCTTTTTTTTGGCTTTTCCCGATATATAATATTTCAACTCCTTTCCGTTGCGACACCGAAAAACTCAAGAAGACTCCTTAAGTGCTCAACCCCAACGTCCACGTCGCACTCGTAACTCCTTACGAGAATGCCAATCAAATGTCTGACTCCCCTGGTGTTGATCAGGGTGAGAGCCAGATTATGCTTCCAGAGAAACCGCGAAATCACTTTGGGGATCGGGAGCCATAGCAAGCAGCGGTAGAAGAAGCTCTCGTAAAGGGTGAAGTGATCTGGGGTGGTTTATTGGCTCGGTCAGCTGGGGACGGAAGAACAAAGTCGATTTCTTCCGAAATGTTGAATCTCTGCCTAAGGGCTAACAATGAATCTGGAGTAGAGAGGGTTGAACCCGGCGGGTCGGGTCTCCTTTTCGGAATCCTCTTCCTGGGGGCTCGTTGTTTAGGTCCCATCAACCTTTCTAACTCCTGTCTTGCTACGACAGGATCGTAGAACCAGTCCTCCGCTTCGATCTTTGCCGGCTCGTAACCGATGATTTCCGTAAAGGGGTTCATCGCCTTGTCCAACGGGGAATCATGAAGATGGGGAATTTCGAATTCCGCGAGAACCCCGGCGTCGCAATCAACCCTTGAAGAGTCGGAGAGAACCATTTTTCTACCGAGGAGGGAAGGTCCTATCGCCGAACCGGTTGAATCCTCTAAATCCTTTGGGATGTTCGCACCAGATGAATCTGCTCGGCTGCAACTTTGAGCAGAGACTAGATCGGGCGAAAATGAAGATTCGGGGAATGGTTGGTCTGCAACAGCTATTTACCTAGATTCTGGATCGGGTACCGAGGAAGCAGATAGTCGAGACATCCTCTGTTGAGAACAGATCGGTCTTTTGGACAGGAGAACAAACAGATCGAGATTCCCAAGAGCTCGCGAGAAAGGATCTACATTTCAGGAAACAGATTGGATTTATCAACAAACTTGTCAAAATGGATCAAAGCTTTTTTATAATCGAAGAACAAGGTGGGATCTTCGAAGAGAACTCAAGATCAGGTCCAAATCTTCACGCGAACTGCCAGAAAACTTATGGATAGCGGCGGAGCTGCTTGAAGATAGATCGAGAAACTTGAAGGGCTCGGCGGAAAGGAAGGAACAACGGAGGAACAACAAAAGAAAAAATTAAGCAAGAATTAGAGAGAGAAAAGAGAGAGAAGTTACCTGCTAGAAGAAATTCCCAAAGAAATGAAGTAGTGAAGGAAAAGTGAGAAACGTCAAGTTAGATAGGCGAAAAAGGGACGTCACTTACCTCGGGAATCGGCGGAAATGGTTGCACTCCCCGATAAAGTAGATAACCTCCTAGCACTCCCCGAGCTAAGTCCAAACTAATGACTATGGGTCAAGGCGATAGCTAAAAATGGATCGAGACAACGGTGAAAAACAGTTCGATGACATGAAGAGAAGCGGTTCGGAGTGATAACGAAAGACAGCTCGGTATCACAAAGAAAATTGGATCGGAGCGTGTTAACTTCAGATTATTTTTTACCTCAATACTTTCAATATTAAAACTGTTGAGCTGGGGGGCTAACTGTTGGGGTCAGTATTCACCCACTTAAAGTTAACAGTCGAACAAAGGAAAACAGGTCGGGTGTCACGACCCATGATGAAGAAAGTTACAAACGGGTCGGGTGTCACGACCCATGGTGAAGAAAGATGGGTCGTGTACCCCGACCCATGACAAGATAAACGGGTCGGGTGTCACGACCCATGATGAAGAAAGTTGGGTCGTATACCCCGACCCATGACAAGATAAACGGGTCGGGTGTAACGACCCATGATGAAAAAAGTTGGGTCGTGTACCCCGACCCATGACAAGGCAAACGGGTCGGGTGTCACGACCCATGGTGAAGAAAGTTGGGTCGTGTACCCCGACCCATGACAAGACAAACGGGTCGGGTGTCACGACCGATGGTGAAGAAAGTTGGATCGTGTACCCCGACCCATGACAAAGCAAACAGGTCGGGCGTCACGACCCATGGTGAAGAAGGATGGGTGTTGTACTCCGATCCACGACAAGACGAACAGAACAGGTGTCACGACCTGCAACAAAGCAAGTGGATCGGGTGTGAGGCAAGAGTCATTTCTCGTCCCCTGGTGTCGCCCGAGCCGTTTGGATGGGAGCACATGAGTCGTCTAGATGGTTTCGCCCGAGCTGTTCAGATGGTGTCGCCTGAGCCATTTGTACGGTGTCACCCGGGCCGTTTGGATTGCGTCACCCCACACGAACCATGATGTCACCCGAGCCATAAACCATGGTGTCACCCGAACCAAAGGAAATGGATTCGACGAAACCAGGCCTATCCCAAGGTAACGATTAATTCACAACTAGCCCACGAACAGGAGTGGGCCGAACCGGGATAAGAAGCCCATCAAGCCAAGCCGACTTAAAAAGAAAAATATCCGAAGAAACGGGAAATCTTCCTTATCTCTTAGGAATAGGTTTGGCCGATCTGGCTCATATAAATACTTATGTAAACCCTCAAGAAAGGGGATCCGCAATTGACTTGGCAGAACTCTGTACTTTTGCTCTTATACGAAAAAACTTTCTAAACAGCTTAATAAAAATACCATCTTTGGATCTTCGTTTGTGTGTTTTGGTGGTTTTTACTCAGAAGTTCCGGATCTCGCTAAAAGACATAACGAATTCAATTGGCGTGGATTTATACTCCCACATCATGCCTTACAGACCTTTCTGTTGGACTCGGGATTCACCAATTCAGCTGCAGATACCTCCCTATTCACTCTTCACTCTGGTCAGATTACTCTCTTCATTCTTGTGTATGTTGATGATATTGTTATCACTGGAAATTCAACATCACGGGTTCAATAGTTTATTGATCTTCTTGCCAAACGTTTCTTGCTCAAGGACTTGGGTAATTTGAGCTATTTTCTCGGGATTGAGGTTTCTCGTACAGCTGCAGGTCTTTCTCTAACTCAGTCTAAATACATTACTAATCTGTTGCGACGTACTAGCATGTTGGATGCGAAACCTGTTCAGACACCAATGTGCCCAAACACCACTTTGTCGTTAACTGATGGTGTTTCCTTATCTGATCCTACTGACTATCGAATGGTCATTGGTTTTCTGCAATATTTGCTCTTCACACGTCCAAATTTGGCCTTTGCTGTTAATAGACTTTCACAATATATGCACAAGCCGACTATGGAACATTGGTTGGCTGCCAAACGTGTGTTACGGTATCTTTGTGGTTCTTGTACTTTGGGTTTGTTTCTCTCCTCATCCAACACCGACTCTATTCACGCGTTTTCGGATGCTGACTGGGCGGGTAATAAAGATGTTTACACCTCCACTGGTGCGCATCTAGTTTATGTGGGTAATCACTTAATCTCTTGGACTTCAAAGAAGCAAAAGACGGTTGCTCGATCGTCTACTAAAGCAGAGTACAAATCTGTAGCTTCAACTGCTTCTGAAGTGCAGTGGGTCGTCACCTTGCTTCGAGAATTAGGCATTCATCTCAAGGCATCCCCGGTGATCTTCTGCGATAATATTGGAGCCACGTATCTAAGTGTTAATCCAGTTTTTTACTCTAGAATGAAACATATTGCCGTGGACTTTCATTTCATCCGAGATTTGGTGCAAACAGGTCGTCTTCGAGTCTCTCATGTGTCTACCAAAGACCAGCTAGCAGATACCTTGACGAAGCCTCTGCCTCGGCCTCAATTTCAGTCCCTTTGTCTCAAGATTGGGCTCTCTTCCCGAGTTCGAGCTCCATCTTGAGGGGGCGTATTGACACATGACTCAGTCGTACACTTCTCTAACGTGTTCCTATGAAATAGGAGTCTCCACAACTTACTCTTTCTTGTTACTTCCTGTATTGTAGGAACTATAATTCTCTATGTACATCTATATAAACTCTGTAACTCTCTCTTTGATGAATAATGGGAAATACTATTGACAATGAGAACCAGCCTCTGTATCTGAACCTTTCGACGAACCAGAGGAACCTTCACCAACTGCCTCTTCCGCAACCAGACTCATACTAGCACTTTTAAGCAGGGAACCAGGATCATCGGCAAGATCAACTGTCAAACTTATATTCAGAGAACCTTCAACTAGCACAGCAACACAGTCAGTTGCATGTTCTGCACCTACCTCTGAGGTTGTAGTAGTTTGTGTCTGCAAAAGAGTTATCCCATTAGGAGTGCTTGGTGTGTGAGTTTTTGGTTTGAGGCTGGGCCAGCTTTGTCATCGAAATTAGCTAGGGCTAGCTTTGTCACTGGTGCCATAGCTATCTTCTTTCGTGGGCAAACCTCTGTTCTGTGTTTTACTAATTTACAAGCAGCACACAGAGCTTTTGCCATAGGACAATGCTTTATCGTATGCCCTACTCCTTTGCATTGACTACAGACAAAGGGAAGCTAAGGGCTTGAGAGCCTTATTCTACTAATTTTCCCTGATTAAAACTTCACATTCACCCCTTCTGGGAGAGGCGTCCTTGGGTCTATTAAAGTGAAGACCATTGCAACTTCCACGTTTAGCATATTTTTTGTTGTTGGATGAAGACCCATTGGGTGTCCCACTAATCCTGCAATATGTTCTAGCCCTTTTTCAGAGAAGAACTAGAGAGGAACGTCGCAGAACTCGAGCCAAACTGGTACCGTAGCTAACTTCGGTTTAGTAGGCTTAAGACCCGGAGACCATTTAGCAACGAACATCGTTTGGCTTCAATTTGCCAGAGACCCTGGTTCAAGATGCGCTTCCTGGTGTATGGACAGGGAACACGGAATAGGAAGGTATTACCATCCATCTTAGAGACCGTTATGTCTAGCCTTTGCTTGCTCCAGATTCCATTTACAATTGCATGAATCGCCCCCTGAGGAGGAGGATCAACATAAAATTGGCCAAAAATGAAGAATTTCCAAGCTGTTTTGTTCCTTTCGATGACTGAGTTTGGAATCTCCACACACGCCTCACCTGATTCCAACATGAAGGGTGTGCCTTTCTTTCGCATTGGAGACTTGCCTTTGAACAGGTCACTCCACGGGGTCTGAGTTTCTGACCTACCTGCAGCCAGTTGCTGGAGGTTCTGTACACCTACCGGAGTAGTCAGGGGAGTACCTGAGCTGCTCGGGCCAGCTGTATTACCCTCTGTAGTTTGTGGATCTGTGTTGATACAAGGAGTCGAGGTCTTGACAGGGCTCAAGTCCTTGATTACATACGTCCCTGGAGCTAGGGGATGATTGTCTGAAATACTCCTCTCGGTTCAAAGAATTTCCGAAAGACTCTCGTTATAACGAGATTTTCTTTTCTATTTATTTTTAAATCCAAAAATGAGTAGATTACTGTAAAACCAGGCAGAACTAATAAAATTACAGATCCAACCACTTAATATCCACCCGATTTCAGACCCAATCGGATCCAATTCGGGTCGAAATCAGATTGAGTAGAAATCTCCAAATTAAACCCGATTCTTTCTAAATCAAATCCGTATCTCTCTATCTTTTTTCCAAGTCTCCCTCGTGATTTCTCATTCTTTCAAAACCGTTCAAACGACAAGTATAACTAGAGAAACTAGGAAGGATTCGAATCGAAATCAAGAGTTAGATAAGTTAAAATCATGTTCTCTTTTCGATTTTGTGTAGAAATCCGTTGGGTTTCGATTTATTGTAGAAATCATGAACCCTAGAAATTGTGTGAATACTATATTCTTAAGCAATTTTGTTGATTTTACCGTAGATATTGTGCAATGGTTAAGACTATGTGGACGTCGGGGCCGAGAAAGTCGAAAGTGCTTGAATAAATCGGAGAACGATGGTCCTCCACCGGTTGTAGAAGAAGAAGAAGAAGAAGATACGGCCGAAGTAGAAGTAGGAGATAAGGAAGAAGAAGTAGAAGATGGGAATATCGAGGAAGAGAAAGATGGCAATGGAGAGGAAGAGAAAGATGACAGTGAGGAGGAAGAAGATGGCGATGAAGTAGATGAAGAAGGAAGTGTCCATGAGTCGTAATCAACCGGGACAATGGAATCCGGGGCAATGGTATGTACATCGAATAAATGTTCAATTTGGTATAACTCGGTATAACAGTTTTATTTTTATGAGTTTGAAGTAGAAAAAAAGACTAGGTAATATTGTCATTATACTGTATTTTGATTGTAGGTTACGGAGATAGGAACAGAACCAATGCAGCCATTGAAGATGTGGTTCCCAAAGAGTGAGTATGGGACGTCAATAAAATTTGCAACAAAGTGTTATGTCACGAAGGCCGTGGCCAAATTAGAGAGTACACTTGAACCAGATGAGTTGGAATGGTTCCGTGAACACCCATAGTTTTGTCACTTCTTTCACATGCCGAAGGACAAAAACCATAAGACAATGGGGATGTGGATGCTCTTACTCTGCATGGCCAATACAAAGAAGTGCAAGGAAGCTTGGTTTGTGGTCAATGGTGTTCCAATTAGGTATTCTCTGAGGGAACACAGACTATTGTCTGGTTTGCACTGCCATGAGTATCCACCAAACTTTACAAAATTTGGAAACTTGAAGTTTGTTGAGAAGCATTTCAAAGCAGGAAAAGCAACCTATGCAGCCGTTGAGAAGAAGTTTGTGTCAATGAGACATTCTCCAGACAGATTGAAGATGGCGGTATTGTACTTCCTATCGAGCGTAATCATAGGAAATGGAAAGGTAGGAGATGGAGCACCTACGGTAGTTGAGATATTTATGAGAGCCGTTACTGATCTTGAGTGGTGCAAAACCTTCCCGTGGGGTCGATTGTCCTTTGATGACACTATGAGAGAGATTTTACATATGAATGGCAAATCAAACGGAGTTATCCAAACATCATGGTGCTTCCCAAGTTTCATCATCCCCTTGGAGGTAATTATGAGTATGATATAATGATTTAGTGTATGCCCTTTGATTATGTGATTATGTTAATATGTGATAATGTGATAATGTTAATATGTCTAGCTTCTACCCTTTAGGCAATCCCTGTTTTGATGGAGAAATTCAGAGAAGAGGTTATATGTGCATCGAGTGACTGCCCTAGGATGTGCAAATCCAAGTTTAAATCAAGTTCCATGAGAGGCTTTCCACTTTCTGAAATTAATGATGCACTTGGCAGTACGAAGGTTAGATTTATCATATGTCTTTTTAATCATTGGTTAGATTTATCATTTGTCTTTTTATCACAGGATATTCAAAGTATCGTGGAACCAATGATTGATGAAGCTTTGTTTATGTTGCAAATTATGGATGACATTAATGAAGAAGGTGATTATTATGATGTTATTATTGACGGTTGGAAGAAGTATCTAATGGTTGAAAATAAGAAGATATGATTTGAAGAACTTTACAACCAAGACGTGGATGGCCGGAAAGAAGATAAAAAGGCTGTGGCTAAGGAGAAACAGAAAGATAAGGAGAATGTGGCTGAGAAGAATGTAATGGAAGCGGGATTCAAGGAAGTCGGTGAGAAGATGACAAAGCTAGAGACAATGGTGAAGGACAAGCTTGGTGAGATAAAAAGAAGACTCAAGCTTGTGGAAGACTCTGTTCCACCTAGGGAAGTCATTGGTGGTGAGAATGAAGTGGCTGAATCGTCAAAGACGAAGAAGAGGAAAAAGTGTAATTCAAAATATATGACAGGGATAAAGACGCGTTCCCGCAACAAGGCTTGAACTTAGAGTCTACTATGTTCATGTTCCTTTTGTCTTTTTGGTTTGGTAGTGCTGGTAAGACTTGGCAAAACTATGACTTGGTTGTGTCATTATTTCTTTATGACAATACTTGGATGTGTCGTTATTTTCTTTTGGTTTTTATAAACCCGAACATGAATGAATGGAATGGATGTGTCGTTAGTTATACTCAGTTATACTAGTTATTTATTTTAAATTGGTTCAAATGTACACAGAAAAAGTACTTAGTTGTACTCAGTTATACTAGTAGTTCGAAACATAATTCAGTTATACCTAGTAGTTCGAAACAGAGAGTACAAAATTACAAGTACTTGACCATCGACATTAGAGAAAATAGAAGAAAAGGATAACCGAAATAACACCAACAAGCAATCCAATCATAAGTTTCATCTCTTTCTCTCCAAACACCTTGCTCTGAAGTTTGACAAACATCTCCTTAAGGGCATTGACTTCCTTGTTAGATCTTTCAAGAGTAGATACCATCTCCTTAGTTTCGCCTTCTCTTCCTCACAACTCTGAACCAAGTCCCACATCATATTTGGTGGAGGACAATCGGGAGAGAAAGTCCATGCTATCACTCGATCTTCTAGGTCACTCACTTTGGTCTTGATATCATGTAACTCCTCCATTATTGCTTCGTCCCACAATTTCCAAATGTGGTAATCCCCATCCTAATGAACAATCACATTATGAAAACGAGAAACGAGATTCGTGAATTACATAGAGTTGATGTAAAATTGAGTTACTTACATCCCTATTACACTCACAAGTGAAGTATTTTTTCCCATAATGCAAACCATGCATTTCTGTTTCAATGATAGCTACAGCACCACAGTAACATCGGGTTGGAATGCCAGATTCACGTGGCCAAGGACCCATTCCAAATACATCCACACCAGTTAAAGATCCTGAAGATGTTGAGTCACTGTTGTTGTCGCCATAATCATAACTTGAGTCTCTCCCACCCATGTCTCTGTAACCACTAGATCCCTGAATCGAACAATTGAAATCGATAACCCCTAAATCCGACAACTTAAATCAAAAATTCCTAGATCCCTGAATCGAACAATTGAAATCGATAACTCCTAAATCCGACAGCTTAAATCGAAAATCCCTAGATCCCTGAATCGAACAATTGAAATCGATAACCCCTAAATCCGACAGCTTACCTTGTCGTTAGTAACAAATGCTCTTTGATTTTGACGATTTCGCCCCAGCTCAAAACGAAAACCCAAAAAAATTATTAGAATTGAGAAAATAATAGTTTTAGTGGAAATCTGAGAATTTGTGATTTACGCGGAATTTTTTTTTAAATTTAAATTTTTGAACCAGTTTTAAAAACGTGGAAAACATGTTTTTTAATCGGAAATTTTCACATAGTTGTCCCTAGTTTTTGGGTTGTACAGAAAATCAACCAGTTCTACATTTCGGGGTTTTCACTTTATACTAGTTTTACCATAAATCGGTTAAACTTTTTTAGTTGTACACAGAACATTTCATGGGTGCTCGGTGCACTACCGGGTTCCTTCCTATGTTTGTTAAACCACTCGGCAATTTTTCCCACAATCGCATCAATCATAGGTAGTAAAGCGTACATCCTCGCTTTCCTGAAAACATTATTCAAAGATTTTGCACTGTTTGTGGTTTCAATGTTGTACCTTCCTCCTTTGAAATAACACCTTGCCCATTTTGTAACGTCTACACTACTATCCAAATACTCGGCTACTTTAGGAAACTTTCTCCTAAAATCACTATACTCCTTATCGAATTCAACCCGTGTATAAATTTCCGCGAGCTCCCTGAATTTTTTTCCAACATATTCTTTATTTCCACTAGGAGCTTTTTCTCTCACATTCTGAGACAAATGATACACACAAAACCCATGCTCAGACTTTGGGTAGACCTCAGCAATTGCCTTTATGAGGCTTGCATTTCTGTCGCTAATGAAAACCAAACCTGGATCATCCAGGACAACAGTCAACAGCGCAGTAAAAAACCATTTCCAACTAGCATCTTTCTCACCATCCACCACCCCAAATGCAATGGGATAATGGTGGTGGTTCGGATCCTGAGCTGTGGCAATCACAAGTACACCACCATACTTGAGAAAAGTTGCATCCACACTTAGAACTTTCCTCATGGCACTAAACCCTTCAATACAAGCTCCCAACAGCAACAACAGCAACCTTGTTTTCGTGCCAACATTCATCTTTTCTAACACGTACAAATAAAAAGGCAACATCTTGTAACTCTCTTCTGGACTACCACGCACAACTGCTGCAGCTAGATTTTTCCCTCTTAATGCGGTAGGGTAAGACAACTTCACTCCAGCTTTTGCCAGAACAAGATCCATCAGAGCTTTAGGAGTCGAGGTTTCCAATGCACAAGGATAATCTGCGTGTATAACATCTGCAACTAATTATGGATTGCCTTTCCTTTTATTGCTAGTTGTACTCGTCGTTGCCCGAGAGCATGAATGCATCTTCCTGTATACTTTAACCGACCAATTCTGTTCCTTTGAATGTTGAGGCCGCGACACTCGTATATACCACTTACACCCTTCTAAACAACATTTAACCACGTATCTCTAACTATCCGTATTTAATATGTCGAATTCATAACATTCTTTAAGTGAAGCTCCCAACACTAATTTTTGCACTTGTTCTTTTCTCACAAATTCCTGCCCTAACTCTAGACCCGTACCATCTTCCCATTCCTCTACAAACTGTTGTTCTTCATCATCACACGGAAGCTCAATATATTCATCCCTAACAACACCGTAACCAAAATCATCATCCACATTGCCATCCACATTGTCACGTCCTATATTTTCACCATCTCCAACACCAATATTTTCCATCTGGCCATCATTTTGCTCCGGTTCTCTGTAACGAATAATCGCACCATCGTTTACTCTAGAATTTGAATCCATCTTGCCATAATTCACTCCAAATGAACTCCCTCCCTCTCCTCTTAAAACTTGCTCCTCGCACTGAATTATTTCCAAATTCAAAGCACTTCTACATTGTTCTTTATCCATGCTCGATATATAACCATCGACGTCATCATCATCCAAAATATCCAAAAATTTTGGAGGTTTCAATAGCAATGGAACGTAAGTCAATTTCACCTTTTCCGTAGCTTCATCAATCCCAATCTTCCTGCATATCCTATCCACTAACACTGAATATGTTATCTCCTCCTTAAACGATAAAGCGTACAGCTTAGCTTCTTTTGAATTCCATCGACTCCCATCTCCTGTCCCTATGTATTTCCCTCCATACTCAATATGTATGACTGTTTTGTTCATTTTATCCTGAAAATATATTAACTTAACCACATTAGCACATATTTACTTTGCTCGGTAATACTAGTTGTACCTGTTATACCACGTCTCTCAGTAACACCAATTGTACTAGTTATCCTATATTTGCAAAATTTGAGAATTCAGATTCGGATACGGTGACTAAGCTCAACATATGCATAATCCTAATGTACATACGATTCAACCACTCAATTACATAATCGATTCCCATCTAATCCTCTAATTAGACCAACATAACTGATGGCGAGCTCTCAGATAGAAGAACTCACCTCAAATTTCAAGCTTCAAGCTTCAATGTCGACCTCAACAACGAGCTCTATGACGGAGGAATCGGAAATACGGTTCATGCAAAATCGACGGGGTGAGCTTCAACCTTCAAGCTTTAACTGAAAATCAGCAATTGAGGTTTGACGGAGGTTCGACGAAGCTGGATTGGGTGGATTGGGATTTGATTTTCGCTTCCGATTTCGGGTTGACGACGAGATGGGGCGAATTTTACTCTGCTCTGATTGGTCCAATTTTACTCATTTTTCCATTTGTTTTTAGTCCGAAAATGGAGGAAAATGAGTCTCTAAGGGCAAAATGGGTTTTGTCTATTTCATTAAACAAGAGGAGTGTCTCAGATCAGAGAGGAGTGTGGTGGAGAGTAGCATGGTCAGTTTGGAGTATTTCAGAATATTATCCGGAGCTAGGTCGGGTGTGAGATTTACAATCGAGGTCTGGGTAGAGCTCGATGGATTTGGCAGATTCAGCTGGAACAGCCAATTTACCGGAAATCGATTTTGAGATAGAGGAAGCCGGAGAAGCTCCCAGAGATTTTGTCGTGGGAGATGACGAACCTGGTTTCTTTTTTCTTCCTCATACGGAGAGGAGGGCCGTGAAGCTAAGAAGGGAGGAGCTCCGACGCCGTGAGAGACGCCGGAGGAGAAGGAAGGAAATCGGAAAATAGATCTATATTATCATCCTTTTGAGAGAGAGAAAAAGTCTCAATCATGTTATTGATCGCGTCTTTATGGAACACTATCTTGATCTGATTAAAGAGGTAAACATATTTTAGTTGATGACATGAGTATGCTTTATTATTCTTGTTTAGAAAACATTCAGTTTATCTAGCTCTTTTATCGCATACTGTTTTTTATACTCTTCAAGTTACCGAAACTAAATTTATTAAATTAATTTAAAACCTGTATTAGCAAAAACGAACCCTTAGAACGAAAGACACAAACATATTATGTAATGGGAAAAATAACCACATTATCAATCGTTGTTAATGTGGATATTATCAATCGTTGTAATTGTTAATAACATTACATACAACATTTAGTATGAAGAATTTGAAGGTGAATCGAAGAGAAACTGTACAAAACAAACATAAAGATGGAAAGATTTCTCCTTCTTATTTTTTATTTTTGTAAAAGTAATTTTAGAACCGATACGTAAGCATTTTATCTAATTTATTTCACAAATAATGTCTTAGGGATTTGGTATACTTTTTTATTTTATACTATATTATTGGTCTTCGGGTTTTAGGTTTGTGTGCATGTATGGCTTATGGATTTGGTTAGGAGTTTTGTGATAGTCATTTTGTCCTAATTAAGTATCGGTCTCCGATTCAATCGGATGTTTAGTCCTTATTTGTTTTTGTTGTCTGTCTTGTTTCTCTATCACATACTTGTTTCTGTAGAAAATTTGTCTATCTTCGACTATGTTTCCGGAGTTTGTTTCTACAAATTTCGGCCTTATATTTCTTCAAGTATTCAAATAAATATTCAGATAAAAAAAGTATTTTAAAAGATTTTCCGAATTGAAAAACAAAGAATTAGAGTGTAAACCATTGCTTATGATCGTAATGTCTCGTGGTATATTCAATTTGTTCGATTGTTCAAAAAATTAATTGTGCATTCAATAGATTATCACAAAATTGCTCCACAAAATTATAAACAATTGAAAGATCGTGTCAATTGACTCAATTCTCTGATTAGCTTATATTTTAATTAAAAGTATAATTAGGTTACTGTTAGAGATATACATTAGAATTATATGTATAGTTGGATATATATCGTTGGATATACATTGTATAGTTTAGTCCTTATCCTAATAGACTGCAAGACTGCATGTCTATCTAAACATGTGTATATATATGTGAGTCCTTCGTGACTAGAGGAATAACAGTCTTTACATTCTTCATATCTTGACATGCTATCAGAATGTGATTTGTTTATTTTTCTAGCTCTATTCTTTCGTTTTTTTACAAAAACTCTGTGACCGTGTGTGTGTGAGTTTCTTCTACAAACCCCTCGACTATGAGTGAATCCTCGAAATCACTACAAGCGAAGGATCAAATCGTAGAAGGTAAGGCGATGTTGCCGTAAACTCTTTATGCCTCTGATAATCCAAGGCGATGATAATGTCTGTGATTTTAAATGGTGACAACTACAACGAGTGGTCTACCGAGATGATCAATGCGCTGCAAGCTAAACGCAAAATGTGTTTTGTGGACGGATCTCTCGTCAAACCATCTCCAGATAGTGGTGAGTTGGAATCATGGGTTTCGGTGAACTCCATGATAATAGGCTCGATTTGAACGGCTATCGAACCTTCGGTGAGATCAATAGTGATGTTCATCTCCGATGCTCATATGTTCAGTTGGGAATCAGGTTCGGATTCACCAAATCAAAACTCGCATTTGTTCTCTTCGACAGAACGGACAATCGGTGATAGAGTACTATGGCAGGCTTTCAACCTTGTGGGAAGAACTGCAAATCTATCGCCCAATTCTAGTGTGTACTTGCAGATCTAGCTTTGATTACGCAAAGGATCGTGAAGAGGAACGTGTGCATCAGTTTGTCATGGGTTTGGATGATGAAAGATTTGGAAATATTTCTACCACAATAATTGGTATTGATCATTTGCCTCCGCTTGCTCGATTCTATGCTCGAGTGGTACGAGAAGAGCAACGGCTCAATTCCGCACGTCATAAAGAACAGCATCACGATGATGTGGGTTTCGTTGCAAAGCGAGACGGTGTTCATGAAGCAACATGCTTGTTGCTCGATATGATTCCTCTTTCTCCGGGCAGTCACGTAATCGAGAAAGAGGTACTGTATGTACAAATTATGGTCGTCCTGGTCACGACAAATCTATGTGTTGGCAGCTGGTCGGATTCCCGGATTAGTGGTATGATCGTGATCAGAACCGACCAAGCACCAGAGGCTCGGGTATAGGAGGACGTAGCGGATTATCTAATGGTAGAGGTAGAGGCTCATTTTTGGAAAATCAGTCTGGTGGACAAGGAAGATCTGGCCTTCAAGTGAATGCAGCTCATGCTACCACATCCAATTCTTCTTCTTTTCCAGAGTTTACGCAAGAGCAATGGCGAGCTCTTTCTCAAATGCTTCATGATAAGATTGGTGGAAGTTCAGAAAAATAGTCTGGTAAGAATAAACAAAGGGATCTCATTCTTGACACAGGGGCGTCTCATCATATGACAGGAGATGTCTCTCTACTAGAATATATCACTTCAATTTCTCCGTGTCCAGTAGGATTTGCATATGGAAGTAAAACGTTTGGCACTCACTTCGGCACCTTTACATTGTCACCAACTATTACTTTGTCAAATGTTCTGTTTGTGCCAAACTTGAACTGCTCTCTTATCTCTGTCTCCAACCTTCTTAAACAGACGAATTGTTTTGCAGTATTAAGTGATACGTTGTGTGTTTTACAGGACCGTTTCCAGAGGACCCTGATAGGAACAGGTTAAGAGCATAATGGTGACTATTATTTTAAGGATGTCATGGCTGCTCGTGTTCATCGGATTGATGCATCTACGGATCAGATTTTGTGGCATCGACGGTTCGGTCATCCATCAATTTCAGTGCTTTCTAGTCTACCAGTATTTTCATCTTTTACGAATAAATCAGCTTATCTTAGTCCTTATGACACATGTTTTAAGGCAAAGCAATCAAGAGAAGTGTTTTCAGAGAGTTTGAATAAAGCAACAAATTATTTTTCACTTATTCATTGTGATGTTTGGGGGCCATATCGTGTCCCTACATTTTGTGGAGCTCTTTATTTCCTTACAATCGTTGATAACTTCTCTCGGGGTTGTGTGGGCTTATCTAATGCTTGAGACACTTGAAGTATGTACTGTTTTACAAAAAATTTGTGCAATGGTAGAAAAACAATTTGGAAAATTAGTAAAGGATGTACACTGACAACGGCACAGAGTTTATGTGCTTAGCTTTTTATTTTCGGACACATGGTATTTTACACCAGAATTTATGTGTTGATACTCCATGTTGGGGTCAAATTCAACGCAGCTGAGATCAATGGAAAATGACTAAGTATAGAAATACGACGCACCGGATAAGGTCTAAGCTAACAAAACAACTAGGGCCTAAGCCAATAAAGCCGATAAGGCCGAAGCCGACGAAGGGAACAAGGCCAAAGCCGCCAAAGGGAACAAGGCCGAAGCCGCCAAAGAGAACAAGGCCGAAGCCACTGAAGAGAGAAAGGCCTAAGCCGTCAAAGAGAACAAGGCCGAAGCTGCCGAAGACTATAGGCCAAAGCCGACGAATCAGCCAAGGCCTAAGCCGACGAAGCAGTTAAGGCCAAAGCCGACTAAGCAGCTGAGGCCTAAGCCGACGAAGCATTTCAGGCCTTAGCCGATGATAGCAGTTAAGGCCTAAACCGACGAAAAGAGCAAGGCCGATCCCAATCCTGGCATAGGCAATGGGCCGAGCAGAATACGCAAACTTGCGGCCGAAGCAACAAGTCTATCTTCAACCGATGTCAAGACGAAGGCCCATGAAGCTGAACCGACTTAGCTAAACAAAAATCCCGAAGGATTAGGAAGTTTTTCTTATCTCTTTGGAATTGGCCTAGCCGACTCAAACTATTATATATATCTATGTACATCTCTTAAAAAGGAGATCACGAATTTACTTAGCATAACCCGGGACTTTTTGCTCTCAAACTCTTGTACGCAAAAACTTTTCAAAACAGCTTAATAAAAAACCATCTTTGGATCTTCGCTTTGTGGTTTATAAGCAGAAGTTTCAGTTCCCTTAAAAGTTACGTCACAAATCTAATTGTGTTGATTTTGACTCCTACAATTTGGTGCCGTTTGTTGGGAGTCTGAAACTTTCTTACACCAAGGAACCACCGTACGAATGATCCGAAGAAGATAACCGGCGATGGAGACAGACGAATTGACGTCCCGCAAGACGCCGGAGCTGATGGATCCGGAGCGAAAGATGCACTAGTGCTTCCAGCTTTGGAGCCGAGCCCGGAGGTCCTAACTCAGATGAAGACGATGCTAGAAATGTTGCTCAAGAAGGTAGAGGAGCAAGATAAGCTGAACAGCACGATGACGGGAGAGCTGAAAGCCTTGGTAACGGCAAGCCGAGCTAGACGAGGTGGGTCGGGCTTAGATCCAACTCGGCGGCCCCTAAGATGCCTCCACCCAACAGCTCTTGATTTCTCAACACCTCTTGATGCACCAAGAACACGAGGCGGATTACCCCCGCCGAACCAATCAGCCGCAACTGCCGAACTGAATGCGGAAGCGCAAGGAGACAACACTCAAACTATGGACGGAACGAATCTAGTGATCGATCTGGAAGAAAATCCTGAAGGCGATCGCAACTTGGAGAGCTTCGACAAGCCTGAGCTCGCAGGCGTTGGCCGAGCTCGAGTCGAATGAAGCAGAGCAGACCTCGGCCGTGATCAAGATTTCACCAAAGAAGAAGAGAATGTTCTCTGGGTGCAGCAGTTGGAAGCAGCGGAGGCCCGAAAAGCGGCAGCTCAAACCCAAAAAATAGAGATGGATGAGATCCGAGCTTCTTTGAGCCAGGCAGCCGCCGACCTAAAAGAACACAGAGTCGAGATATGATCTCTCTCATTAATTCATAAAATCTCCTGCAGTGTGGCGGATCTATAAGATTCTGAATCTCAGGATACAACTGTGTGAGACTATAGTCGCGAAACTCGACTATAGAATCTACGAACCAAGAATCTACGCTATACTCTCGAGACACTTATTGAGAAAAGAGAGAGAGATTGCTGGAGTTTTTCTTTTTGATGTTTCAGAGATGAGTGAGTGAAGAATGAGAAGATATGAGGCTTGTATATATAGCCAAGAAAGAGAGGTGATCAGCTCCTCTATCAAAAGACAAGGCACAGATCGTGGGCAATAATCACAAGGCGTAATGTCAGAACGTGGAGCGCAAGACACGGAGTGCCCTAAGTGCCAAATATAAAGCCCACGAGCCCACGATCCTCGAGCCACGAGGCACGTGCCACATGCTGTGCCGAGCGAGCGGCATAGGTGCGCGCGTGTGGCTTGGCCATCTCTCTTTCTAGGTGCACACTTTTGAACATAGAAGTGTGTATCCTCTCTTATATATCGCATAATTTTTAATCATCTACGCGATGTGGGACAAATATTAAAAACACACTTAACTTAACCACATTAGCACATATTTACTTTGCTCGGTAATACTAGTTGTACCTGTTATACCACGTCTCTCAGTAACACCAATTGTACTAGTTATCCTATATCTGCAAAATTTGAGAATTCAGATTCGGATACGGTGACTAAGCTCAACATATGCATAATCCTAATGTACATACGATTCAACCACTAAATTACATAATCGATTCCAATCCAATGTGCATACCAAATTCCCAAAATCTATTGAAATTTCTCAATCCGCAAATCCCAAATTAGATTGAAATCCTCAAATCCACAACGAAATATACATCTAATCCTCTAATTAGACCAACATAACTGATGGCGAGCTCTCAGATAGAAGAACTCACCTCAAATTTCAAGCTTCAAGCTTCAATGTCGACCTCAACAACGAGCTCTATGACGGAGGAATCGGAAATACGGTTCATGCAAAATCGACAGGGTGAGCTTCAACCTTCAAGCTTTAACTGAAAATCAGCAATGGAGGTTTGACGGAGGTTCGACGAAGCTGGATTGGGTGGATTGGGATTTGATTTTCGCTTCCGGTTTCGGGTCGACGACGAGATGGGGCGAATTTTACTCTGCTCTGATTGGTCCAATTTTACTCATTTTTCCATTTGTTTTTAGTCCGAAAATGGGGGAAAATGGGTCTCTAAGGGCAAAATGGGTTTTGTCTATTTCATTAAACAAGAGGAGTGTCTCAGATCAGAGAGGAGTGTGGTGGAGAGTAGCATGGTCAGTTTGGAGTATTTCAGAATATTATCCGGAGCTAGGTCGGGTGTGAGATTTACAATCGAGGTCTGGGTAGAGCTCGATGGATTTGGCTCTACGTCGGGAGGAGTAGAGACAACCGTAGCAGGGATCTTTGCGGCAGATTCAGCTGGAACAGCCAATTTACCGGAAATCGATTTTGAGACAGAGGAAGCCGGAGAAGCTCCCAGAGATTTTGTCGTGGGAGATGACGAACCTGGTTTCTTTTTTCTTCCTCATACGGAGAGGAGGGCCGTGAAGCTAAGAAGGGAGGAGCTCTGACGCCATGAGAGACGCCGGAGGAGAAGGAAGGAAATCGGAAAATAGATCTATATTATCATCCTTTTGAGAGAGAGAAAAAGTCTCAATCATGTTATTGATCGCGTCTTTATGGAACACTATCTTGATCTGATTAAAGAGGTAAACATATTTTAGTTGATGACATGAGTATGCTTTATTATTCTTGTTTAGAAAACATTCAGTTTATCTAGCTCTTTTATCGCATACTGTTTTTTATACTCTTCAAGTTACCGAAACTAAATTTATTAAATTAATTTAAAACCTGTATTAGCAAAAACGAACCCTTAGAACGAAAGACACAAACATATTATGTAATGGGAAAAATAACCACATTATCAATCGTTGTTAATGTGGATATTATCAATCGTTGTAATTGTTAATAACATTACATACAACATTTAGTATGAAGAATTTGAAGGTGAATCGAAGAGAAACTGTACAAAACAAACATAAAGATGGAAAGATTTCTCCTTCTTATTTTTTATTTTTGTAAAAGTAATTTTAGAACCGATACGTAAGCATTTTATCTAATTTATTTCACAAATAATGTCTTAGGGATTTGGTATACTTTTTTATTTTATACTATATTATTGGTCTTCGGGTTTTAGGTTTGTGTGCATGTATGGCTTATGGATTTGGTTAGGAGTTTTGTGATAGTCATTTTGTCCTAATTAAGTATCGGTCTCCGATTCAATCGGATGTTTAGTCCTTATTTGTTTTTGTTGTCTGTCTTGTTTCTCTATCACATACTTGTTTCTGTAGAAAATTTGTCTATCTTCGACTATGTTTCCGGAGTTTGTTTCTACAAATTTCGGCCTTATATTTCTTCAAGTATTCAAATAAATATTCAGATAAAAAAGTATTTTAAAAGATTTTCCGAATTGAAAAACAAAGAATTAGAGTGTAAACCATTGCTTATGATCGTAATGTCTCGTGGTATATTCAATTTGTTCGATTGTTCAAAAAATTAATTGTGCATTCAATAGATTATCACAAAATTGCTCCACAAAATTATAAACAATTGAAAGATCGTGTCAATTGACTCAATTCTCTGATTAGCTTATATTTTAATTAAAAGTATAATTAGGTTACTGTTAGAGATATACATTAGAATTATATGTATAGTTGGATATATATCGTTGGATATACATTGTATAGTTTAGTCCTTATCCTAATAGACTGCAAGACTGCATGTCTATCTAAACATGTGTATATATATGTGAGTCCTTCGTGACTAGAGGAATAACAGTCTTTACATTCTTCATATCTTGACATGCTATCAGAATGTGATTTGTTTATTTTTCTAGCTCTATTCTTTCGTTTTTTTACAAAAACTCTGTGACCGTGTGTGTGTGAGTTTCTTCTACAAACCCCTCGACTATGAGTGAATCCTCGAAATCACTACAAGCGAAGGATCAAATCGTAGAAGGTAAGGCGATGTTGCCGTAAACTCTTTATGCCTCTGATAATCCAAGGCGATGATAATGTCTGTGATTTTAAATGGTGACAACTACAACGAGTGGTCTACCGAGATGATCAATGCGCTGCAAGCTAAACGCAAGATGTGTTTTGTGGACGGATCTCTTGTCAAACCATCTCCAGATAGTGGTGAGTTGGAATCATGGGTTTCGGTGAACTCCATGATAATAGGCTCGATTTGAACGGCTATCGAACCTTCGGTGAGATCAATAGTGACGTTCATCTCCGATGCTCATATGTTCAGTTGGGAATCAGGTTCGGATTCACCAAATCAAAACTCGCATTTGTTCTCTTCGACAGAACGAACAATCGGTGATGGAGTACTATGGCAGGCTTTCAACCTTGTGGGAAGAACTGCAAATCTATCGCCCAATTCTAGTGTGTACTTGCGGATCTAGCTTTGATTACGCAAAGGATCGTGAAGAGGAACGTGTGCATCAGTTTGTCATGGGTTTGGATGATGAAAGATTTGGAAATATTTCTACCACAATAATTGGTATTGATCATTTGCCTCCACTTGCTCGATTCTATGCTCGAGTGGTACGAGAAGAGCAACGGCTCAATTCCGCACGTCATAAAGAACAGCATCACGATGCTGTGGGTTTCGTTGGAAAGCGAGACGGTGTTCATGAAGCAACATGCTTGGTTGCTCGATCTGATTCCTCTTTCTCCGGGCAGTCACGTAATCGAGAAAGAGGTACTGTATGTACAAATTATGGTCGTCCTGGTCACGACAAATCTATGTGTTGGCAGCTGGTCGGATTCCCGGATTAGTGGTATGATCGTGATCAGAACTGACCAAGCACCAGAGGCTCGGGTATAGGAGGACGTAGCGGATTATCTAATGGTAGAGGTAGAGGCTCATTTTTGGAAAATCAGTCTGGTGGACAAGGAAGATCTGGCCTTCAAGTGAATGCAGCTCATGCTACCACATCCAATTCTTCTTCTTTTCCAGAGTTTACGCAAGAGCAATGGCGAGCTCTTTCTCAAATGCTTCATGATAAGATTGGTGGAAGTTCAGAAAAATAGTCTGGTAAGAATAAACAAAGGAATCTCATTCTTGACACAGGGGCGTCTCATCATATGACAGGAGATGTCTCTCTACTAGAATATATCACTTCAATTTCTCCGTGTCCAGTAGGATTTGCATATGGAAGTAAAACGTTTGGCACTCACTTCGGCACCTTTACATTGTCACCAACTATTACTTTGTCAAATGTTCTGTTTGTGCCAAACTTGAACTGCTCTCTTATCTCTGTCTCCAACCTTCTTAAACAGACGAATTGTTTTGCAGTATTAAGTGATACGTTGTGTGTTTTACAGGACCGTTTCCAGAGGACCCTGATAGGAACAGGTGAAGAGCATAATGGTGACTATTATTTTAAGGATGTCATGGCTGCTCGTTTTGCAGTATTAAGCTGCCGAAGACTATAAGGCCAAAGCCGACGAAGCAGTTAAGGCCGAAGCCGACGAAGCAGCTGAGGCCTAAGCCGACGAAGCATTTCAGGCCTTAGCCAATGATAGCAGTTAAGGCCTAAACCGACGAAAAGAGCAAGGCCGATCCCAATCCTGGCATAGGCAATGGGCCGAGCAGAATACGCAAACTTGCGGCCGAAGCAACAAGTCTATCTTCAACCGATGTCAAGACGAAGGCCCATGAAGCTGAACCGACTTAGCTAAACAAAAATCCCGAAGGATTAGGAAGTTTTTCTTATCTCTTTGGAATTGGCCTAGCCGACTCAAACTATTATATATATCTATGTACATCTCTTAAAAAGGAGATCACGAATTTACTTAGCATAACCCGGGACTTTTTGCTCTCAAACTCTTGTACGCAAAAACTTTTCAAAACAGCTTAATAAAAACCATCTTTGGATCTTCGCTTTGTGGTTTATAAGCAGAAGTTTCAGTTCCCTTAAAAGTTACGTCACAAATCTAATTGTGTTGATTTTGACTCCTACAATTTGGTGCCGTTTGTTGGGAGTCTGAAACTTTCTTACACCAAGGAACCACCGTACGAATGATCCGAAGAAGATAACCGGCGATGGAGACAGACGAATTGACGTCCCGCAAGACGCCGGAGCTGATGGATCCGGAGCGAAAGATGCACTAGTGCTTCCAGCTTTGGAGCGAGCCCGGAGGTCCTAACTCAGATGAAGACGATGCTAGAAATGTTGCTCAAGAAGGTAGAGGAGCAAGATAAGCTGAACAGCACGATGACGGGAGAGCTGAAAGCCTTGGTAACGGCAAGCCGAGCTAGACGAGGTGGCTCGGGCTTAGATCCAACTCGGCGGCCCTAAGATGCCTCCACCCAACAGCTCTTGATTTCTCAACACCTCTTGATGCACCAAGAACACGAGGCGGATTACCCCCGCCGAACCAATCAGCCGCAACTGCCGAACTGAATGCGGAAGCGCAAGGAGACAACACTCAAACTATGGACGGAACGAATCTAGTGATCGATCTGGAAGAAAATCCTGAAGGCGATCGCAACTTGGAGAGCTTCGACAAGCCTGAGCTCGCAGGCGTTGGCCGAGCTCGAGTCGAATGAAGCAGAGCAGACCTCGGCCGTGATCAAGATTTCACCAAAGAAGAAGAGAATGTTCTCTGGGTGCAGCAGTTGGAAGCAGCGGAGGCCCGAAAAGCGGCAGCTCAAACCCAAAAAATAGAGATGGATGAGATCCGAGCTTCTTTGAGCCAGGCAGCCGCCGACCTAAAAGAACATAGAGTCGAGATATGATCTCTCTCATTAATTCATAAAATCTCCTGCAGTGTGGCGGATCTATAAGATTCTGAATCTCAGGATACAACTGTGTGAGACTATAGTCGCGAAACTCGACTATAGAATCTACGAACCAAGAATCTACGCTATACTCTCGAGACACTTATTGAGAAAAGAGAGAGAGATTGCTGGAGTTTTTCTTTTTGATGTTTCAGAGATGAGTGAGTGAAGAATGAGAAGATATGAGGCTTGTATATATAGCCAAGAAAGAGAGGTGATCAGCTCCTCTATCAAAAGACAAGGCACAGATCGTGGGCAATAATCACAAGGCGTAATGTCAGAACGTGGAGCGCAAGACACGGAGTGCCCTAAGTGCCAAATATAAAGCCCACGAGCCCACGATCCTCGAGCCACGAGGCACGTGCCACATGCTGTGCCGAGCGAGCGGCATAGGTGCGCGCGTGTGGCTTGGCCATCTCTCTTTCTAGGTGCACACTTTTGAACATAGAAGTGTGTATCCTCTCTTATATATCGCATAATTTTTAATCATCTACGCGATGTGGGACAAATATTAAAAACACACTTAACTTAACCACATTAGCACATATTTACTTTGCTCGGTAATACTAGTTGTACCTGTTATACCACGTCTCTCAGTAACACCAATTGTACTAGTTATCCTATATCTGCAAAATTTGAGAATTCAGATTCGGATACGGTGACTAAGCTCAACATATGCATAATCCTAATGTACATACGATTCAACCACTAAATTACATAATCGATTCCAATCCAATGTGCATACCAAATTCCCAAAATCTATTGAAATTTCTCAATCCGCAAATCCCAAATTAGATTGAAATCCTCAAATCCACAACGAAATATACATCTAATCCTCTAATTAGACCAACATAACTGATGGCGAGCTCTCAGATAGAAGAACTCACCTCAAATTTCAAGCTTCAAGCTTCAATGTCGACCTCAACAACGAGCTCTATGACGGAGGAATCGGAAATACGGTTCATGCAAAATCGACAGGGTGAGCTTCAACCTTCAAGCTTTAACTGAAAATCAGCAATGGAGGTTTGACGGAGGTTCGACGAAGCTGGATTGGGTGGATTGGGATTTGATTTTCGCTTCCGGTTTCGGGTCGACGACGAGATGGGGCGAATTTTACTCTGCTCTGATTGGTCCAATTTTACTCATTTTTCCATTTGTTTTTAGTCCGAAAATGGGGGAAAATGGGTCTCTAAGGGCAAAATGGGTTTTGTCTATTTCATTAAACAAGAGGAGTGTCTCAGATCAGAGAGGAGTGTGGTGGAGAGTAGCATGGTCAGTTTGGAGTATTTCAGAATATTATCCGGAGCTAGGTCGGGTGTGAGATTTACAATCGAGGTCTGGGTAGAGCTCGATGGATTTGGCTCTACGTCGGGAGGAGTAGAGACAACCGTAGCAGGGATCTTTGCGGCAGATTCAGCTGGAACAGCCAATTTACCGGAAATCGATTTTGAGACAGAGGAAGCCGGAGAAGCTCCCAGAGATTTTGTCGTGGGAGATGACGAACCTGGTTTCTTTTTTCTTCCTCATACGGAGAGGAGGGCCGTGAAGCTAAGAAGGGAGGAGCTCCGACGCCGTGAGAGACGCCGGAGGAGAAGGAAGGAAATCGGAAAATAGATCTATATTATCATCCTTTTGAGAGAGAGAAAAAGTCTCAATCATGTTATTGATCGCGTCTTTATGGAACACTATCTTGATCTGATTAAAGAGGTAAACATATTTTAGTTGATGACATGAGTATGCTTTATTATTCTTGTTTAGAAAACATTCAGTTTATCTAGCTCTTTTATCGCATACTGTTTTTTATACTCTTCAAGTTACCGAAACTAAATTTATTAAATTAATTTAAAACCTGTATTAGCAAAAACGAACCCTTAGAACGAAAGACACAAACATATTATGTAATGGGAAAAATAACCACATTATCAATCGTTGTTAATGTGGATATTATCAATCGTTGTAATTGTTAATAACATTACATACAACATTTAGTATGAAGAATTTGAAGGTGAATCGAAGAGAAACTGTACAAAACAAACATAAAGATGGAAAGATTTCTCCTTCTTATTTTTTATTTTTGTAAAAGTAATTTTAGAACCGATACGTAAGCATTTTATCTAATTTATTTCACAAATAATGTCTTAGGGATTTGGTATACTTTTTTATTTTATACTATATTATTGGTCTTCGGGTTTTAGGTTTGTGTGCATGTATGGCTTATGGATTTGGTTAGGAGTTTTGTGATAGTCATTTTGTCCTAATTAAGTATCGGTCTCCGATTCAATCGGATGTTTAGTCCTTATTTGTTTTTGTTGTCTGTCTTGTTTCTCTATCACATACTTGTTTCTGTAGAAAATTTGTCTATCTTCGACTATGTTTCCGGAGTTTGTTTCTACAAATTTCGGCCTTATATTTCTTCAAGTATTCAAATAAATATTCAGATAAAAAAAGTATTTTAAAAGATTTTCCGAATTGAAAAACAAAGAATTAGAGTGTAAACCATTGCTTATGATCGTAATGTCTCGTGGTATATTCAATTTGTTCGATTGTTCAAAAAATTAATTGTGCATTCAATAGATTATCACAAAATTGCTCCACAAAATTATAAACAATTGAAAGATCGTGTCAATTGACTCAATTCTCTGATTAGCTTATATTTTAATTAAAAGTATAATTAGGTTACTGTTAGAGATATACATTAGAATTATATGTATAGTTGGATATATATCGTTGGATATACATTGTATAGTTTAGTCCTTATCCTAATAGACTGCAAGACTGCATGTCTATCTAAACATGTGTATATATATGTGAGTCCTTCGTGACTAGAGGAATAACAGTCTTTACATTCTTCATATCTTGACATGCTATCAGAATGTGATTTGTTTATTTTTCTAGCTCTATTCTTTCGTTTTTTTACAAAAACTCTGTGACCGTGTGTGTGTGAGTTTCTTCTACAAACCCTCGACTATGAGTGAATCCTCGAAATCACTACAAGCGAAGGATCAAATCGTAGAAGGTAAGGCGATGTTGCCGTAAACTCTTTATGCCTCTGATAATCCAAGGCGATGATAATGTCTGTGATTTTAAATGGTGACAACTACAACGAGTGGTCTACCGAGATGATCAATGCGCTGCAAGCTAAACGCAAGATGTGTTTTGTGGACGGATCTCTTGTCAAACCATCTCCAGATAGTGGTGAGTTGGAATCATGGGTTTCGGTGAACTCCATGATAATAGGCTCGATTTGAACGGCTATCGAACCTTCGGTGAGATCAATAGTGACGTTCATCTCCGATGCTCATATGTTCAGTTGGGAATCAGGTTCGGATTCACCAAATCAAAACTCGCATTTGTTCTCTTCGACAGAACGAACAATCGGTGATGGAGTACTATGGCAGGCTTTCAACCTTGTGGGAAGAACTGCAAATCTATCGCCCAATTCTAGTGTGTACTTGCGGATCTAGCTTTGATTACGCAAAGGATCGTGAAGAGGAACGTGTGCATCAGTTTGTCATGGGTTTGGATGATGAAAGATTTGGAAATATTTCTACCACAATAATTGGTATTGATCATTTGCCTCCACTTGCTCGATTCTATGCTCGAGTGGTACGAGAAGAGCAACGGCTCAATTCCGCACGTCATAAAGAACAGCATCACGATGCTGTGGGTTTCGTTGCAAAGCGAGACGGTGTTCATGAAGCAACATGCTTGGTTGCTCGATCTGATTCCTCTTTCTCCGGGCAGTCACGTAATCGAGAAAGAGGTACTGTATGTACAAATTATGGTCGTCCTGGTCACGACAAATCTATGTGTTGGCAGCTGGTCGGATTCCCGGATTAGTGGTATGATCGTGATCAGAACTGACCAAGCACCAGAGGCTCGGGTATAGGAGGACGTAGCGGATTATCTAATGGTAGAGGTAGAGGCTCATTTTGGAAAATCAGTCTGGTGGACAAGGAAGATCTGGCCTTCAAGTGAATGCAGCTCATGCTACCACATCCAATTCTTCTTCTTTTCCAGAGTTTACGCAAGAGCAATGGCGAGCTCTTTCTCAAATGCTTCATGATAAGATTGGTGGAAGTTCAGAAAAATAGTCTGGTAAGAATAAACAAAGGAATCTCATTCTTGACACAGGGGCGTCTCATCATATGACAGGAGATGTCTCTCTACTAGAATATATCACTTCAATTTCTCCGTGTCCAGTAGGATTTGCATATGGAAGTAAAACGTTTGGCACTCACTTCGGCACCTTTACATTGTCACCAACTATTACTTTGTCAAATGTTCTGTTTGTGCCAAACTTGAACTGCTCTCTTATCTCTGTCTCCAACCTTCTTAAACAGACGAATTGTTTTGCAGTATTAAGTGATACGTTGTGTGTTTTACAGGACCGTTTCCAGAGGACCCTGATAGGAACAGGTGAAGAGCATAATGGTGACTATTATTTTAAGGATGTCATGGCTGCTCGTTTTGCAGTATTAAGCTGCCGAAGACTATAAGGCCAAAGCCGACGAAGCAGTTAAGGCCGAAGCCGACGAAGCAGCTGAGGCCTAAGCCGACGAAGCATTTCAGGCCTTAGCCAATGATAGCAGTTAAGGCCTAAACCGACGAAAAGAGCAAGGCCGATCCCAATCCTGGCATAGGCAATGGGCCGAGCAGAATACGCAAACTTGCGGCCGAAGCAACAAGTCTATCTTCAACCGATGTCAAGACGAAGGCCCATGAAGCTGAACCGACTTAGCTAAACAAAAATCCCGAAGGATTAGGAAGTTTTTCTTATCTCTTTGGAATTGGCCTAGCCGACTCAAACTATTATATATATCTATGTACATCTCTTAAAAAGGAGATCACGAATTTACTTAGCATAACCCGGGACTTTTTGCTCTCAAACTCTTGTACGCAAAAACTTTTCAAAACAGCTTAATAAAAAACCATCTTTGGATCTTCGCTTTGTGGTTTATAAGCAGAAGTTTCAGTTCCCTTAAAAGTTACGTCACAAATCTAATTGTGTTGATTTTGACTCCTACAATTTGGTGCCGTTTGTTGGGAGTCTGAAACTTTCTTACACCAAGGAACCACCGTACGAATGATCCGAAGAAGATAACCGGCGATGGAGACAGACGAATTGACGTCCCGCAAGACGCCGGAGCTGATGGATCCGGAGCGAAAGATGCACTAGTGCTTCCAGCTTTGGAGCCGAGCCCGGAGGTCCTAACTCAGATGAAGACGATGCTAGAAATGTTGCTCAAGAAGGTAGAGGAGCAAGATAAGCTGAACAGCACGATGACGGGAGAGCTGAAAGCCTTGGTAACGGCAAGCCGAGCTAGACGAGGTGGCTCGGGCTTAGATCCAACTCGGCGGCCCCTAAGATGCCTCCACCCAACAGCTCTTGATTTCTCAACACCTCTTGATGCACCAAGAACACGAGGCGGATTACCCCCGCCGAACCAATCAGCCGCAACTGCCGAACTGAATGCGGAAGCGCAAGGAGACAACACTCAAACTATGGACGGAACGAATCTAGTGATCGATCTGGAAGAAAATCCTGAAGGCGATCGCAACTTGGAGAGCTTCGACAAGCCTGAGCTCGCAGGCGTTGGCCGAGCTCGAGTCGAATGAAGCAGAGCAGACCTCGGCCGTGATCAAGATTTCACCAAAGAAGAAGAGAATGTTCTCTGGGTGCAGCAGTTGGAAGCAGCGGAGGCCCGAAAAGCGGCAGCTCAAACCCAAAAAATAGAGATGGATGAGATCCGAGCTTCTTTGAGCCAGGCAGCCGCCGACCTAAAAGAACACAGAGTCGAGATATGATCTCTCTCATTAATTCATAAAATCTCCTGCAGTGTGGCGGATCTATAAGATTCTGAATCTCAGGATACAACTGTGTGAGACTATAGTCGCGAAACTCGACTATAGAATCTACGAACCAAGAATCTACGCTATACTCTCGAGACACTTATTGAGAAAAGAGAGAGAGATTGCTGGAGTTTTTCTTTTTGATGTTTCAGAGATGAGTGAGTGAAGAATGAGAAGATATGAGGCTTGTATATATAGCCAAGAAAGAGAGGTGATCAGCTCCTCTATCAAAAGACAAGGCACAGATCGTGGGCAATAATCACAAGGCGTAATGTCAGAACATGGAGCGCAAGACACGGAGTGCCCTAAGTGCCAAATATAAAGCCCACGAGCCCACGATCCTCGAGCCACGAGGCACGTGCCACATGCTGTGCCGAGCGAGCGGCATAGGTGCGCGCGTGTGGCTTGGCCATCTCTCTTTCTAGGTGCACACTTTTGAACATAGAAGTGTGTATCCTCTCTTATATATCGCATAATTTTTAATCATCTACGCGATGTGGGACAAATATTAAAAACACACTTAACTTAACCACATTAGCACATATTTACTTTGCTCGGTAATACTAGTTGTACCTGTTATACCACGTCTCTCAGTAACACCAATTGTACTAGTTATCCTATATCTGCAAAATTTGAGAATTCAGATTCAGATACGGTGACTAAGCTCAACATATGCATAATCCTAATGTACATACGATTCAACCACTAAATTACATAATCGATTCCAATCCAATGTGCATACCAAATTCCCAAAATCTATTGAAATTTCTCAATCCGCAAATCCCAAATTAGATTGAAATCCTCAAATCCACAACGAAATATACATCTAATCCTCTAATTAGACCAACATAACTGATGGCGAGTTCTCAGATAGAAGAACTCACCTCAAATTTCAAGCTTCAAGCTTCAATGTCGACCTCAACAACGAGCTCTATGACGGAGGAATCGGAAATACGGTTCATGCAAAATCGACAGGGTGAGCTTCAACCTTCAAGCTTTAACTGAAAATCAGCAATGGAGGTTTGACGGAGGTTCGACGAAGCTGGATTGGGTGGATTGGGATTTGATTTTCGCTTCCGGTTTCGGGTCGACGACGAGATGGGGCGAATTTTACTCTGCTCTGATTGGTCCAATTTTACTCATTTTTCCATTTGTTTTTAGTCCGAAAATGGGGGAAAATGGGTCTCTAAGGGCAAAATGGGTTTTGTCTATTTCATTAAACAAGAGGAGTGTCTCAGATCAGAGAGGAGTGTGGTGGAGAGTAGCATGGTCAGTTTGGAGTATTTCAGAATATTATCCGGAGCTAGGTCGGGTGTGAGATTTACAATCGAGGTCTGGGTAGAGCTCGATGGATTTGGCTCTACGTCGGGAGGAGTAGAGACAACCGTAGCAGGGATCTTTGCGGCAGATTCAGCTGGAACAGCCAATTTACCGGAAATCGATTTTGAGACAGAGGAAGCCGGAGAAGCTCCCAGAGATTTTGTCGTGGGAGATGACGAACCTGGTTTCTTTTTTCTTCCTCATACGGAGAGGAGGGCCGTGAAGCTAAGAAGGGAGGAGCTCCGACGCCGTGAGAGACGCCGGAGGAGAAGGAAGGAAATCGGAAAATAGATCTATATTATCATCCTTTTGAGAGAGAGAAAAAGTCTCAATCATGTTATTGATCGCGTCTTTATGGAACACTATCTTGATCTGATTAAAGAGGTAAACATATTTTAGTTGATGACATGAGTATGCTTTATTATTCTTGTTTAGAAAACATTCAGTTTATCTAGCTCTTTTATCGCATACTGTTTTTTATACTCTTCAAGTTACCGAAACTAAATTTATTAAATTAATTTAAAACCTGTATTAGCAAAAACGAACCCTTAGAACGAAAGACACAAACATATTATGTAATGGGAAAAATAACCACATTATCAATCGTTGTTAATGTGGATATTATCAATCGTTGTAATTGTTAATAACATTACATACAACATTTAGTATGAAGAATTTGAAGGTGAATCGAAGAGAAACTGTACAAAACAAACATAAAGATGGAAAGATTTCTCCTTCTTATTTTTTATTTTTGTAAAAGTAATTTTAGAACCGATACGTAAGCATTTTATCTAATTTATTTCACAAATAATGTCTTAGGGATTTGGTATACTTTTTTATTTTATACTATATTATTGGTCTTCGGGTTTTAGGTTTGTGTGCATGTATGGCTTATGGATTTGGTTAGGAGTTTTGTGATAGTCATTTTGTCCTAATTAAGTATCGGTCTCCGATTCAATCGGATGTTTAGTCCTTATTTGTTTTTGTTGTCTGTCTTGTTTCTCTATCACATACTTGTTTCTGTAGAAAATTTGTCTATCTTCGACTATGTTTCCGGAGTTTGTTTCTACAAATTTCGGCCTTATATTTCTTCAAGTATTCAAATAAATATTCAGATAAAAAAAGTATTTTAAAAGATTTTCCGAATTGAAAAACAAAGAATTAGAGTGTAAACCATTGCTTATGATCGTAATGTCTCGTGGTATATTCAATTTGTTCGATTGTTCAAAAAATTAATTGTGCATTCAATAGATTATCACAAAATTGCTCCACAAAATTATAAACAATTGAAAGATCGTGTCAATTGACTCAATTCTCTGATTAGCTTATATTTTAATTAAAAGTATAATTAGGTTACTGTTAGAGATATACATTAGAATTATATGTATAGTTGGATATATATCGTTGGATATACATTGTATAGTTTAGTCCTTATCCTAATAGACTGCAAGACTGCATGTCTATCTAAACATGTGTATATATATGTGAGTCCTTCGTGACTAGAGGAATAACAGTCTTTACATTCTTCATATCTTGACATGCTATCAGAATGTGATTTGTTTATTTTTCTAGCTCTATTCTTTCGTTTTTTTACAAAAACTCTGTGACCGTGTGTGTGTGAGTTTCTTCTACAAACCCCTCGACTATGAGTGAATCCTCGAAATCACTACAAGCGAAGGATCAAATCGTAGAAGGTAAGGCGATGTTGCCGTAAACTCTTTATGCCTCTGATAATCCAAGGCGATGATAATGTCTGTGATTTTAAATGGTGACAACTACAACGAGTGGTCTACCGAGATGATCAATGCGCTGCAAGCTAAACGCAAGATGTGTTTTGTGGACGGATCTCTCGTCAAACCATCTCCAGATAGTGGTGAGTTGGAATCATGGGTTTCGGTGAACTCCATGATAATAGGCTCGATTTGAACGGCTATCGAACCTTCGGTGAGATCAATAGTGACGTTCATCTCCGATGCTCATATGTTCAGTTGGGAATCAGGTTCGGATTCACCAAATCAAAACTCGCATTTGTTCTCTTCGACAGAACGAACAATCGGTGATGGAGTACTATGGCAGGCTTTCAACCTTGTGGGAAGAACTGCAAATCTATCGCCCAATTCTAGTGTGTACTTGCGGATCTAGCTTTGATTACGCAAAGGATCGTGAAGAGGAACGTGTGCATCAGTTTGTCATGGGTTTGGATGATGAAAGATTTGGAAATATTTCTACCACAATAATTGGTATTGATCATTTGCCTCCACTTGCTCGATTCTATGCTCGAGTGGTACGAGAAGAGCAACGGCTCAATTCCGCACGTCATAAAGAACAGCATCACGATGCTGTGGGTTTCGTTGCAAAGCGAGACGGTGTTCATGAAGCAACATGCTTGGTTGCTCGATCTGATTCCTCTTTCTCCGGGCAGTCACGTAATCGAGAAAGAGGTACTGTATGTACAAATTATGGTCGTCCTGGTCACGACAAATCTATGTGTTGGCAGCTGGTCGGATTCCCGGATTAGTGGTATGATCGTGATCAGAACTGACCAAGCACCAGAGGCTCGGGTATAGGAGGACGTAGCGGATTATCTAATGGTAGAGGTAGAGGCTCATTTTTGGAAAATCAGTCTGGTGGACAAGGAAGATCTGGCCTTCAAGTGAATGCAGCTCATGCTACCACATCCAATTCTTCTTCTTTTCCAGAGTTTACGCAAGAGCAATGGCGAGCTCTTTCTCAAATGCTTCATGATAAGATTGGTGGAAGTTCAGAAAAATAGTCTGGTAAGAATAAACAAAGGAATCTCATTCTTGACACAGGGGCGTCTCATCATATGACAGGAGATGTCTCTCTACTAGAATATATCACTTCAATTTCTCCGTGTCCAGTAGGATTTGCATATGGAAGTAAAACGTTTGGCACTCACTTCGGCACCTTTACATTGTCACCAACTATTACTTTGTCAAATGTTCTGTTTGTGCCAAACTTGAACTGCTCTCTTATCTCTGTCTCCAACCTTCTTAAACAGACGAATTGTTTTGCAGTATTAAGTGATACGTTGTGTGTTTTACAGGACCGTTTCCAGAGGACCCTGATAGGAACAGGTGAAGAGCATAATGGTGACTATTATTTTAAGGATGTCATGGCTGCTCGTTTTGCAGTATTAAGCTGCCGAAGACTATAAGGCCAAAGCCGACGAAGCAGTTAAGGCCGAAGCCGACGAAGCAGCTGAGGCCTAAGCCGACGAAGCATTTCAGGCCTTAGCCAATGATAGCAGTTAAGGCCTAAACCGACGAAAAGAGCAAGGCCGATCCCAATCCTGGCATAGGCAATGGGCCGAGCAGAATACGCAAACTTGCGGCCGAAGCAACAAGTCTATCTTCAACCGATGTCAAGACGAAGGCCCATGAAGCTGAACCGACTTAGCTAAACAAAAATCCCGAAGGATTAGGAAGTTTTTCTTATCTCTTTGGAATTGGCCTAGCCGACTCAAACTATTATATATATCTATGTACATCTCTTAAAAAGGAGATCACGAATTTACTTAGCATAACCCGGGACTTTTTGCTCTCAAACTCTTGTACGCAAAAACTTTTCAAAACAGCTTAATAAAAAACCATCTTTGGATCTTCGCTTTGTGGTTTATAAGCAGAAGTTTCAGTTCCCTTAAAAGTTACGTCACAAATCTAATTGTGTTGATTTTGACTCCTACAATTTGGTGCCGTTTGTTGGGAGTCTGAAACTTTCTTACACCAAGGAACCACCGTACGAATGATCCGAAGAAGATAACCGGCGATGGAGACAGACGAATTGACGTCCCGCAAGACGCCGGAGCTGATGGATCCGGAGCGAAAGATGCACTAGTGCTTCCAGCTTTGGAGCCGAGCCCGGAGGTCCTAACTCAGATGAAGACGATGCTAGAAATGTTGCTCAAGAAGGTAGAGGAGCAAGATAAGCTGAACAGCACGATGACGGGAGAGCTGAAAGCCTTGGTAACGGCAAGCCGAGCTAGACGAGGTGGCTCGGGCTTAGATCCAACTCGGCGGCCCCTAAGATGCCTCCACCCAACAGCTCTTGATTTCTCAACACCTCTTGATGCACCAAGAACACGAGGCGGATTACCCCCGCCGAACCAATCAGCCGCAACTGCCGAACTGAATGCGGAAGCGCAAGGAGACAACACTCAAACTATGGACGGAACGAATCTAGTGATCGATCTGGAAGAAAATCCTGAAGGCGATCGCAACTTGGAGAGCTTCGACAAGCCTGAGCTCGCAGGCGTTGGCCGAGCTCGAGTCGAATGAAGCAGAGCAGACCTCGGCCGTGATCAAGATTTCACCAAAGAAGAAGAGAATGTTCTCTGGGTGCAGCAGTTGGAAGCAGCGGAGGCCCGAAAAGCGGCAGCTCAAACCCAAAAAAATAGAGATGGATGAGATCCGAGCTTCTTTGAGCCAGGCAGCCGCCGACCTAAAAGAACACAGAGTCGAGATATGATCTCTCTCATTAATTCATAAAATCTCCTGCAGTGTGGCGGATCTATAAGATTCTGAATCTCAGGATACAACTGTGTGAGACTATAGTCGCGAAACTCGACTATAGAATCTACGAACCAAGAATCTACGCTATACTCTCGAGACACTTATTGAGAAAAGAGAGAGAGATTGCTGGAGTTTTTCTTTTTGATGTTTCAGAGATGAGTGAGTGAAGAATGAGAAGATATGAGGCTTGTATATATAGCCAAGAAAGAGAGGTGATCAGCTCCTCTATCAAAAGACAAGGCACAGATCGTGGGCAATAATCACAAGGCGTAATGTCAGAACATGGAGCGCAAGACACGGAGTGCCCTAAGTGCCAAATATAAAGCCCACGAGCCCACGATCCTCGAGCCACGAGGCACGTGCCACATGCTGTGCCGAGCGAGCGGCATAGGTGCGCGCGTGTGGCTTGGCCATCTCTCTTTCTAGGTGCACACTTTTGAACATAGAAGTGTGTATCCTCTCTTATATATCGCATAATTTTTAATCATCTACGCGATGTGGGACAAATATTAAAAACACACTTAACTTAACCACATTAGCACATATTTACTTTGCTCGGTAATACTAGTTGTACCTGTTATACCACGTCTCTCAGTAACACCAATTGTACTAGTTATCCTATATCTGCAAAATTTGAGAATTCAGATTCAGATACGGTGACTAAGCTCAACATATGCATAATCCTAATGTACATACGATTCAACCACTAAATTACATAATCGATTCCAATCCAATGTGCATACCAAATTCCCAAAATCTATTGAAATTTCTCAATCCGCAAATCCCAAATTAGATTGAAATCCTCAAATCCACAACGAAATATACATCTAATCCTCTAATTAGACCAACATAACTGATGGCGAGTTCTCAGATAGAAGAACTCACCTCAAATTTCAAGCTTCAAGCTTCAATGTCGACCTCAACAACGAGCTCTATGACGGAGGAATCGGAAATACGGTTCATGCAAAATCGACAGGGTGAGCTTCAACCTTCAAGCTTTAACTGAAAATCAGCAATGGAGGTTTGACGGAGGTTCGACGAAGCTGGATTGGGTGGATTGGGATTTGATTTTCGCTTCCGGTTTCGGGTCGACGACGAGATGGGGCGAATTTTACTCTGCTCTGATTGGTCCAATTTTACTCATTTTTCCATTTGTTTTTAGTCCGAAAATGGGGGAAAATGGGTCTCTAAGGGCAAAATGGGTTTTGTCTATTTCATTAAACAAGAGGAGTGTCTCAGATCAGAGAGGAGTGTGGTGGAGAGTAGCATGGTCAGTTTGGAGTATTTCAGAATATTATCCGGAGCTAGGTCGGGTGTGAGATTTACAATCGAGGTCTGGGTAGAGCTCGATGGATTTGGCTCTACGTCGGGAGGAGTAGAGACAACCGTAGCAGGGATCTTTGCGGCAGATTCAGCTGGAACAGCCAATTTACCGGAAATCGATTTTGAGACAGAGGAAGCCGGAGAAGCTCCCAGAGATTTTGTCGTGGGAGATGACGAACCTGGTTTCTTTTTTCTTCCTCATACGGAGAGGAGGGCCGTGAAGCTAAGAAGGGAGGAGCTCCGACGCCGTGAGAGACGCCGGAGGAGAAGGAAGGAAATCGGAAAATAGATCTATATTATCATCCTTTTGAGAGAGAGAAAAAGTCTCAATCATGTTATTGATCGCGTCTTTATGGAACACTATCTTGATCTGATTAAAGAGGTAAACATATTTTAGTTGATGACATGAGTATGCTTTATTATTCTTGTTTAGAAAACATTCAGTTTATCTAGCTCTTTTATCGCATACTGTTTTTTATACTCTTCAAGTTACCGAAACTAAATTTATTAAATTAATTTAAAACCTGTATTAGCAAAAACGAACCCTTAGAACGAAAGACACAAACATATTATGTAATGGGAAAAATAACCACATTATCAATCGTTGTTAATGTGGATATTATCAATCGTTGTAATTGTTAATAACATTACATACAACATTTAGTATGAAGAATTTGAAGGTGAATCGAAGAGAAACTGTACAAAACAAACATAAAGATGGAAAGATTTCTCCTTCTTATTTTTTATTTTTGTAAAAGTAATTTTAGAACCGATACGTAAGCATTTTATCTAATTTATTTCACAAATAATGTCTTAGGGATTTGGTATACTTTTTTATTTTATACTATATTATTGGTCTTCGGGTTTTAGGTTTGTGTGCATGTATGGCTTATGGATTTGGTTAGGAGTTTTGTGATAGTCATTTTGTCCTAATTAAGTATCGGTCTCCGATTCAATCGGATGTTTAGTCCTTATTTGTTTTTGTTGTCTGTCTTGTTTCTCTATCACATACTTGTTTCTGTAGAAAATTTGTCTATCTTCGACTATGTTTCCGGAGTTTGTTTCTACAAATTTCGGCCTTATATTTCTTCAAGTATTCAAATAAATATTCAGATAAAAAAAGTATTTTAAAAGATTTTCCGAATTGAAAAACAAAGAATTAGAGTGTAAACCATTGCTTATGATCGTAATGTCTCGTGGTATATTCAATTTGTTCGATTGTTCAAAAAATTAATTGTGCATTCAATAGATTATCACAAAATTGCTCCACAAAATTATAAACAATTGAAAGATCGTGTCAATTGACTCAATTCTCTGATTAGCTTATATTTTAATTAAAAGTATAATTAGGTTACTGTTAGAGATATACATTAGAATTATATGTATAGTTGGATATATATCGTTGGATATACATTGTATAGTTTAGTCCTTATCCTAATAGACTGCAAGACTGCATGTCTATCTAAACATGTGTATATATATGTGAGTCCTTCGTGACTAGAGGAATAACAGTCTTTACATTCTTCATATCTTGACATGCTATCAGAATGTGATTTGTTTATTTTTCTAGCTCTATTCTTTCGTTTTTTTACAAAAACTCTGTGACCGTGTGTGTGTGAGTTTCTTCTACAAACCCCTCGACTATGAGTGAATCCTCGAAATCACTACAAGCGAAGGATCAAATCGTAGAAGGTAAGGCGATGTTGCCGTAAACTCTTTATGCCTCTGATAATCCAAGGCGATGATAATGTCTGTGATTTTAAATGGTGACAACTACAACGAGTGGTCTACCGAGATGATCAATGCGCTGCAAGCTAAACGCAAGATGTGTTTTGTGGACGGATCTCTCGTCAAACCATCTCCAGATAGTGGTGAGTTGGAATCATGGGTTTCGGTGAACTCCATGATAATAGGCTCGATTTGAACGGCTATCGAACCTTCGGTGAGATCAATAGTGACGTTCATCTCCGATGCTCATATGTTCAGTTGGGAATCAGGTTCGGATTCACCAAATCAAAACTCGCATTTGTTCTCTTCGACAGAACGGACAATCGGTGATGGAGTACTATGGCAGGCTTTCAACCTTGTGGGAAGAACTGCAAATCTATCGCCCAATTCTAGTGTGTACTTGCGGATCTAGCTTTGATTACGCAAAGGATCGTGAAGAGGAACGTGTGCATCAGTTTGTCATGGGTTTGGATGATGAAAGATTTGGAAATATTTCTACCACAATAATTGGTATTGATCATTTGCCTCCGCTTGCTCGATTCTATGCTCGAGTGGTACGAGAAGAGCAACGGCTCAATTCCGCACGTCATAAAGAACAGCATCACGATGCTGTGGGTTTCGTTGCAAAGCGAGACGGTGTTCATGAAGCAACATGCTTGGTTGCTCGATCTGATTCCTCTTTCTCCGGGCAGTCACGTAATCGAGAAAGAGGTACTGTATGTACAAATTATGGTCGTCCTGGTCACGACAAATCTATGTGTTGGCAGCTGGTCGGATTCCCGGATTAGTGGTATGATCGTGATCAGAACCGACCAAGCACCAGAGGCTCGGGTATAGGAGGACGTAGCGGATTATCTAATGGTAGAGGTAGAGGCTCATTTTTGGAAAATCAGTCTGGTGGACAAGGAAGATCTGGCCTTCAAGTGAATGCAGCTCATGCTACCACATCCAATTCTTCTTCTTTTCCAGAGTTTACGCAAGAGCAATGGCGAGCTCTTTCTCAAATGCTTCATGATAAGATTGGTGGAAGTTCAGAAAAATAGTCTGGTAAGAATAAACAAAGGAATCTCATTCTTGACACAGGGGCGTCTCATCATATGACAGGAGATGTCTCTCTACTAGAATATATCACTTCAATTTCTCCGTGTCCAGTAGGATTTGCATATGGAAGTAAAACGTTTGGCACTCACTTCGGCACCTTTACATTGTCACCAACTATTACTTTGTCAAATGTTCTGTTTGTGCCAAACTTGAACTGCTCTCTTATCTCTGTCTCCAACCTTCTTAAACAGACGCATTGTTTTGCAGTATTAAGTGATACGTTGTGTGTTTTGCAGGACCGTTTCCAGAGGACCCTGATAGGAACAGGTGAAGAGCATAATGGTGACTATTATTTTAAGGATGTCATGGCTGCTCGTTTTGCAGTATTAAGCTGCCGAAGACTATAAGGCCAAAGCCGACGAAGCAGTTAAGGCCGAAGCCGACGAAGCAGCTGAGGCCTAAGCCGACGAAGCATTTCAGGCCTTAGCCGATGATAGCAGTTAAGGCCTAAACCGACGAAAAGAGCAAGGCCGATCCCAATCCTGGCATAGGCAATGGGCCGAGCAGAATACGCAAACTTGCGGCCGAAGCAACAAGTCTATCTTCAACCGATGTCAAGATGAAGGCCCATGAAGCTGAACCGACTTAGCTAAACAAAAATCTCGAAGGATTAGGAAGTTTTTCTTATCTCTTTGGAATTGGCCTAGCCGACTCAAACTATTATATATATCTATGTACATTTCTTAAAAAGGAGATCACGAATTTACTTAGCATAACCCGGGACTTTTTGCTCTCAAACTCTTGTACGCAAAAAATTTTCAAAACAGCTTAATAAAAAACCATCTTTGGATCTTCGCTTTGTGGTTTATAAGTAGAAGTTTCAGTTCCCTTAAAAGTTACGTCACAAATCTAATTGTGTTGATTTTGACTCCTACAATTTGGCGCCATTTGTGGGGAGTCTGAAACTTTCTTACACCAAGGAACCACCGTACGAATGATCCGAAGAAGATGATCGGCGACGGAGACAGACGAATTGACGTCCCGCAAGACGCCAGAGCTGATGGATCCGGAGCGAAAGATGCACTAGTGCTTCCAGCTTTGGAGCCGAGCCCGGAGGTCCTAACTCAGATGAAGACGATGCTAGAAATGTTGCTCAAGAAGGTAGAGGAGCAAGATAAGCTGAACAGCACGATGACGGGAGAGCTAAAAGCCTTGGTAACGGTGAGCCGAGCTAGACGAGGTGGCTCGGGCTTAGATCTAACTCGGCGGCCCCTAAGATGCCTCCACCCAATAGCTCTTGACTTCTCAACACCTCTTGATGCACCAAGAACACGAGGTGGATTACCCCCGCCGAACCAATCAGCCGCAACTGCCGAACTGAATGCGGAAGCGCAAGGAGACAACACTCAAACTATGGACGGAACGAATCCAGTGATCGATCTGGAAGAAAATCCTGAAGGCGATCGCAACTTGGAGAGCCTCGACAAGCCTGAGCTCGCAGGCGTTGGCCGAGCTCGAGTCGAACGAAGCATAGCAGACCTCGGCCGTGATCAAGATTTCACCAAAGAAGAAGAGAATTTTCTCTGGGTGCAGCAGGTGGAAGCAGCGGAGGCCCGGAAAGCGGCAGCACAAACCCAAAAAAGAGAGATGGATGAGATCCGAGCTTCTTTGAGCCATGCAGCCGCCGACCTAAAAGAACACAGAGTCGAGATATGAACTCTCTCATTAAGTCATAAAATCTCCCGCAGTGTGGCGGATCTATGAGATTCTGAATCTCAGGATACAACTGTGTGAGACTATAGTCGCGAAACTCGACTATAGAATCTACGAACCAAGAATCTACGCTATACTCTCGAGACACTTACTGAGAAAAGAGAGAAAGAGATTGCTGGAGTTTTTCTTTCTGATGTTTCGGAGATGAGTGAGTGAAGAATGAGAAGATATGAGGCTTGTATATATAGCCAAGAAAGAGAGGTGATCAGCTCCTCTATCAAAAGACAAGGCGCAGATCATGGGCAATAATCACAAGGTGTAATGTCAGAACGTGGAGCGCAAGACACGGAGTACCCTAAGTGCCAAATATAAAGCCCACAAGCCCACGAGCCCACGATCCTCGAGCCACGAGGCACGTGCCACGTGCCGTGCCGAGCGAGCGGCAGCGGCGCGCGCGTATGGCTTGGCCATCTCTCTTTCTAGATGCACACTTTTGAACATAGAAGTGGGTATCCTCTCTTATATATCGCATGATTTTTAATCATCTAAGCGATGTGGGAAAAATATTAAAAACACACTTAACCTTATGAGTTAAATTAATTCTTAGGCCCAAGTGGTTTATCATTGGTATATTTCTCATTCACATTTTACCAATTAATCTTTTTAATTATTGGCCCATGCAACCTTAATTAAATTTGATTAAAATTGGTCCAACAATCCTCCACATGAATAGAAATGACTCTAAACAAATGAAGATTTTGACAGACTCGAAGGACTCTACTGACTAGACTGACTAGACTAGACAGACAGACGGTCGAGAGTATAAGTGAAAAATCACTGTGTTTAAGATGGTTGCATTTTTCAGCTTTGAACCACTCATTGTTAATATCTGTTGAATTTACTTGGCCAGATGGTGAACATGATATATTGAACCATCTGGATTTTTTTGTAAACCTAAACAACAACCTTAACCCAGTTTCATTTTCTCGTAGAACTTAGTTCTCTATTGTGTTCATTGTGGCCTTGAACATGCCTGGTATCATGAGTGGATTCAGAGAATATAGCCTTTCGTTCATTCTCCAAGAAACTGCCTTTTCGCATTCATTAGGTGATATGTCATTAGACTTTGTTTTATGAAGTTTCCTGTAATATTTCATGAATATATCAAAGCTATGGTGGATATCATTAAAAGCAACGCTTATCCTTTTTTTATACAGGAAGCACTGTATATCATCGTAGGAACTGGGTAATTTCCAGTGCTTGTAAGTAGAGTTAGCTTGAATTAGTTGTCCCTTTGAATCTATATCGTGGGATCTCCAGTCATAGTAGGTGGGATTTCCATCAAAACTTCCTCTTAAGTAATAGGCTTTAACCCCATTCCTTTCGATGATTGAACCACTTGATGTCTTGGCAAGCCTTTAGTAAATGGATCAGCTAGATTATCTACCGATTTTATATAGTCTACTGTGATTACACCAGTTGAGATCAAATGTCTAATGGTTTTATGTCGTCGTCTGATATGACGAGATTTACCATTGTAAAGAGGATTCAGTGCCCGTGAGATAGCCGATTGACTATCACAATGTACACGTAGTGCCGGGACTGGTTTCTCCCACATGGGGATATCTTCCAAAAAATTACGAAGCCATTCTGCTTCTTCTGTAGCTTTGTCTAACACTATGAATTCAGATTCCATGGTTGATCTAGCCAACAGAGTTTGTTTGGAAGATTTCCAGGACACTGTTGCACCGCCTAGAATAAAGACATATCCAGTTGTGGATTTAAAGTTTCTGGAGTCATATATCCAGTTTGCATCATTGTATCCTTCCAAAACTGCTGGATCTTTATCCTAGTGCAAGCCATAGTTTTTAGTGTATCGCAAGTAATTTAAAACTCTTGTTATGGCTTTCCAGTGTTGTTTGCCTGGATTACTTGTGTAGCGGTTCAGTACATTGACTGCATGCGCCAAATCGGGTCGAGAACAATTGGTTAAGTACATCAGACTACCGATAACCCGAGCATACTCCACTTGTTGAACTGCTTCACCCGTATTTTTCGACAAGGTGAGTTAAAGTCTAAAGGAGTTTTTGTCGTCCCAGTAGAGTGGTTTTTGAACCTCTCTAGGATTTTTTCGGCATAATGATCTTGAGACAGAGTTATTCCGTCAAACGTTCTTATGATTTTTATTCGTAGAATGACATCTGCTAGACCCATGTCTTTCATGTCAAACTGTCCACTAAGCATGTTCTTAGTTTGTTGGATAATATCTTTGTTGCTGCCAATAATGTGCATATCATCTACATATAGACAAAGAAAAATGTACGCACTAGGAGTAATTTTGATGTATATGTATTTATCACATTCGTTGATGTGGAATCCATTTGACATCTTTACATTGTCAAACTTTCCATGCCATTGTTTTGAGGTTTGTTTAAGTCCATATAAAGACTTCACAAGTCGACAAACTTTGTGTTCTTGTCCGGAGACTACAAAACCTTCGGATTGTTTCATATAAATCTCCTCTTCTAAATCACCGTTTAGAAAAGCAGTTTTTACATCCATCTGGTGGATTTTGAGGTCTCGTAATGCTGCAATTTCTATCAGCATTCGAATTGAAGTTATTCTCGTTATCAGAGAATAGATATCAAAGAAATCCTGACCTTCTTTTTGTCGGAATCGTTGTACCACAAGGTGAGCCTTGCACTTATCAATTATGCCATCGGTTTTCAATTTTGTTTTGAAAATCCATCTACACCCAAACCGTTTAAAATCTGGTGGTAACTCGGTTAACTCATAAGTATGATGTTGCATAATCGAGTCCATTTCACTATTAACGGCTTCCTTCCAATAAGGTGCGTCTGGTGTATACATGGCTTCAGTGTATGTTCTTGGTTCATTCTCGAGGAGAAAGACCATTAAGAATCTTCACCGAAAGATTTTTCCTTACGAGCTCTTTTACTACGTCTAGGTTCATCTTCCACTTCTTCAATATCATTAGATGATGTCCCAGAAGTGCTTGCCTCATTTATAGAGGTAGTTGCGTCTCTTTCTTCTCGAGTTCGCTTTGAACCTTGTTTATCCTTACAAAGAAACACGTGTTCGAAGAAAGATGCATTTCATGATTCTATGATCGTGTTTACATGGATATCCGGTATGTCTGATTTATGAACCAGAAACCGATAAGCACTACTATTGTGTGCATATCCGATGAATAAACAATCCACGGTTTTATGTCCAATTGCGGCCTGTTTAGGACGTGGTATTGCGACTTTTGCTAGGCATCCCACACTTTGAGGTATTTGTACAAAGGTACATTACCTTTTCAAAGTTCATATGGCGTTTTGCCAGTGACTTTGTGTGGAATTTTGCTAAGGATATAGTTTGTGGTGAGCAAAACTTCCCTCGCATATTCTAGGCTAACCCAGATTCCTGTAACATTGCATTCATCAATTCTTTTAGAGTAAGGTTTTTTCGTTCCGCAACTCCATTTGATTATGGTGAGTAGGGAGCAGTGGTTTGATGGATAATACCTTTTTTAGTATAGAATGAATTAAAAGGTCCATCGTATTCACCTCCTCTATCACTTCGAACTATTTTAATAGTTTTTCCAAGTTGGTTTTCGACTTCGGTCTTGTATTCTTTGAATTTTTCCAAGACTTCGTCTTTGCTACTTAATAGGTATACATAGCAGTATCTTGTACAATCGTCTATGAATGTTACAAAATACTTTTTACCGCCTCTTGTTTGTACAAACTTTAAGTCGCACAAATCTGTGTATATTAAACCAAAGAGGTTTGGTTATTCATTCAACATGAGACGATTCGTTCGAACTATTTTAATAGTTTTTTCAAGTTGGTTTCGACTTCGGTCTTGTATTCTTTGAATTTTTTCAAGACTTTGTCTTTGCTACGTAATAGTTATACATAGCAGTATCTTGTACAATCGTCTATGAATGTTACAAAATACTTTTTACCCTCTTGTTTGTACAAAGTTTAAGTCGCACAAATCTGTGTGTATTAAACCAAGAGGTTCGGTTATTCGTTCAACATGAGGTGATGCTGTTTTTGTAAGTTTTGCTTGTACACAAATTTCACATTTGTCTTTGTTTATTTTGCATTTCGGAATTAGGTTCAAATTAATTGATCTTCATATAGATTTATAATTCACATGTCCTAATCGTTCATGCCAAATGTTGTCAGACTCAGTCAAATAAGCAACTTGTTTCTTTTTCATTGAAAATTTGGAAGTGGTTACATTATTGTTTCGGAGGACTGTCTGAACACACATTTTTACAAGTCCATCATTTTCATAACCCTTTCCAACAAAAAATACCATGCTTCTTGATGATCAGCTTGTCGGACTCGTAGTTGATAGCAAATCCATGCTTGCCCAATACTGTCCCGAAGATCAAGTTCTTCCTCATGTCTGGCATGTTTTTCATGTTGTTCAGAGTGAGCTCCTTGTCGGAAGTCATCTTCAACATGATTTTTTCCGTGCCTTTAATCTTGGATTTTGACATGTTCCCCATTCTGAGCTGATTATCACCCTTGCTCTTTTGATAGGTGCTAAACATCGTCTTATTGATGCATATATGGGTAGTGGCACCAGTGTCGTACCACCATTCCTTAGGGTTTTCCTCAGCCATGTTAGCTTCCGTGACCACCGCGCACATGTCAGCTTCGGTCATGTTTGCTTGAGCGTCCTTTGCCTTTCTACGACATTCGGAAGCCAAATGCCCCTTCTTGTTGCAGTAGGTACACTTCCCTGCGAATTTATTCGGGAATGTCTGCTTCTTGAAGGTCGTGGATATCTGAGGAGGGATCTTGTTTGGCACAGGTTTGTTAGGAACAAACTTGTCTTTTCCCTTCCTCTTGTACTCCGTTACATTAGCATCATGAGTGATATCCGTGATGGATTTTCGCTTGAGCGACTCATTTTGCAGCCTAGATATCAAGTTTGACAAAGTCAAAGTCTTTTGCTTATGATCGAGATATTTCTTGAAGTCCACCCAATTAGGAGGTAACTTCTCGATGAAACAATTCACTGTGAAGGTTTCACTTCATTCCTTCATCGGCTATCTCTTGGATGATCATTTGAAGCTCATGAACTTGCTCCATGATGGGTTTTGAATCCACCATTTTGTAGTTCAGGAATTTCGCAGCAACGAACTTTCCAGAGCCCACATTGAAATACTTGTACTTCATATCCAATGCATTCCAGAGAGCCTTGGAGGTTGAAAACTCACTGTACACGTTGTACAGCTGGTCAACGAGGCGGTTCTGGATGTAGCCTTGGCACAAGTAGTCTCCATGGTTCCATGCCTCAACACTAGCCAGAGCTCGGGGATCAGTATTGTCCGAAGGCAAAACAGGTTTGCTCTCCGTGAGATACTTCTCCAATTTCAGTGCGGTTAGAAAGAAATGCATCTTTTTCTACCACGACTTGAAGTTGGTCCCATCGAACTTATCTAGAGTGATAGCAGCGAGGGAAGGCACAACGGAGGTTTGCAGTGGAAGACCATCCCCGATTTGGGGCATCAACGCACTGGATCCGTTGCCCGAGAGAACATTGTCATCACCGGTAGTCATGATCTGTATCAGAAGATAAACAGAATCAGTAACGATAAGTGAAAGTGATAGCTTTATAAAGTGTTTTAATCACTATATAAATCTGTAGAATTTAACCAAAATTTTTTTCCCATAAAATATTCAAGAAACATTTTGCGAAACTCGCCAAAAGACCTTCACGGAAATCGTTTATGAATTTTGACAGATTAATAAAAAAATTCAGATTAGAATGAAACTTTCCGCGAAATCGTTATAAAATGTTTGCAGAATTGTTTGAAATCGTTTAAAAAACAAATCGTAATTCTCAATCTGATTCAAGTGATAAGCAGGAAGCGGATTTTATAAATTAAGATTGTAAGAACCGAAAAACCGGATTGAAGAAATGCAAATTAAGGAGAAGATTAAACGATATAAAAATATAAAAATGATTTAAAAGAACACAGGGTCAGATATGATCTCTCTCTTTAATTCATAAAATCCCCCGCAGTGTGGCAGATCTGTGAGATTCTGAATCCTAGGATACAACTGTGTGAGACTATAGTCGCGACACTGGACTATAGAATCTACGAACCAAGAATTTACGCTATACTCTCGAGATACTTACTGAGAAAAGAGAGAGAGAGAGATTGCTGGAATTTTTCTTTCTGATGTTTCAGAGATGAGTGAGTGAAGAATGAGAAGAGATGAGGCTTGTATATATAGCCAAGAGAGAGAGGTGATCAGCTCCTCTATCATAAAGACAGGACGCAGATCGTGGACAATAATCACATGATTTCATTCACATTTTACCAATTAATCTTTTTAATTATTTGGCCCATGAAGCCTTAATTAAATTTGATTAAAATTGGTCCAACAAATCACGACCCAGACCATGACCCATGGTCAACCCAACAACATGTCTCTAACCACGGACAGAACCACCCAGCTAACCATGGTTCATAAAAAAGGTTAATTTTTCTTTTTTCTCTTTTATTTGGTCAAAACCAATTTTTAAATTATAATTCACAAATAATCTTGATCAAAATTATTTTTAATTTTCCATTTTCATAAATTCATTATTTTTATTCTATATCTTTCATTAAAGTTATTTTTGATGGAATTATTAATTTATGAACTTATGCATTTTAAATTTGATATTTTTGGTTAGATTAAAAATGGTTGTTAAATTAAATTAAACATCTTGACAAATATTCCTCATTATCCTCATTTTTTCACTTAAATTAGACATTTTTATCCATTTGGATTTACTTTGTTCTTATGTTTTATCTTATGATATCTTGGATTTGGAACTCAATATCAATTATTGAGAGATCTAGATCCAAGAAATATTTAACAAGTGATTTCAAGTATTTTTGCAAGGAAATTTTTTAGGAATAATTACACAATGACATACTTTTTGGATTTTTTATTTCAAGGGAGACACTTTGTGGGGAAGAGAAACTTTTTTACTGTTCACAAATGTTATTGTCCAAACTGCCCCTCATTTATTTTTAAAAACGTGTGTTGACACTTTAATCGTGGACAAATTGTCATAGACATGTACGTATTTTATGGAAAAAATATAAACATAGACACGTTATAAATAAAAAAACGCGTGGACAAAAGTTGATGGACAAGAAATCGTAAATATGTTATTAGGGTCTAATAGACAGTTTGATTATGATACTAATGGTCTATAAGTCAAAATCAATAACTTGTCTATGATATTATGTTCAAATTTTGAATTTGTTTGTTCTTCTTGATTTGTTTATGAAACTATAACTTTTATTATTATAGAAAAGTTAATATATGTGTACCTTAAAAATGTGTTTCTATATTTGTGGTGTATTGTTTTGGAGATATATACGAATTTCTAGTAAAAAGTGATTAAATTATATTTGTTATTTTGTCAATCATAACCATTTCAAAAATATTTTCATGTCCACGATAATCTGTCCATTAAACCTTAATAACACGTCCACGGTTTTATTTACAACGTGTCCATATTTATATTTTTTTCCATAAATCACGTAAATGTCCATGATAACTTTTCCACGATAAGAGTGTCCACGGGCATTTTTTAAAATAAATGAGGGGCAGTTTGGACAATAACATGTGTCAACAATAAAAAAAGTGTCTCTTCTCCACAAAGTGTCTCCCTTGAAATAAAAACCCCAAAAGTGTGTCCTAGTGTTATCAACCCAATTTTTTACTTAATAGGATTTGCATCAAGACCTTTTGTTGTGGACGCACAAATCAAATAATCTAAGCATGATCCGAGCCATTCAAAGGAGATGTGAACCAAAAGAGAAGACAAGATAGAGCCACATCGTGGTATTCAAGGGGAAGGGTAGAAAATCAGATTGGTAAAAGAGAACAGCACATGGTTCGAGTCAGTTTGGCAACTCGGCACACGTACCTCACCAACGGTCCACACTGAAGCATGCCATGAACCAAATCTCAATCCGTTCAACCAAATGGTCAAACTTCACGATCAGACTTATAATGCCATTTGGTTCGGCAAATCTTCAATATGGTTCGAGGAATTCTTCACGGTTTAATGTTTGGATCAACAAGCATTATTCGGCGACCCAAAACACCAATTCATGAACCAATTTTCTAACCGTGGTGAATTTGAAGATGGAGTTCAGATAAGAACTGACCAATAGACCCTAAAGAACGATTTGGTCAAGTTACTTTACCTCTGGATCGGACTAAATTTGGAGATGGGTCATGATCATCAAATCCGTGAACCAAACACCGAACTTCATGGACTTTTTGTCCAAATCCGGTACAATCTTTCTAATATTCATCTTTTCAATTTTAGTTTTATTTTATTTTCAGTTTATTACTTTCTTAATTTGATTTGCTTTTACACCGGGACCAAAGTAAGTCTTGGGGGATTGTCGTTTACTAACACGTTTGTTCGTGTTTGGTTTTTATATTTTTGAGTCTTTTTGATTTTCATATCTATTAAATCATTTTTAGTGAGTCAATTTAGAAATTATGACACTTTCTAGGAACTAATGTTTTGATTTCGAACTCAGTGACCATTGTTGCAGGGTTTGTTCAGGACAATTGATTCAGAAATCCCATGACTGGACTCTTCCCAGAAAATTTCATCTTGCATTGGTTTCAATGAATCTGATTTTGACTCTATCTTATTTGACTACTAATCCGATTTTTAAATATTTCTCATTGAAGGTGTTAGATCAGGGAAACGAATCACACATTCATGACATCTTATCTTCTTTACCACTCTTTGTTATTCCTGAATGGCCATCTCACTTTTAGTTGGTACCCTACCTATAACCCTTACCTCTTTTCATACCTCATGCACTCTTATTTTCATTGTCACATATGCATATATGTGCAAAAATGTCAGAGAGAAAAAGGATCGACGCAGTTTTCCAACCACTAGAGATGTAGAGATTGGAAGAACTTAGTGGAGTACTACAAAAATATTTAAGAGCTTGGCCTTTCCTTGGAATTCACAAATTATGGTAAATTTTTGTGCCTATGATGACTCATATCAAAGAAAGACCATTTTCCTCCTTTATAAAGAAAAAAAAAGAAAAAAATATATACGGAAAAAGAAAAAGAAAAGAAAAGGAGAAAAAAGGGAAAGGAAAACGAGTCAATAAAAGAGTCTCATGGCCAAAGAAAATTCCAAGGAATGCCATGGATCAATTTAGAAGAGTTCGAGCAATTCCAGAAACATCTAAGTATGGGGGAGAAGAGGAGTTAGGCATTGAAGTGGTTGGGAAACTGTGGATATCAACGTGTAAGTTCTCTCTTGCGGATTTGTATAATATCTAGCATCCTCCGGAGCGTCTGGTAACCCTAAACACTTTAAGCCTTACCACTAAATACGCCTTTCTAACTCCTAGCGCCGTTTACCCTGGATAATATCATTTGATGAGAAATTCACACCAAACTTAATGAATGTAGAGAGTCAATTGATGTGAAGTTGAGATTTATGCAGGTATGAGATTAAGAGTATGGACAAGGCCTGCGAAAGTCATGCGGGAGTAAGTTGAGAAAGTCTCTGAGCTAAATCTGTTTCATGTGGATTACAGGTTGAGATTTCAAGTCTAAGATCCCAAGGATATGTGAGTTCCCGTATTTTCAAACCTCTTTTCTATGCGTAGATTCTTTGTTTTGCTTGAGGACAAGCAAGGAGTTAAGTCTGTGAGATTTGATTTACTCTATATTTTACCACTTTTATTATAGATTTTACTATTTTATTTAGGGTTAATTAGCTGAATATTACTTTTGAGATAGATAATTGGGAAAGTAGCAGTTCTATTTTCGGAATTAGGTAAATAGCAGAGAGAAACAAAACTGGACGAAATTACCCATGTAACTATCTAAAAATATAGTTAACTATTTTCATAATAGTTACCAATTTAAAAACATAGTTAACTATTTTCAGAGCACAGTTATCTAATTTCATGACATAGTTGACTACATGAAAATATTGTTGTAATAGTTACTTATTTAAACAAATATAGTTAACTATGTTCAGAACGTAGTTACCTATTATAGTTTGCATAATGGAAACATAACATACATAGTTAACTATTATCAGAAACATAGTTACCTATTAATTTCCGAATATAGTTAACTATATCGATTTCCGAACATAGTTGACTACGTTTATGAGTCTTTGTTGTTTTTCATTAAGGGTAAAATCAGAATTTTAGGTGGGATAAATGCTAGTTACTATATTATGTTTTATATGATCTTAGATAGTTAATTATAGGTGTAAAAACTAATATAGAGTGCAATTTCCCTTTTATTTAACTATTTTATAATGGTTTTGCACCAAAAGAGGTAGTTTTCTCTTATATGTAGCTTTTGAAATCTTAATAGGTTAAATCATCAAAAAGAATGCAAAATGGATCAAAATAGGTGTCAATCATGCTACAGAAATTCACTCAATTCAAAGAAACCATCCAAGTCACAATATTCACAAAATATACAATTTTCCAAGTTGGACAGAGCATATGCACCAGAAGTTTACCCTTCGTTGGAGGCCTTAACCATCTTGGAATTGGATGAAATCTGGTGACGAGATATAGAATTGAGTTATATTTCTAATGGAGGTGGTTTCAAGTCATTTGGGGCTGTTGTTGAAGAGTTACACCCGATTTACAGAAGACATGTCTGTCTGGCTCGAAGGAGAAGCAACGTAGGAAACTGAAGGAAGGAAGAGCTAGAATCTGTCAGGGATTTGCCCCTGGTTCGTGCCGATGCTCTCCTGTACCAATGCCTTGGCATCGGTCAAGATCCCTGTCCAATGCTCCTGCCCAATGCTCATCAGAAAAGTAATATTTCTTTTTTTCCCAAGAGAAAACCCTAGCCTACTTAGGACTTCTCAAGGCTTATATATACTTGCTTTTAGCCCCTTTTAGAGAGCAAGCAGCCACATATTATCACCATGAACAGTAGACACATTTTTAATATATCTCTTTCATAGTTTTGATTCTATGAGGTTCAAGGAGAAGATCTCACCTTTGTACTTTGATAAAGAGAAGATTTCTAAACCTTTATTCCTTACATTCAATTCATCTATGATGTTTTCTATTGTCTCTTATTTCTGTCTTCCTACTTCGACCATCTATGAGTAGTATATTTATTAGGTTTTAGGTTTTTCAATGATTCCATGATTATGCATGTTTGATTATCGAAATTCTAGGGTTTATGTTATGGTTCATCATCTAAATTCATGTGTATTTCTTTTGCTTGATTGACAATCTAGCTACTGCTATTAGGGTAATATACTCAACGAAAGTGTTGTTAAATTACTTGAACTAATTTAGACCAGGAAAGTGCCATAACCTGCGGGAGTTGAGTTATGAAGCTTTGTGAACAAAGAATTATAGCCTACAGAAGTAGAACTATGAAACTTTGTGAACATATTGAACTTGGATTGTTAATGCTTGTTTAACTACTTGATTACCTGTGGACTTTACGTAATTTAGGTTTTTTAGACATAGTAATTGGCGCTACAGGAGTAGGTCAATTATTCATTCGTGATTTAAGTTCTAGAACTATTCTTATCAAATCCTTAAATCGATATATCTCTTGTGTTTTCATGTATTTCTGCGAATTGCCTATTACCTAACTTTAATTTTAATTTTAATTTTATTTATAATTATTTTAATTTTAATATTTTAAAAAAAAATCATTTACCGATGCCGTCGGAAATCCCTAGGAAAAAATGGGTTTATTTCCGTCGGAAATCCATGGAAAATTTTTCCAACCGATTTCCGACAGATCACGGTGTGCGTTGGAAAACGGTGGGAAATCTTTCCAATGGATTTTCGTCGAAAATCCGTGGGTATATTTTACCGTGACGGTTGCTTTCTCACCGATTTCTGACTGTATTTTTCGACGGATTTACCGACCGCTGAAGTCCGTCCGTAATCCGTCAGAAAATTCTGATGGATTACGGACGAATTACCAATTACCGATGACCTAGAACCGACTATCTTATCGGTCGGAAATCCATCCTAAAAGGGTATTTCCGACGGAATTCCTACCCTTTGGGCCGTCCGAATTTGCCTTTTTCCTTGTAGTGTATGTGGCTCTGCTTGGTGGATCTCCTATTTCGTGAAAGACCAAGAAACAACAAACATTATCTCATTCTTCGGCCGAAGTTGAGTATCGAGCTATGGCAGCTGCTACAAGGGAGATCAAATGGTTAAGACAGCTCATGTCTGAATTGGGCTTTTCTTCAGACAAACCAGTTCGACTATTTTGTGATAGTCAGGCCGCAATTCATATCACTGTAAATCATGTGTTTCACGAACGGACAAAACATATAGAAGCTGATTGTCACTCCGTTAGAGATGCTATCACATACATGATCTTAACAACAATTCGTGTTCTTACTACGGATCAACTTGCAGATGTTTTGACAAATGTTTTAGGACGAGTTCAATTTGACATCATATTGTCTAAGTTGGACGTTCAAAATCTTCACGCTCTAGCTTAAGGAGAGTATTGGAGGATTTATATTAATATTGTAATGTCCTAAAGTATTTAGGAATTTTTTCTTCTTCTAAGCTAGGACACCGACCCAAACATATGTATAAATACACATGTAATATAATGAATAATATACACCGTTCTCTTCTTTCTCAATTCTCGATTTTGCAATTTAGCTTCTGATCTATAACTCTCCAAAAAAACATGGACTTCTGGTACCAATTTGTGAGGATTTAAACGTAAATCACTCTCTAAGAATTGCAAATCGAACAATTGTGAGGATACAAATGAGACGTTGAATACACGAGGTTTTACGAGTTTGGATCCGTTGTTGGAATCCTATGTGTGTCTTGCCAAAAAAAATTCTCCGAGATCCACTAGAGTTAACTAGCTCAACTCGTTTGTAAGAGTCATGTGTTCTCTCCATCTCTATCTCTCTGATCACACATACACCTTTTTCAGGTTTTGTAAAACTAATAAAACAGGGAAAACAAATTCAAAACTACCTAGTAAACCGAATTGCTCATTTATAACTATGCGACTTCCCATTTTGTGTTTTCTCTTTTCCTAGTTATAATTATGGGAAAACGGTCATTTTAATATCCAACTGTCCGTTTTACGCCAAAAAATATAATATATTTTTAAGGGACAGTTGCTGATATGGTGCGTTTTCTAACTTTAATGTCAAGCGGGGTACCTTCGTAGGGAAAATTGTAGAAGTAGTACACTTTTTTTGAAAATGTCTAAAATACCCTTACGCTTGGTAGAGTCTGCGTGAATTGTATAGCCTTAAGGCTAAGGCTGGACAAACTCTGCTTAAACTCTGCTAATTATGTAACCTTAAGGCAGATATAGTGTGTGAATTGTGTAGCCTTAAGGCTAAATCTGGACAGACTCTACTTAAACTCTGCTAATTCTGTAGTCTTAAGGCAGATATAGTGTGTCGATTGTGTAGCCTTAAGGCTAAGGCTGGACAGACTCTTCTTAACCTCTGCTAACTGTGTAGCCTTAAGGCCGATATAGTGTGTCAGTTGTGGTAGCCTTAAGGCAGATATTGTGTGTGCTTTTTTGTAGACTTAAGGCAGATGTTGTGTGTGCTTTTTTGTAGACATAAGGCAGATATTGCTCGACAGACTGTAGCATACTGTTCGCAGGGCATGGCTTGACATTTGCAACGTAACTAAATTGTATAAACGGTCGGATTTTGAAGTACTCCTCTCTTTTCAAAATAATAACAAGAATGCCATTACTTCTTACTTTTTTTGAGTTTGCTATAAACCTTTTCAACCTCTCCACCTTTAACCTAGATCTACTATTTCGATTTCACCCACAAAGGGAGATATCATATTTTCAAAGAGACGGAAGCGAAATCCGAGTATAAGATTGTTTACAGACTTCAATTTTGAACGAAAGTACGTACATTCTTCGGAAAGACGATCTTTGTTTACATCTAAAGATATTCTAGGGGTTGAAGGCGAGCATATTTTCGGGAAGAACGAACACAGGTAACACTTTAAAATATTACACTAGTTATCTAAACCACCATCTTCTAAACTGCGTCTAGAGCTCTAGTACGTCTTTGGCATAGCTATTTCTAAAAGACTCTGCCAAAGTGTAGAGCTCTGCGAAAAATCTTCTAAGATAGTGTGTTGTAGATCTTTTGAACATTCTCTTTTTTGCAGATAATGTTGCATTTGTTGACTATTTTTGGATAATGGAAGGTAAAAATAGGTTGGGATTTCGACGTTGATTCAAGCAAAAGAAGCAAGTTGTTTGCGGTTGAAGACCAAATCAAGTATGAGGAATTTCTCCGCATTGTTTGTGAAGATTACAACTTGGAAACGCAGATGAATGCAGTCGAGATTTCTTATAAGTTGCCTACACATATCATGGAGAAAATGCCTAGTGACACACCTCATATCTTCTTGAATAACGATAGGCAACTTGCAAACTTTATCACAATGGCGGAAAAAGAGGTTATCCGGCTTTGCGTGTCATGGAAAAGAAACGATGGAATTAAAGCAGAAGCTGCGGGTAAAGATTAAGCTTGTGATGTGAAAGAGGATGGTGGGGTGGATTTTGATGATGTTGGTAATGTTAAAGACGAGCATATGATGCCACCACCGAACAACAGCAAAGACTGCCGACAGTATGCGAAGAAACAGCAGATGCCGCCTTTATTCTGCGATATATACGATGAGACGCCTACGAAGCCATTACCAATGAAGAAATCTGGATCCATTAAGGTTGGCAAAATATTTGATGACAAGGAAGCGTTAATTATGCAATTACGCAAGATTGCAGTCATCGAGAAGTTTGATTTCAAAATCGCCACGTCGAGGAAGAAACTATTTATTGCGAAATATTTTGTTCCTAATTGTTCTTCGAGGATTCGTGCATCGACTCTGTCAGTTTCATCTGAATCTCCAGAATTTCTCTTTCGGATATATAAAGAAGCTCATACATGCTCTGCTGTCTGTAGGTATTCTCGTCAACGACAGGCTAATGCAAAATTTATTGGAAAGATGTATGTTGATAGGTTTAGTGGTGGTAATGATCTTAAAGGAATCACGCCTAAGCATGTAATGAACTATATTAAGTCACTACATTGTCTTGACATAGACTATACGAAGGCGCATAAACCGATGGCATATGCACGAGAGCTGGTCAGAGGCACTTTTGAGAGGGGTTACCAGGACTTACCTTCCTATCTATACAAAATAGAGCAGGCCAATCCAGGTACGATTATAAAGCTTGAACGTGATGCTCAACAAAGGTTTAAGTATTTGTTCATTGCTTTTGGTGCTTCCATCAAAGGATTTGAGTACTTGAGGAGGGTTGTTGTGGTAGATGGAGCACATATAACTGGAAAGTGCAGAGGTGTTATGCTGGTAGTTGCAGGTCAAGATGCAGATTCGAGTATATTTCCTATAGCTTTTGGGATTGTAGACTCAGAGAATGATGCTTCATGGGAATGGTTTTTTACACATTTGCGTGGTGTGATACTTGATGATAAAAATTTGGCCATTATTTCCGACCGTCATCCATCAATCGCAAAGGCCATTGAGAAGGTTTTCCCCGCAGCTGATAGGGGAGTATGTTACTATCACCTCAAAAATAACCTCATCTTAAAGTTCAAAAAGAATGCAATGCTCAGTTTGGTGTGTCGTGCTGCATATGCATATCGACTGGTAGATTTTGAAAAATTGTTTGGTGTGATTCGTCGTCAGAATAGTGAATTAGCAGTTTACTTGGAAGAGGCGGAATTTCGATTATGGGCTTGTGCACATTTTCCAGGAGATAGATTTGGTATAATGACGAGCAACATTGCAGAATCCATTAATGCCGCGCTTAAAGAGAAAGATCATTTCCTGTTAAACATTTCGTGGAGGGTATTAGAAAGTTGTTGTCAAGGTGGTTTGTGGAAAGGCGAGACAAAGCTGCCTCATTAAAAACAAATTTTCCCCCAAACGTTGAAAAGTTACTACATGAAAGACACGGTAGCTTGGAAATTTTAAATGTTCATCATACTGATTCAAATTGTAGCCATGTTACAAGTGGAGATTATGATTGTGTGGTTGATCTACAGAAGGTATGTAAGTTTTTTGTTGCTATTTATCACTGCCAGTTTCAGGAAACGTATCCTGAGCAAGTCTGCCTGTCTCAGGAAACGTTTGCCTTGTTTATCTGCTCTGAGTTCGATTCCTTTTTAAAATTTATGATTGCAGAGACTTTGTACTTGTAAACAATATGATGTCGAGAAGATTCCCTGCGAGCACGCCATTAAAGCAGCATTAAGTCGGAAAACTGATGAAGCTACCCTGGTGGATGATCATTTCACAAAGGGCTACTTGTATTCAACGTACTCAGAACCTATAAAACCTGTAGACGAAGATTTGATTCTACCACCACACGTAATTAGTGAACAATGTCTGCCACCAGTCATAAAAATACCTTTCGGTAGACCGAAGGCAAAGAGATACCTTTCTGCTATTGAAAAGGCTAAGCGGTTCAAGCGTAATCAATGGAAAAATAAAAAAAACAGAACCTTCGCAGAGTACTGCATCCACAAAGCAAAAAACGAAGCAGAGGACTCAATCCACAATGAATCAAACGAAGCAGAGGACTCCATCCGTTACGAAGAAAACGAAGCAGAGTACTCCATTCAGCGATAATATTTCACCCACTACTCCATCCCCAAAGGTGAGAAGGAAACTATCTCGTAATTCTCCGACTACTCAAACACCAAATAAGAAAGCTAAACTTTCGCAGAGTACTCCACCCCCACAGATGAAAAAGAGTCTTTTCCAGAGTAGCCCAAAAATTCATCACAGGTGCTCAAAATGCCATAATGCAGGACACAATCGAAAAACATGCCCATTTTCTTGACTCTGGCTTCACTCTGGCTTCAAGTTTATTTAAACAAGGAAACAAATCTTGGTTTATAACTTTATTTATTTGCCCTTATTTATGGTGCTCCGTTGTTTTATGTTAGTTTTTAGTTTGATGTGGGTATCATAAAATAGTCGGTATCGCAGAGTGTGCATCTGGTATCTGTGGGAGTCGAAACTCGCACAACCAAAACTTGTGAAGTAATTTTAGGGATTCGACAAATTTCTATGTAAAGAAACCAAGAACAGAGATCCAAAGATGGAGATTTTATTCAAGCTATTTTGAACGCTGTTTTTAAAGCAATAAGTGTTTTTCTAGGTTAATTTTCGGATCCCTTTTCTCAAAGGGGGACATGTCTATTTATACAAAAACAAATCGGCTAGGCCTTTTTCTAAAGGAGAAAGGAAAACTTCCTTATTCTTTGGGATTTCCTTTCTTCTCTGGTTGGTTCGAATGTGGGCTTCTTACTTGCTAATTTGGCCCATCCAAACCCTTGTGGCTCGTCGCTTAGACATGTTAAGATATTGGGCTCATTGTTTCACTTGGTCGTTGGTGATCTGGCTCGTCGTTTGTCCCGCCTGCTTTTCCCAATTACGAGCCATGTAGTTGGTTTGCCTTCATGTTGGCTCGTCACTTGTTTCTTCATGCTGCCGAGCCAAGTTTGGCTCGTCACCATCTCTCCCTGCTGCCGAGCCAAAAGTTGTTGGCTCGTCACTCCTTTCTCCTTGCTACCGAGCCAAGTCGGCTCGTCTCCTTTCTCCTTGCTACCTAGCCAAGATGTTGGCTCGTCATCACTTCTCCTTGCTACCGAGCCAAGTGTTGGCTCGTCACTCCTTTCTCCTTGCTGCCTAGCCAAGATGTTGGCTCGTCTCCTGCTTCTTCCACTGCCTAGCCAAGATGTTGGCTCGTCATCATTTCTTCATGCTGTCGAGCCAAGTTTGGCTCGTCACCATTTCTCCCTGCTAGCTAGCCAAGATGTTGGCTCGTCACTCCTTTCTCCTTGCTACCTAGCCAAGATGTTGGCTCGTCATCACTTCTCCTTGCTACCGAGCCAAGTGTTGGCTCGTCACTCCTTTCTCCTTGCTGCATCTTGGCTCGTCACTCCTTTCTCTTTGCTACCTAGCCAAGATGTTGGCTCGTCATCACTCCTCCTTGCTACCGAGCCAAGTATTGGATCGTCTCCTGCTTCTTCCACTGCCTAGCCAAGATGTTGGCTCGTCACTCCTTTCTCTTTTCTGCCTAGCTAAAAGTTGGCTCGTCGCCTAGCCAAACATTGCTTGCTTCTGCCGCCGAGCCAAGAGTTTGCGCTTGCTTGGCTAGCCTTTTCTCCATACTTAGTCTTATCAGCAGTTGATCTCGATGAGGTAAAAACCGACCCCAACAGTTAGCCCCCCAGCTCGGTAGTATTATTAATAATAGTGACGAGGTGAGAAGTCAAGATCAAGATCAACTCTCTTTGGGCTACCGAGCCAGCTTTGTGGTGAAGTTGTCATCCGGGCATTGACACATGCCGAGCCAAACCGATAGTGTTACCGAGGTGTTTTATTTCCGAGCCAACACTGGAGTATCTTATCGCCGAACCAAACCCCATGATGTGCTGCTTATTCGTCTTCAATTGCGTTGCCGAGCCACTTTGGCCTGTGATATATTTGTTTTCATTTTGCCGAACCGACACCTTTGTCATGCTGCCGAACCATCCTAATAAGTGATTCATTTTTGGCTCGGCAGTAATGTTGGCTTGAAGTCTCTGTTCATGATTACAACTTTATTGGGAACCGCAAACGTTTTCGTATGTTCCCGAGGCCGCGTGACATCACGCATTGTACTTTCATGCGTCTTTATATTCAGATCTTTGTCTCACTCCTCATAACTCACTTCTCTCCTATTTCCGAAAAATCAGGTAGCTCTCTTCTCTCTCCCCTTTCTCTCTCTTTTTTGTTTAAGTAGTTGGCTAGGTTTTCATCGATTCTTCTGTTCCGCCGCCGCCATTATTGAATTTTCCGATCCATCTTCAAACGTGGCTCGGCGTCTCCTTACATTTTCCGATCCATCTTCAAACGCGTCCGGCGAGTGTTTGAATTTTCCGATCCATCTTCATCCGGGTCGAGTTATTCTCCTTGATCTTCTGTTTCCGAGCCAAAATTCTTCGCATTAAGTGTTCCGAGCCAAAATCTCTCCAAATTCTTTCTAAGTATCAGCTTGACTCCGAGCCAGAAACATCAATGTCTCATATCACCGAGCTGGAATATTCTATTGGTTCGGCAACTTCTGCTTCACTACTGGGTCGCAAAATGGTTTTATCTCCAGAGGTTTCCGAGCCAGTCGAAACTAGTTCTTCATTGGGTCGGTTGCAAATCGTTGTGCCATCTTTGATTGACGAGGCTTTTGATGCCGAGGCGGATGCCGAAGCAGCTTTGGTACAAAAGGCTCTCGAAGAGTTTAAAGCCGAACCAGAAGAGTACGTCATTGACGAGGCAGAAAAAATACGGTTGGAGAGATTGTTTGCGAGCCACCAGGCTAGCACATCGATGAGGCAAAAGCCTAAGAGAAAAGCTCCTAGGAGATGATCCGATCCACCTGGTTCGTCTTTATGCACTGCTGAGTCCTTGGAGGCATTAAGGCATCGATTCCACATTTCAGAAAGTGTCGAATTAGTTGTTCCTGCTCCAACGGACCGAGCTGAATCTCCACCGCCTGGATATTTCACTCTCTATGAGTGTTTCTTCTATGGTTGTCTGCTCTGGTTTCCGGTCCCTAGCTTGATCGTCCGCTTTTTATACAAGCATGTTTTAGCGCCGAGCCAAATTACGCCTCGTGGGATGCGTCACCTAGTTGGGATTCTGGTTCGGAGCTATGAGTGTGACGTGACTGTTCGCATCTCCCACCTCCGGCAGTTTCTTGAGTTCCGGAAGATTAAAAACTCCAACGCCTACTACATCTCCAATAAGAAGCAAAAAAAAATCATCGAAGGCTTTCGAAGCAAAGATGGTGATTGGGGGCACTATTTCTTCTTCGTTCCTATTAATGATGCTACGGTAGAAGCCGAAAGCATCCATTACGTCAAGTCGGGGTGGGGAAATATTGGTGGGCGAGCCGTAGACCCTTCAGGAGATTGGTTAAACTTTCACTTTGTAGCGAGCTGACCAATTCTTTGTTTTTGCTTTTGCAGTTCGGCAGGTTCTCCTCCATTACCCAGAAGATACATTTACGCTTTGAAACACACTTGCCGAGAGAAGGTGCCATTGGGAAAAACATTTTTCCCTAAAAAGAGTCGAAAAAGCCCGAGCCACTTTTGCCGGAGTCGAAGTGTCCGACAGCGCGGAGTCTGAATCTCCATTGCCAAGTCCTTCAAGAAAACACATGGGAAAAAGATTGACGATCCGTGACAGGCAGGCGCTGAAAGAGGAGAAAGCGAAAGAAGCAGCAACCCGAGCCGACGAAGCACCTGGCGTAATCGAACAAAATACCAAGCCAACTGCAGAGATGGTTGGCCAGACTGTTGCTGAGGTGAAGCAAAATCTTCTTCCCGAGCCTCCATTTTTCGATGCCAAGCCGAGGGAAGTGGTCTCGGCTATTGTCTCGGTTGTCAGGCCTTCTGCTTCGGCCCTATCTCAACACAATGGGAGCAAGAGGCAAACTCCTAGTAAACATCCCGAGGCTGATAAAGGAAAAGCTAAGGAGAAGCAGGAGAGAAGAAAATGCCATAAGCCTGCCGATCCTATTCTTGACGAGCCGGTGCCGGCGTTTACACACGATGGATCCGAGCCGATATGTAACGACGAGGCAGCCTCAGCGACTCTCTTCTCCCAGGTTCGTTGTTCGGGAGATAGGTTGCCGCCTCTTGATGTGCCTTCTCACGGTGACCTATATGCTGATATGTCGCTCCGAGGCACCAAGGTATGTTTCGAGACTGCTTATTTTGTTTTATTTTGAGTAAAATGACTAAGTACTGACTATTTCTTCCCGTGACCTGTTCATCGCGTCTATCAACAAAATAGTTGCCGCTTTCGAGCATGACATACGGAAGGACAGGCGCCGGATCGAAGATGCCCGCAAGGACGCATCTTTCTTTAAAGATAAGGTTGCCAAGCTGGAGGGAAAACATGCTGACGAACTGGCAACTGCCTCAGCTCGGATCGAAACCCTTGAGAAGGAGAAGGCGTATCTCAAGGATGAGTGGGACAAAATAGGTCACCTGGCGATGAGGCTGGACCGTTCTAAGAAAAAAAAGCTGCTGAAATTGAGTCTCTGAAACGGCAGCTCGTCGCTTCTCGAGCCCTGCATGAGGCAGATGTTAAAAAGGCCCAGAAGGCAGCAAGGCGAGAGACGTCAGAGAAGTTTCGGGAGCGGCTAGCCAAAATTGAGAAGAGTATCGAGGAGCTGAAGACCGCAAAGGAGAAGGAGCTTGACTTAGCCCAAGTTGACAGCAACCTGCAGTTGCTCGAGATACTGCAAAAAGATGATGCACCGATGCGACTGATGAATTCGAGAGAATTGAGGCCGAGCTGAAGAAGGATTTGATGCTTTCACCTGTTTCCTCTGACTCTGTGGACACCCTCCTTGGGAGCGAGCCAGTAGAGAATGCAGCAGCAAAAGTTAGAGTTGTAGATTTTGCCGGCTCCAATGTCGGTACGCCGGGAGTTGCTGCTCTTGCCGAGGAGAAGGCTACCGAGCTGGATCCTCTCAACTGACTCATGCTCCGTTAACTCGAAACTCTTCTTTTGTTTTATGAACCTAAGTGCCTGGATGGCTTTATCCACCTTTTTGTAGTGATTGCTTGTTTGTAAGCGTGACTCTTTGTTTGGGTTTTCTGTTTATGTTTTTGCTCAACTAATCTCTGACTTTTACTCCGATGTGACACTGCGACTATTTTGTTTAGTAGAAGCATGGTTGTCTTTGTATTTGAATGTTTGTATCGGTTAATGGTTTTTTGCGGTGTTCCATCTTATGTTCCCGTCGAGTTGACGATGAAACATATTTAAAATCCCATACTAACCGGTAGGTTTAGTATTATGTTTCAGAGATGTTTATGACCAGTGTACCAAGAGGTGTTTACTGGGTTTTAGAGTTTAACTTGAGTGTTAAGACTTGCGAATTTTCGACTTACGGGTCCCTCTCAAAGATAGACTTGTAAGAATATCATCCAGGATATACCTTTCGGATATTAGACCAGGATATACCCGGTCAGGATTTATATAGCGCGCTTTGTTACCCGTAAGAGAGTGTTGAGAACCCTATCCCATATAGAGATAGTGGTTAAAATCCGCAAAGGATGTGGTTGTCCGTCTGTTGTGGCCAGCAACAGACGAGGTGATGAATATCCATGAAGGATGTAAAGATGTGACTTGTGTAGGCTAAGTGACACGAGTTGTGTTAGAAAGAGTTTGAAGTTTCTCTTTGAAGAGTGATCCGAGATATGGGAGTATACATGTATACGTACCCACTCCCCCCCTCTTTTAAGGAGGAGGACAACTGAACCCATCCGAAGATGAGCTGCCTACGTACCCTTTTCAGGGATCAAGTCGTCCCGTAGTTCATGTGGCGTGATTTAGTGGTAATACCCCTTTAGGTGCATTGCGTTCCAAGATCTTGGTATCGAAACATCAGACATGTTTGAGAGCTCGTATACTCCTGGTCGAACTGTCTTGGTGATTTTGTAGGGTCCGTCCCAGTTCGCTCCCAGTTTGCCAGCATTTGTTTCGGCTGTGTTCTGAAAAAATTTGCGCAGAACCAGATCACCTTCTTTGAACTTGCGACTTCTGACGTTAGTGTTGTAATACTTAGCCGCTGCCTGTTGATAATTTTGAATCCGAACCAGTGCCTGATCCCTTCGTTCGTTAACCAAGTCAAACTCATCGAGTAGCATGAGGTGATTCAGTCCTTCCTGGCCTGAAAGAAGTCTCCGGCGGACTCCAGGAAATTGAACCTCGGCTGGGATGATACATTATGTACCGTAGACAAGAGCAAAAGGTGTTCAACCGGTGGCACGCCGTAGAGTGGTTCGGTGTGACCATAATACTCCTTCGAGTTCATCTGCCCAGCGTCCCTTCTTTGCATCAAGGCATTTTTTCAGGCCATCCAGGATAGTCTTGTTTACTGCTTCTGCTTGCCCATTCCCTTGTGGATAGCGTGGCGTAGACTTGCTAAGTCGTATCTTCCATTTTTCGCAGAAAGCTTCAAACCTTGTAGAGATAAACTGTGAGCCGTTGTCTGTGACGATTTCGTATGGAACTCCATGTCGGCATAAAATATTCTTCCAGACGAAATTTTCCACTTGGGCATCCTTTATGTTGGCGTAAGAATCTGCTTCTACCCATTTGGAGAAGTAATCTGTCAAAACCAGCATGAACCTCTTTTGTTTGGATCTATGCAGAGGCCCGACGATGTCCATTGACCAGCGCATGAAAGGGTAGGGCGCTGAGATTGATGACAGCAACTCCGTAGGTTGGTGAATTATTGGGGCATGTCGTTGGCATTTTTCGCACCTGGCAGAGAACTTTTCACAGTCCTTGACCATAGTTGGCCAATAATAACCGTGACGCTTGATCTTGATTGCTAAAGATCTTCCGCCGGAGTGATTACCACAAGAGCCACTATGGACCTCTTCCATAATGTTTCTTGCTTGGGTGCCTTCGACGCAAGCCATTAGTGGTTCTGAGAATCTCCACTTGAAGACGTTTCCATCTAAGAGAACATATCGGGCAGCTTGAGCTCTGAGTTTTCTGGCAGCCCATTTGTCTGATGGTACCTCGCCGTCCATGATGTATACGCGAATTGCTCCCATCCATTCTTTCTCGCACCCGTAATCTTCTTTAGTTGATTGTGGATCTTCCTCAATCTCCACTGCTTCACCTTCTGTCGGAGGTTCTGTTTCAGGTTCCTCCTCTATCTCAATTGCCTTGTCCTCCACCGATGGTGTCATGTTCCGGTCATCTAGAGTGGTGGTGTCGGTGCTGCCCTTTTCTGCAAAATCTAGTCCAGATATACCTTTGGCTTGACTAGCTGTTTGGGAGCGAGTGATCGCATTCACGGTGTCAGAGAGGTTGATACTTGGGTTTTTGATGAATTCTACTGGGATTATCCTTTTCAGATCCGGATCGGAAGTGGATGCGAGTGCCGCTAGCACGTCTGCCGAGGTGTTTTCCCCGCGTGGTATTCGTGTTAATGCGAACTCTTCGAACTGTGCAGCCAGTTCTTTGACCATCTTTAGGTAGGCTTCCATTCGGTCGTCCCTGGCAGTGTATTCGCCGCTGACTTGGTTGACTACCAGCTGCGAATTACAGTAGGCTTGGATGTGCGAAACCTTGAGCCCAAGAGCGAGTCTCATTCCAGCTATCAAAGCTTCGTACTCTGCTTCGTTATTGGATGCGCAAAAGCTCAGGCGGAATGATTGTTCGAGGATTTCGCCTGTTGGGGAGGTTAACCGTATCCCTACTCCGGATCCTTGTTTTGATGACGATCCATCTGCGTGGAGCTTCCATATTGGGCTCGGAGCTGGTTCTTCGATCACTTCATCTGGGAGTTCTATCAGAAAGTCGGCAAGGACTTGAGACTTTGCGCAGGTTCTGCTTCGATATTCGATGTCGTATTCGCTTAGCTCTATTGTCCACTTTGCCAATCTCCCAGACTGGCTAGGGCTATGCAAGACGGATCGTAGTGGGAAGGTAGTCAAAACTACAATAGAATGTGACTGGAAGTATGGTCTCAGTTTTCGAGCGGACATTACTACAGACAATGCCAGCTTCTCCATCTGTGGATACCGGGTTTCAGCGTCGGTGAGAGTTTGGCTAACATAGAAAATTGGCTTCTGCTCACTCCGCTCTTCCCTGATGAGTACACCGCTTACTACCGTGGCCGAAACAGCCGTGTATAGAAACAGTGGCTCGCCTTCCATTGGTTTCGTAAGTACTGGAGGGCTGGCTAGGTACTCTTTCAACTGTTGAAACGCCTGCTCGCATTTTTCAGTCCATTCAAACTTCTTTTTCCCACGTAGCGTATCGTAGAAAGGCAAATATTTATCAGTTGACCGAGAGATGAAACGATTCAGTGCGGCGACCCGTCCAGTTAGCCTCTGGACTTCTCGCTTTGTCTTTGGTGACACCATCTGTGTGAGCGCATCAATCTGCTTCGGGTTGGCTTCAATTCCACGGTGGGTGACCAGATATCCAAGGAATTCTCCAGACGTGACCGCAAATCTGCACTTGGTTGGATTCAGCTTCATGTTATGTAGATTCAGTTGCTTGAAACATTCTTCTAGGTGAACTACGTGATCCCTCTCCTCCAAGGACTTCACCAGCATGTCATCTATGTATACTTCCATCGTCTTTCCCAGTTGGCCCGCGAACATGCGGTTCACTAATCGCTGGTAAGTTGCTCCGGCATTTTTGAGACTGAACGGCATTACTTTGTAGCAATATATCCCGCGGTCTGTGATGAATGCCGTCTTCTCTTGATCGTCTGAGTTCATTAGGATTTGGTTGTATCCAGAGAAAGCATCCATAAACGAAAGGAGTTTGTTGCCTGCTGTTGCTTCCACCAGTCGATCAATATGTGGTAGTGGAAAGCTATCTTTTGGGCAGGCTTTGTTCAGGTCGGTGAAGTCCACGCATACACACCATTTCCCATTTTTCTTCTTAACCACCACAGGGTTAGCGAGCCAGTCTGGGTACTTTGCTTCGACTATTGATCCAACGCGTAATAATCTTTCCACCTCGTCATTCACTGCTTGCGCCCTGTCCGGACCAAGTTTTTGCCTTTTCTGTTTGACTGGTTTAAAGGTTGGATCCACGTGCAGCTCGTGGCACGTCACGTTGATGCTGATGCCGGGCATGTCTTCAGCTTCCCACGTGACGGTGTGTAGGTTCTTTTTAAGGAAAGAAATCAGTTCTCCCTTATTGGATCTTTCAGCTCGGCCCCTATTTCAACACAGCATTCCGGGTGATTCCCATCGATGTTCACCGAGACGACGGGGTCGCAAGTTGGTTTGCTCTTTTTCTCACGATCCTCCGTGATCTGTAATTGCTATAAGAGTTTTGCCAACTCCTTTTCGGGCTCTCTGTCGGTCTTCAGCTTCTTTCTCTTGGTGGTGGTTTCTGTGACGGGGTTCCTGAGTTTATGCTCAGCTAGGAAACAAATGCGAGACTCCTTCTGGTTTCCCCAAATTGTTTTGACTCCTCTGGGGGTCGGAAATTTGATGCAGAGGTGATAGGTCGAGGGTACGGCTCGCATCAAGTTTATCCAGGGTGTACCCATGATCACATTGTAGATCGCAGGATAATCTGCAACCGAAAACTCCACTATCTTGGTTACCTGTTCGGCTCGGACAAGAAGTTTTATTGTTCCAAGGATCATGGTCGTTTCTCCCGAGAATCCAGTTAAAGGCTTCGGCGCGGCTGTGATTTTGTCTAGGTCTATGTTCATCCTTCTGAGAGTTTCCCGGAAGATCACATCCACGGAGCTTCCCGTATCTATCAGAACTCGGGTGACGTCGCAATCATCTACGATCAGTTCTATCACGAGGGGATCGTTATGTGGTCGGTCGATGCCGGTGGTTTCCCTTTCTTCGAACGAGACGACGTCGTTGGGAAGTTTGGAGGGTGCTAACCAGTTGATACTTGCATCGGCTTGCCGCTGGAATGCTTTGATTGATGACACCGTGTCCGAACAATATTGTGATCCTCCCATTATCATATTTATTCTTCTTCGAGAACCTGACTGTGTCGCCTCGTCATTTCGTCTTCCTCGCTTGGGAGTATCATCATTTTGATTTGTCTGGTTCGGCTGATCCTTTTCGCCCTCTTGCTCAAAGTCCTTCAGGCTGACTGCGTTACCGAGCTCTCCAGCTACCAACTTTGCCGCAAGCTTCATTCCCAAGGTTCGTTAGTTGGCAGTTGAATGACCGTGCATGTGATGATATTCGTAGTAAGCTTTTTCATCGTACGAACTTTGACTTCATTTCCAAGTGTTCCATGGTGTTTTGCCTCGGCCTGTTCCCACCTGGTAGTTGTGGGCTCCTCCAAAATTGGATTTCTTGTGGTGTACATATCTGTTTCCTTGAATACTCTTCTTATGGGGCGGTTGGTTCGGAGTTTGGAAGGAATGATTCGTCGCTTTGGCGACTCCATACTTCTGAGACAAAACCTTCATCTCTCCTTCGTTGACTATGAAATCCGAGGCTCGGTGCAGTGTGTCCTGGATTGATAGTGGTGTGTTCAGAGCAATCTCTTTTCGGAATTCGGATTCGTACCATAGAGCTCTTTTTAAAGCGAGCACAGCGGCCTTATCGCTTACGTCTTCAACTTTTGATATCACTGCTTTGAATCTTCCTATGAAGCTTCGTAATGTCTCCATAGGTCCTTGAGTCAATGTCCATAGGTCGGCATCTGAGGCTCCTCGATCCATAAACATGGAGTAATGTTTCAGGAAAGCGGCAGACAGCTGCTAGAAATCATCAATGGAGTTCCGCTCTATTCTTGAAAACCATTGCAGGGCTGCACCCTTTAGGTGCTCCACAAATATGAGGCAGAAACCGGCGTCTCTCTCTTTTTCTCTGAAATTGGCTCGGCCCATTGCTATGATAAACGCCGTTATATGTTCTTTTGGGTCGGTTGTTCCTTCGTAGACTGGGACTTTGATCTTTCCTGGGTCAGAGATCCTTGCCTTAGTGATTCGGGCTGTGAACGGTGTATTGTGTGCTTCCTCCACTACGCGGTCAATCTCCGGGACTTTACTGGTTGCCTTGTGCACCTGGGATCGGACGGCTTTCATCTCGGCAGTGGCTCAAATCAAGGAGGCTCGGATTTCGTCCAACTCTTCCCTCTGGGCTCGGCTCGTCGTTCTTGGTTCGTCAGCGTACTGCTCTCGTTGGACCCAGAGGAGATTTTCTTCTTCCTCTGCCAAATTCCTGGCTCGGTTTAGGTTAATATCGCCTTCGCTGGCTCGGGCTCCTGTTATTGCTGGTGCGAATCCCTCGTCAGCAAGATTTTCTGCGTTTTGGTCTCCTTCTTCGTCAAGAATGACTGTTGTAGCCGATCCAACGTTGGTGCGTAGGTCATATCCATCACTGGTTCTTCTTGCGCCTCGGATCAGCTGAGGTGGCTCGGTGATATTCGATCTTGTCACCGCGGGTGTTTGCTCGTTTGTTGGATGTGGCGGTGGTAATCCTCCCAAAGTCCTTGGTGCATCGCGTGGTGTTGAAAAATCCAGGGCCGTCGGGTTTAGGCCAAGTCGCCTGGTTATTCCGCTAACAGGTGGGTTCATAGTCGAGCCAATTCCTCCAGATCGTATGTTTCTGGCTCGGCTATCGGTTGCTAGTGACTCAATTCTCTCTGTCAGCGAGCTGTTCAGCTTGTCTTGCTCCTCGGCCTTCTTCAGCAATGCGGTCATCATGTTCTTCAATTCTGTTAATGTTTCTGAGGTGCCTTCCGTGTTCGCTGGAGGCAGATTGGTTCCTGTCCTAGGAGGATCGACGCCAGTGTTGCTCGCATCGTCACCGCTTCGGTCTCCGTCGGTAGTCATCGCTTCAGATCTCGTACTCAGTGGTTCTTAGGTGTCAGAAAGTCTGAGAACTCCCCTCAGACGGCGCCAAATTGTGGGAGTCGAAACTCGCACAACCAAAACTTGTGAAGTAATTTTAGGGATTCGATAAACTTCTATGTAAAGAAACCAAGAACAGAGATCCAAAGATGGAGATTTTATTCAAGCTGTTTTGAAAGCTGTTTTTAAAGCAATAAGTGTTTTGCTAGGTTAATTTTCGGATCCCTTTTCTCAAAGGGGGACATGTCTATTTATACAAAAAAAAGTCGGCTAGGCCTTTTTCTAAAGAAGAAAGGAAAACTTCCTTATTCTTTGGGATTTTCTTTCTTCTCTGGTTGGTTCGAATGTGGGCTTCTTACTTGCTAATTTGGCCCATCCAAACCCTTGTGGCTCGTCGCTTAGACATGTTAAGATATTGGGCTCGTTGTTTCACTTGGTCGTCGGTGAGCTGGCTCGTCGTTTGTCTCGCCTGCTTCTCCCAATTCCGAGCCAGGTAGTTGGTTTGCCTTCATGTTGGCTCATCACCGTTCGTTGGTTTGCCAACATGTTGGCTCGTCACTTGTTTCTTCATGCTGCCGAGCCAAGTTTGGCTCGTCACAATCTCTCCCTGTTGCTGAGCCAAAAGTTGTTGGCTCGTCACTCTTTTCTCCTTGCTACCGAGCCAAGTGTCGGCTCGTCTCCTTTCTCCTTGCTACCTAGCCAAGATGTTGGCTCGTCATCACTTCTCCTTGCTACCGAGCCAAGTGTTGGCTCGTCACTCCTTTCTCCTTGCTGCCTAGCCAAGATGTTGGCTCGTCTCCTGCTTCTTCCACTGCCTAGCCAAGATGTTGGCTCATCATCATTTCTTCATGATGCCGAGCCAAGTTTGGCTCGTCACCATTTCTCCCTGCTACCTAGCCAAGATGTTGGCTCGTCACTCCTTTCTCCTTGCTACCTAGCCAAGATGTTGGCTCGTCATCACTTCTCCTTGCTACCGAGCCAAGTGTTGGCTCGTCACTCCTTTCTCCTTGCTGCATCTTGGCTCGTCACTCCTTTCTCTTTGCTACCTAGCCAATATGTTGGCTCGTCATCACTCCTCCTTGCTACCGAGCCAAGTGTTGGCTCGTCTCCTGCTTCTTCCACTGCCTAGCCAAGATGTTGGCTCGTCACTCCTTTCTCTTTTCTGCCTAGCCAAAAGTTGGCTCGTCGCCTAGCCAAACATTGCTTGCTTCTGCCGCCGAGCCAAGAGTTTGCGCTTGCTTGGCTAGCATTTTCTCCATACTTAGTCTTATCAGCAGTTGATCTCGATGAGGTGAAAACCGACCCCAACAGTATCGCAGAGTCTGCATCTGTTATCGCAGAGTCTGCATCTGCATCAAGTATCGCGAAGTCTGCGTCTGATATCTGCATGAATCATCCAGTAATCTGCTATTAATCTTCCTTTGCTCTACTATAGATTTTACTTTTAGTTTCATTCAAAAAATATATATGCTCAACAAATCCGAGGGTAAAACATGTTATTCAATTAAAATCCACATCTTGAATTATGGAATCATAACTTTTCAAGGATTTATAAATACAAAAACAAATAAAATTAGAAGAAATAGTTCAAATCTCCTATATAATGCGGCAAAGCTGTCTTGCGAACCAATACAGGTAGCAGTTTTCGCATCCAGGTTGATATTCGTGCTCAGTGGCACAATTTGGAAAAAGGTAAATCTGGACAGTCAGGGTATTGCCACGTTGATGCAAAAGAATGGTTCATGGGTGGATAGAAAGCTACAACCGCATCCAGAACCTCCTCCCCAAAGCCTGGTGAGTTTACCAAAATCACCTTCAGCGTGTACGTCGACACATAATTTGAGAAGTTGTGCAGCCCTTTTCATACGTCCAGCATATACACACAGCATTCCACAGAGATAAGTTGCGTTAGCACTGAAAGGGACAAGCCATTCTAAAACCTCCATGGCTGCGCTGATGTCTTGTTCTGCGGTCACGAGTCTTGCAGTCTCATAATAAATAGCAGTTGGGTTTCCGGCGTTTAACCATCTTACAAAAAAGCTGCGATTTGCCCCGTCTAGGAGAATTTTATCTGTGTCCTCACATAGATCGTCGATATTAAGTTCCTTGAGGACTTCATCACTGTACACTACATCTCTACCAATCCGCCCTATTCGGAGGATGTGTCCGAGTCTCCACAAGGTGAGACGGCCAAGTTTTCGTGCAATGACAGAGATAATGTCCGAAGGGAGCTCTGGTATTTGCATGTTAACCTAAGATACTCTGCCTTCGAAAAGACAACTCAATTTAATAAGAAATGGCAGAGAAGGCGCGTAAATTTACCGCGACATTAAATGGCGCGAACACCCATAAAAATAAAGGACAAGTCATTTTTTACACATGAGGAGATGAATGACAGCTCATTTAAAAAGTATACATCCCGTCGCATTTGACTGAAATTTGGGAAAGGGTAAAAAAATCAATGAACATGTTTTCATTGCAGTAGTTGAATACAAATTCCCTAGTCTGCGAAACCCCTAGAGTCTCTATATCTATTTGTTTACCAAAGACACAACATTCATCTTCTTCGTCTCTCTTACCAACTTTGCGACCATGGGTTATAGCCTAACTCGAATTAAAATGGACCTTAAGCGGATCCAGGAGGATGTTCATACACAGATCCTCAGGGCAGGTATAAAATCTAGAACTCCCAAGTCTTTTTGGAGTTAGAGGTAGTATTATTTACGGATGATAATAGGAACTTTACAGATGTAGTATTATTTAGATTAAATGTCTGAGTTGAGTCTTATATATTTTAGGTCCCGTTGGTGATTGTGTTTACGAATGGGAAGCAGCTATCAATGGACCCTCCGACAGTCCCTATGCCGGAGGGATTTTCTTGCTTACCATCCATTTTCTTTCGGATTGTCCGTTAAAGGCACCAAAGGTTTGCTTTTTACTTTTTCAGTTAATTGTTTTATGTTGCAGGATGAAACTTCACTCTTCATCATCTTGCTTTTAATTGATATTCTCTTTCTCTTTGCATGCAGGTGGCTTTCAAAACAAAGATTTACCACCCAAACATCAACGGAAATGGAGCGATTGACTATGATATCTTGAGAGAAAAATGGTCTCCTGCTTTAACCATGTCCCAGGTTTGGAATTTTTTTAGATTTAACAAAGTTTTGTCGAAAAAAATACTTCAACCAAACATGTGTGTTAATGGGATGGATTTTTGTTATGGAATTAGGTTTTGATGTCAATTTGCGCGCTGATGACTGACCCAATCCTAGATGATCCTTTTGTGCCGGAGGTAGCCCATATTTACAAGACCGACAAATCCAGGTTCGAGACAACAGCGCAAAGCTGGACGGAGAAGTATGCTATGGGATCAGAGTGAGGTGGTGGAGGCAAAGAAAGGAGCTGTCTCACCTGTGTTCTTTAGTATCCTTTCTATGTTTGCTTTAATATCTTCTGAAGACTGGTTTGCTATAAGTGTTTCATTTTGAACTCGCAGATTAATTCGGTTATTTTGCTATAAGTGTTTCATTTTGAACTCGCGGATTAATTCGGTTATTTTGAGCGAAGGCGCATTATCTACTTGTACTCTGCATCTTAAAGCAGATGATGGGCGAACTCTGCATTTAGGCTGCATCTACATCGCTTACACTGAGCATATACTGCGTCTTTCCAACTTGTTTTCATCCACAAAGGTCTAACAAAACAAAATAAAGTATACATAAATTACTGAACTATTATAACGAGACATACATAAGTGTTACTCCGAGTCTCAAATGATTGAGTGCAATAACATTAAACAACACAGTTGACGAGGTTTATTCTAGGTGGTATTGTTACGACGAATATGATCATCAATGTATGCATCTTCAACCATTGAGAAACCACCGGTCTTAACAACCCTTAGTTGCTGGATTGCTTCTTCAACGGCAGGAATTGCTGGATTTATGAGGAGTTCAGAGAATGGGTAGAGAGCCGAGACACGTATCTCACCTGCAATGCCAAAGAGTCACCTAGTCATATATGTTGCAATAGTTCTCTATGGCTGAATGAAGTAGTAACACTACCTCCAAAATAGTCCATATTCCAATTTCGTAGCACGTAGAATATGACCTTCCCAATTGGCTGAAGTCGCCAGAAGTACTCAAATTCATCAGCAAATGTTCCCTTCGCAATACAGTTAATATTTTCGCCGCTGCAGCTCACAAAGACGAATTTATAGTACTTCGTTCTCAAAAGACATCCTAAACTATAAACATAATTAACTTACCTGAAATTCCTCAATGTGAAGTGTAGAACTTTGTGACCAGGGACAACGTAAACGTCATCTGTGAAGCCTTGATAAATTTCTAATTTCTTGACTTTCACAATAGCACCAAGCAAATCAACTGTGTTATAGAGCAACATCAATATCAACATCAACCTCAACTAATATTCCATCAATACTTACCAACACTAATCTTCTTATGCAATGAGCCATATGGTTACCACAGTTTTCTGCTATCTTTTTAATGATTGATTCTTCATGGAAGAAGATATGGAACTCTTGGTGTGTTAGTTTCCACTGACCCGGCCTCGTTGTCACTTCAAAATCCCTAATCAAATACCATTCCCCTTCAGCCACGTCTTCAAACTTTGACAACAGATGATTTCGAATGGTTGCAGAGATCCGAACACTCTAAACCATAAAACCAAAGATTGTATTTATTCCTCCAAAAATGAAACAAAATCATGTATTCCTAAGAGACAACATAAGGACATCAAAGCGTACATTTCTTACGGCGTGATAATCAGCGAGAAACAAGTCATCCTCTCCATCAGCGGGATGCCAATGATGAATAGTATTGAATGCCATTATTAGTCTGCCGTAACAATTACATGTCTCACATAAATGAATGATACAACGTAGGCAAGCAGAGTATGTCATGCCCCTCTATTGTTTTACCACATCTGATAGAGCATGATATCGCATATCATGCCAGTGCTTTTATTTCAGCAATTGCTGAGTTGGACATACCATGCGATTGTCAGGTTTTAGTTTGTTGTTAGAGAAGCGAGTATCTTGCTCGAAACAAGTCATCCTCTCCATCAGATTTCCAACGACCTGTGCCAACTTGTTTAAGGTTTCACCCAAAACATTCTGCTGTTCCATACTGGTTCGTTGCTGTTCCAAATTTACTCATTGCTGATCAAGTCTGGCGTTTTTAATTCTAGCTACAACTGCGTCAAACTTGGTCTGCTGTTTATCCAGGATAAATTCAATGATGTCAACGACCTCTGTTGAACCAGTAGATGGGATTCAACAGTAGATGGGATTTTAGCTACAGAGAACTTCGGTTTCATGACATACCGTCCGTCGTCAATTCCCTTCCGCTTCCTCTTCTTCTTCTTCTTCTGCATCATATTCTTCAATTCCCTTCCTTTTTTCCCTTTTCCTCTCTTTCCTTCATTATCTATTTTCCTTTTTTCCAGTGCGGTTTTCTGGGACTGGCGGCGTTTTTGAGACGCTCCATTTGATGTCCGACAACGGCTAGCCAGAGAGAATGTATTTGATGAGATTATCAAGCTTGACATCTATTACGTCGTTACCTTTCCAACGTGGATAGATTTCTGCCCGGGATCTGTCACACATAGTAGTTACAATCACCTACAAAACAGTTATATGGTTACATAAATGTCAGCCAGAAGTCAGCGTAACTCTGCCAGAAGTCTAGCGATGGGAATATGTAAACTTGTGGTAGAGTTTTTTTGCAGACGCTGCCACTGTGGCTTACTCTGCCAAAACTCTACATTTTTAATTCAACAAACTATGCCAAAGATATACATACCTCTTCACTCGACAAGATCTTCTCCATATCGGGTCTGCCAACTTTTCCCTTGTATCTTAGCAGATGTGTACCTTCAAAAGCTATAGGTGTTCCCAAATTTTCTCCCACTTTGGGCACATAAGCATACGCTCAGACCTGTAGAACTTGCACGAACCCCTTCAAAACATAAGAGTCTTGCCATATCTTCTCTTTAGTTACTAACTTAACCTGCTCAACAAGATCTTTGTAAGCAACCCTCCCCCAGGGATACCCTTTGAAAGTTGCCAAATCTATCACCAACCTAGCTAGGTTAAGGGGAATTTCGGTACGCCGATCAACACCCAACAGCCCATTAGACAGAATAGCTTGGTAACTAAGCCTAATTTTATCTTCCCTGGACCAAGATTTGCTTTTATCTCCACCATGCTTCATACACAATTTCACTATGTCCTTAATACAAGGGCTAGGACGGCGTATTTTGAGAAGACCCCGAAAGCGATTCCAGCTTTGGTGATTAGCTTCAGAAGATACCAACCCATCCAACTGCGTATTTTCATTATAGTTAAGACCTGTGATTTCTTCAAACTCGAAGAGCGAGAACCGTGATGGCTGCCCCGCGATCAAAAACCACAACTCAAATGGGCTTTCACACTCCAATTGTTTGCAAATAAGATGGTGATGCACAAATTTCGCACTCCATCCGAAACCCAACTTCTCAAACTTACAAATAACTCCTAGCGGTGACTTGCGGACATAATCCCACACTTCCTCACCCACTACACCTTCCACCAGTGAAAGATGATTGAATTTCGAACTGTAGTTTATTCTGGTATTTGGATCTGGCTCGTTTCCTTTGGAAAAAATAATGGCAGGAAAATCCATTTCATAATCATTCATATACATGATATATTTGAAGGAGAAATATCGGAGAAATGAAGAGATCGGAGAATTATCGGCCAATTATCGGAGAAATAAAAAAAATGAAGAAAGAGATCGACAAAATTGAAGATACGCTCCTCTGCTCTAGGGTTGCTGAGGGGAAGTAGAAGAAGAGTCAATGTTATGTTTTCCAAGCTTTATGGGCTTCATGGGCCTGAAACAACTGCTTTGAGGCCCGAATATATATTGTGAAAATATTTTTAAACTAATATTACCTAATTAAGACGGCACCCCCTTTTGTCATACAGTTAAGTCATCGCCGCCTTTTTCTTTTAGTAGAAACTCTTCAAAAATGCTGCGCTATATTGGCATACAGTCTGTAAAACCCTAAACCACTCAAAACGAATTAAAAACTTCGATTAACATTTGTTTAGACGTCATAACTCCAAAGTGATCTTCAATCTAAGTGTTTAAAAGCTTATTTACATTGAAAACACAGAATGGAAGAAAAATCAATAACCGTGGTAAATACCAAGGAAATATTTTACATAGTGTCGTGTTGAACAAAGATACACGAAGAAACATATCATAACGATTTTTTTTGTCTGAGTTGTTCTTTTTAACATAAGTTTTACTTTAAAACCAGTAAGAAATAATGTATGAAGGTAGTGGGAGTATATACAAACATACAACAACAAAAAATCACTACAAACGAATTCTCCTATATCAATCTGCATTCGGTCTGCCGTTGGTGATATTCATTCAGTTTGCGATACCCTAACCACTCGGTTTTCACTGTGGAGTTTTTCTTTTTAACATAAGTTGTACTTTGACAACAGTTAGAAATTAAAGAAATAATGTATAAAGGAAGTGGAAGTATATACAAATATACATCAACAAAAACTCTCTACAAACGAATTCTCCGATTGCGATCTGCCTTCAGTCTGCCGTTGGTGATATTCAGTCAATCTGCGATACCCTACCCACTCGGTTTTCACCGAGTTTCTCGAGTTTTCTGGTTTTGGCTTATACCGGTTAATGCACTATTGGTGATATACATTAAGAGGTAGCGCTAGTATTTTCAAAATTATTTTAGAACATAACTAAAATTATTTCACAACCACGAGCACTTCAACAAGAATCAGTCACCATTCTTTTCAAGGCACCTGCGAGTTTGAGGAGTGGACACAAGAAGGGTTCAAGCACTTGAAGGAGTTGGAAGATATATGGACTACTTGACCTACCCCGCGCCAACATTTCCTTGCCACGGTGAAGTTCATTGAGGATGAAGCGAATGGACATGGATATGTCTACTTCATGGTTGGGCCAACCCAATACTCACTCACTTTCGGCCTGTTTCCCTAACAACACGCTCGCATAGCGCTTCATGGATGAGGACGAGACGCCTTTGTGTTGTTTCTTCCACCCCTTCAAGATTACAACTCTGATCACTTCAATAAAACTGTTTATGAGTTTATGTTTGTTTGTTTTTTTTTGTCGGGAGTTTATGTTTTATTATGAAGAAACATAAGTGCAAAGCTAATTGGAAGGAGTCAATGTTCAGCTCTTTTTTATAATGAATTATCCTAAAGTCTGATACCAGTCTGATTTTGGTCTACCGTTAGGTGGTTTGGTCTGCGAAACCCTAACTGTAAAAAAGCACAGCAGTGTATACCAAATTTTTGCATAATACAAGTAGAATATAAATAGTGTTTGCGTATACTCTGCTTCCAACGGCAGAGACTGAGAACGCTTTGTTTTTCTTCTGCGAGTAAAAGCAGCGACTTCGCATACTCTTTTCTCTCTCTACTTGTACTCTGCGTAGTCTACATTTACTTGCGTTGCAAATGTCAACATGCAGATAGTGTGCCACCGGTCCGCGGTAGCTCTGCTGGTCTTAAGGGGTAGCGCTGGTATTTCCAAAAAAGTGTACTAGTTCTACAATTTTCCCTACGAGGGTACCACGCTTGACATTAAAGTTAGAAAACGTACCATTTGGAACTATTTCTTCTATTTTTAATGAGTCACAAAATACATAGACTTGTGTTGACACGGCCAAATTAGGTATAAAATTAGTCAACTTTAACACTTGTTTAAGAGACGTTAACCACCATTTACTGTTGACGTTAAGGTTAAACGACGTCGTTTTCCAAACAGAGAAAAAACAAAAAAATGCTAAATCCCCAAACACGATGGAACCGATAAACGACATCATAAACACTACACCGAACATCAAGTAAATGATTTTGTCCATTTTTCTCTTGATTCTGCTTCTCTTCGATGGAGGATCAGTTGAATTTTGAATCACCTTTTTCAAAAATTTCCAAAATCAATTCAACACTTTGAGATTCAATTTCTATGGTTCTTAGGGCATGTTCGTTTCTCCATTCAGCTGATTCATCCGGATGAAGATGAGAATTGATGTTCGTTTAGTGCCAAAAATGGGCAACATCCAGATGAATCACTTGAATGAGTTTTTAAAACTAAGGCCAAATTTTCAAAATCATTTGGCTGAGCCAAATTGGATCATTTGAATGGAGATGATTCAGTAGAAAATGGTAATGACGAATATACCCCTAACTAAACCAAAAATTTACAAAAAAAAACCTAGATCTAAATCGCTTCACTCTCTCTCGATGGCTTCTCTCTCGACGACTTCTCACTCTCTCTCGACGGCTTCTCACTCCGACGAATCTCAGCGGCTTCTCTCTCCGGCAAGTCTCGCTGCTGCTTCTCTCTCTTCGGCGAGTCTCGCTGCTGCTTCTCTCTCTCCGGCGAATACACATGTGAGCTTCTCTTCTCTCTTTTCTTCTTACTTTCTCTTAGCTTTTTGTTTTTAGCGAACATGAAATTTGTGGAGGATTAGAGGCTGTATTCTGTGTTTGCTTCTTCTGTATTTTCTTTTTAGTAGTTGTGTTCTCTTTTTGTTTTGCTATGGTTTCCAATTTTTTTTCACATTTTCCTGCTTTTGATTAGAGCATCACTGTGATAAGTGTTCTTGTCTTTGGGTCACATAAGAGAATAGTCCAAGCTTGCTTGTTTCCCGTGAGAGAGGGACTTCTTCTGTTTGATATGATCTTTTGTTTGAGCCATTAGATAAATCAGATTCTCACTGTTTACTTAATGCTTAGTGGTGTGAAGAACCTTGATGAAAAGATAAGCCATTAGGGGAGAATCTCTCCATTGTTGTACATGGTCAAATTTTGTAGAAACAGAGAGGTCTTTGTTTGTTTGGTTATAAAAGACTGTCTAGTGTAGTAGTGTTCAAGATAGAATCAAAATAAGAGCATCAGATACTTGCGAATCAGTCATATTGGTTACATCTTACCTTGATCATTCTGTGTGTTATAATATTTCCAAGAGTTGCTATGTTGTTTTCTTATCTTTTGTTTCCTTGAGTTTATTTTGGTATAATAGGTTACATCTTACCTTGGTCATTCACTCTTACTTCTTGTAGATAGTTGCTGGCCCTTCTTTAGAGAAACAATGACATCCGTCCCTGGTACTATGTGAGTATCTCCACCTCTAAACTCATTTACTAAATGCTTTTCTGAAATTTAGATTGGTTTTTTACATAAATATTTGTTTATATCTTCAACTAAGAATCTTGCGTGGAGTGATGAGCAAACCCGTTTCTTTCTTCAACTAAGAATTGATGAGAAACTGAAAGGAAATATAAAAAAAAACAGAATGTGAATGATGCTGGGAGACAGTCAATTATAGACAAGTTCTATGAGGCATTTGGGGAAAGACATCCATGGAAAAAATTTGGGATCAAGTTTACTACTTGCAAGGGCCAGTACAAATCTTTCAAGAAACTGACTCACAACAGAACTGGACTTGGTTATGATTCAAATGGGTTCATAGACATGAGTGAGGACTGGTGGAACGAGCGGGGTAAGGTATATATATGTTCATTACACTTGGTTTTGTTTTTGTTTTGATGTAAGGACTGCTTGGTTTCTTGATTCAGTCTTAAGGCTCGATGTAAAGACTGCTTGGTTTCTTGATTCACCGCCTTATATCTTTTTTGTTCTCATTGTTTGATTTCAGGAATGGCCTGGAGCTAGAAAAATAAAAGATAAATCAATGGCAAACATGGATTTGATGGAAAACGTCTTTGGTACGGTTCAAATAAGTGGAGCTGAAGGTTGGACTGCTCAGCAAGGTGAAGAGCATTTAGACACAATGCATCTGGATGCTGATGCTGAATCAAGGCAAATTCCTCCTACTCAAGATGCTGATGTTGAATCAAGACAAATTCATCCTACTCAAGATGTTGATGCTGAATCAAGACAAATCCCTCCTACTCAAGATGCAGATGCTGATATTGGCAATGGTCCCTCATCTTCTAATATTGGCAATGGCCCCTCATCTTCTAGTAGGCCTAGAAAAAGATCAAGGTCTGTACAGGCAGGACAAGCTGTAGCAGAAGTGATTAGGGATAATGTTCAGTCACGTGATAAGATTCTTTCCCACAGGAACCAACTAATAGAGAGCCACCGTGAATTTAGTTGTAGTCAGCTTCGAGCTATGGAGGTTCTACATTCGCTGCCTACTATAAGGATGTGGTCTCCCTTGTACAAAGCAGCAATTCAACATCTCAAGCAAGATATTGCCAATCTTCAGACATTCTTATTTTATAAAGATGACGAGAACAAGGTTCTGTACTTGGAGTTTGCAACTGGTGAAAGCAGGGATGAATGAGGACCATTTATGCTTTTAATGCTTCTTATGAACTCTAGTGTCTATCAATGTTTCTTATGAACTCTAGTATCTTATTTTGTGTATGAGAAGCATGTTTACTTTGTATAAATGAGAATGAAATTATCATTTTTTTTTTGTGTTTATCAGTTATGATTATGATGGTAGATACTATCTCATTACTTTTATATTCTAACTAATGTTCTAATCAATTTGTATATTTTTTTTGTTGCAGAGCATCAGCTTCCATTGTTGAAAAACGCCTATCTCTCTTCCCTTTTGTTCCCTCTTGCGTCTACCTTGGCTTGAGCAATGTATGCATTCTTCCATTTAGCTTTGATTCCAGTACGTGTAAAATGAAAGTTTGGTCTTTTGGTTTAGGTTTTGATTGATGTTTATAGAGAATAGACAGGTGAAATGAAATCTCTTTTGGCTATAATCTTTATTTCAAATTTCCTGCTTCTTGTTGAGAGGAAAAAGATTGATATAGAAGCTTGTAATCTTTGTTTCAGGAGCTGTGTTTGTTATCTTATCTGATCCATATTCGCTGCCAATTTTCAGAAGCTTTGTTTGTTGAATCTTCTGTTGATTGCATAAATTAAGACGAGATGAACGGTAAGGTACAATTACAAAAATTTCGAGAATCATAGTTTTGTTCTTAGCAGATTAGATTGGTTTCATGTGAATGCTGCCACTTGTTTTTTGCTTGATTTTGCAGGAAACATTTAGATTTTTAATTGAGGATGATGACATGGAGTTGATAATAGAGAAGGAGAAAAACATGTATGCTCTTATAGAAGAAATGTATGGAGTGAAGAAAGTTAATATTGATAGACAATTAGTGAGGACAAATCGAGGTGGAGGCTCGCGTCGTGTGCAACGGTTTATGTTGGAGTCTAAGGTACAATGCTTTGATATTCTACGCATGAACCAATCAACATTTAGGAGTTTATGTAAGAGGCTATAAGAACAATATAAGTTAGAGGAATCTTGCCATGTTTATCTTGAAGAGAGTGTTGCAATGTTCATAGAGATGGTTGCGAAAGATCTAACTGTACGGGTCCTAGCTGAGCAATATCAACATTCACTTGACACAGTGAAAAAGAAGTTGGATGATGTTTTGAATGCTCTCTTGAAACTCGCAGCAGACAATGTGAAACCTACAAGGGATGAGTTCACAAGTGCCTTACATAATGACCGGTATATGCCTTATTTTAGGGATTGCATTGGTGCCCTTGATGGTACTCATGTGCCAGTTCGTCCTCCATCAGGGAAGGTAGAGCCATTTAGAGGTCGAAAAGCAGAAGCAACAATGAATGTGCTTGTTATATGCAATTTCAATATGAAATTTATATATGCTTATGTTGGGGTTTCCAGGAGAGCACATGACACAAAAGTGCTAACATATTGTGCTTCACAAGAAGCTTCTTTTCCGCATCCTCCATCTGGAAAGTACTACTTAGTCAACTCAGGTTACCCAACCAGAAGTGGTTATCTAGACCCTCATCGTAGAACTAGATACCACCTAGATCAGTTCAACAGAGGAGGACCACCGACAAACAGTAGAGAGTGTTTAACCACAATCATTCTAGTTTGAGATCGATAATTAAGCGAAATTTTGGTGTATGGAAGGCTAAGTGGAGGATTCTAGACAGAAAACACCCCAAGTATGAGCTGAAGAAATGGATCAAGATTGTGACAGCAACCATGGCTCTCCATAATTTTATCCGAGATTCACAGCAAGAGGATTCTGATTTTGCACATTGGGAAACGGTGGAAGCGTATGAACATCATGGTGATGAAATGATGGGTATGTTCCATACATACCGGTTGGTGATAGAATGATGGAGGCTATGCGTGATTCTATCACTATGGAGATGGCGAAAGGAACTAGACTTCCATATTAACATGTATGTGATTGAAAGAAATAGTAATTGCATGTAACAGGTGGTTGTTTTCAAGAGTTGCTATGTTGTTTTCTTATCTTTTGTTTCCTTGAGTAATAAATTATATGGGCATGTTCTTCTTGTGAAGAAGAAATTATTTCTTTGACATGAAGACTATGTTCTGATTTGTGGGGAAACAGTAGAATTGAAAGGAATAATCTTTTGACTTTTGTGAGACTTCATACCATTTTCAATCCTTAATTGTTAAGTTTTTTGAGGTTTTGATGTTGTTTCTTTCTTAATTGTTAAATAATGTTTTGATTCTTATAAGAAAATATATATATTTCATGAAAATGTAAATTTATAAATGTCAAAAATAATAATTTGAAAATTATTTAGTTGTAAATATATTTTAGATGAAAAATTAAAATTAATATAGTTAAGATTAAGATTAAAAATATGATTAGATCAAAGCATGGGCATTATAGTCATTTTCTTATTAAAATCATCTAGATGGAGATGTAAATTTACACAAAACTAACCAAACAAACAAAGGTTCATTCAGATGAATTATCCAGATGATCAATAAAAATGGAAACGAACATCATTCAAATGCATCATTCAGATGGAACACTTGGATGAACCATTTGAATGGAAATGTCAGATGAGCAAACGAACAGCCCCTTAGTGGAAAAAAATAGATCTTAAAATTTTGTACATTTGTGTCGTGTCCGGTGAAGACAACAGCTCCATAAACATACTTTGTGTTTCTGAGCTTAGAATCTCGAAGAAGAAGCTGTTGAATCGACGATGGAGTTTTCTGTTGTTCCAAATCTAAAGTTCCAACGAATGTATAGAGATCTGCATCTGGGTCTTCGCCACTAGAGCTTTTAAATCTTTGGAATCAGAATCTTCGTGTAAAACCGACGAAGTCGCTTCTAAACCTTGTTTCGCTTTCAGATTCGTTTCACCGTCGAGATTCATCGTCTCTACATAACAAATCGAATCTTCGTAGATCGAAGAAAAAAGCAAAAGGTCCGCCAGAAAAAACTCGTCTTTTTCAACTCTCACTATATCTCCGACTTTAAGATTCCTCCATTCTTCTTGCCGGAATATTCCATTCCCGTCGTGTACCTTAACTTTCCTGTTATTCATGATACGGATGATTGTGACAGATGGGTTCCTCGATCCGATGTCTCGCCTCCACCAACGATGAATCCAAGCTTACAGAGGATCAAAGAAGAGAGATTTGGGGTTTGAGGAATTAGGGATTTGAATTCGAATTGGGGATTTAATTTTTTTTATTGTTTTTCTATTCTAAAAAGAGTCGTTTAACATTAACGTCAACAGTAAACGGTTGTTAATATTTCTTAAACGGGTATTAAAGTTGACTACTTTTATACCTAATTTAGCCGAATCAACACAAGTCTGTATATTTTGTGATTCATTAAAAAAATGGTATGTTTTTGGTGTAAAATGGACAGTTGGACATTAAAATAACCATTTTCTCTTACAATTTTGGCGTTTTCTCAATTCTATGAGACGAATTAAGAAAATATAAAGATGCATTTTCAGATTCATATTACATTTATCAATATAATGGATGTAGATAATTAAAGGAAATATCGTCCATTTTTATTTAAATAAAAATTTAATATCCATTTCAATTCAAATAATAATTTAATAAAAACAAAAATCTAATGTAATTATGTTATTAAAAATCTAATGTTATTTCTAACATATAATATTGTGGAAGCAAAATATAAATTTTATTTCGACGCATCAAAAAATTTGATGCTTCATTTGTTCTGGAGAAATAAAATAATATGTATAATTTATCCAATCGATAAAATATTTTGAATTTACCGAAAAAAAGTTCGGTTCAAATAGTTCATAGAGATGATGTAGAAAAAAAAAATACTATAAGAAAATGAAAAACTAAATATGAAGTTGTGTAAAAACAGAAGGTAAAATGTTTGAAAAACGTTGAATTTGAATCCATGCTAAATAGTTATGAGATGCTCACCATTACATCTAATTATCAAATCCCATATAGTTCTGAGATGCTCATCACTATGGCAAATTATCACTTTTAAAATAGGATTCTAGAATTTTTATATAATGAGAAATTGTATGCAAATTTTTCAAATTTTTCATGTAAGCACTAATTTCTTCGTGTTTCCCATGTTATATATTCCGAACTAGAAATTTTATGGGCATTAACATAAATATAGTTAGTTAGGTGAAATAAATTCAAAATAAAATATTCCTTAATTCTATTTTAGATTAAATGTCGTTTTAAAATTTTTCACAAGTAAAATTTTTTATTTTGTCTATTATACATTTTATTAACACACAGGGGCAGATCTAAGTGCAAGGGAGTGGTGGCACTTGCCCCACTAAAATATAAAGATAAATATTTTGTATGCAATTTTATCCAGAAATTGTTAATTCAAGTGGTAAAAATCACATATTGCCCCCACTGACTCCAGGTTCAAGTCTCAATGCCCCCACTATTTAGTTTTCTTCTTCTTTTCTAAATCATATTTTCGAGTCAATCAATATGACTCCTTTAACCAATCAATTATTTTATTAAGTAATTTCCTTATTAGCTACCGATTTTTACTAGATTTTATACAGTAAATTTTCTATAAATTAATAATATTGGAATTTTGAAAATTTATTAATTTATAGAATTATTAATTAAACGATAAATTAATATTTATTAATTTATAGAGAGATTCTTCTAGTTCATGATTTTTGTAAAATATTTTTTATATAAAATAAGTAGTTTACTTTAAAATTCGTACAAATTCTTTTAAAACTTTATTTATATAAAATTTTGTATATTTTATTGTTTACATATTCATCTTATTCTACATTATGTTAATAATATTGGTTTTCGTAATATAATGAACGTTAATACCCCACTAGACTATCCAGATAAAAATAATACATATTAAAATTCAGAGTTTAGAAAAATTACGTTGATGATGTTGAAGACGAGATAACACTATCCAAAATATTTACGCATAATAAAACAATTATCGCGTCTAGAACTCTTCACAATTTTTGGAAAGAGATGTAGATGACAACACCAAAAGTTTTTGATGCAGTAAGAAAAATTAGAGATTAGTTCCAACGAAATTTCAACTTTAAATATAAACATACACCACTATAATCATATTTTACTAAATTTTCAAAGATATATATATATATATATGCATAAAATTTATAATTATTAATTTTAGTTATTATTGGAACCATCTTTTACATTGGAGTTTAAAAAAAATTAGTATCTTATTATCTTATCGAATTTTGCTATTTTTTATATTGGCCCAAATCGAAACTGAATTTTTTTATTAATTTATATTGATTATTAATTTATAGAGTATTAATTTATAGAGGTTCTACTGTATATTGTTCTAATGAAAGTAAATTTTTATTGCTTCCTTTTATAACTAAACTTAGTTTTGTTTTCAACTGAGTTTTCATTTTCTAATGCTTATTCGATCAAAATTATCGTTTGTCTAGTTAAAATATATCTTTAATATTTTTAGATAAAGTTTATGTTTTTTTATGTTTCTCTATGTTAGATGTATTCTTATATACTCTGAAAATGATAAATATGCAATTTTAGTGTGGTTTCTTTATTAAAAAAAAGTTTTTGTTCTTTTTTTTAAAGACTAAAATGCTACATAATGAAATACTAAGTGTTTATAAATGGATTTTAGCAATTTTTGAAAGAAAAAAATAATATCCATATTTACTGTATAGAACATAATATATAAATTTGCATAACTTTTATCAGGAAAAATTATAATTTATATTATTATAGAATTTTTTAATTAGGTTTAATATAGAAAACACTAAAATCTCGTAAAAATAAATTATGCTCCATTCAAAAAAATGTCTGGATCCACTACTGTTAACACAGATTCAATTTTAACACTTTTATTAAATAAGCTAAAATTATAAAAATAAAACTGAAATTTTGTTTAAAAATCTGCATTGAAAATTTAAATAAAAACATTAATTGTTAAAACCACATTTATTATAAAACAAATAGAGTATCATATAAATTTAATTAATGTACATAACTGTATTATTTTGTAAAATTATTCTTACAACCGACAAATAGGGTAAGCCACATATCATGCTCAAAAAGTTGTCAAAACCTTTATTAATAACATAAACGATTATGAAGTGTGATTTATTTTTCGAACAAGATCTATTGAGGTGGACTTTATGTTTATAAACCAGTTATTCATCGACCTTAATAACTCCTGCATATCCTCTTTCTCGGTTTTTAAAAAATCATACTCTATATACAATATTAATTGTCATAAGCTCCTTCTACTAAGAAATAGAATAAATATCATTTTATGTAAATGTTTATTTTTGTCAATCACTTAAATAAAACTATCTTAACATGAAACCCAAAAAAACAAAAAAACAAAAACTAAATTTCAGGTACGGGGAAACAACTAACGTTAAATATTCTATTTCGGACAAAGAAAACTAAATTCTTCAAGTATTCTGGTGGGATACCTCAACAACTTCCTCCTTTTTTTTCCTTTTTTTTTTAATTCGCAAATAATTTAAACGAATGAAAAATCAAAATATCTAATGCGATCACGCATTCTATCAACTTACTTTTTGTAATTTGTTTTAAGACATATAAATACTTTTGAATGATTTGCTTCACTATTTTGTTGGAACAATTTATTAAAGTCAACCAGAAAAATAATCTCAAACAGCCTTGGCTTCCTCAACTAACTTTCAAATCCCCAACGTACGAGGATTGGTCTTATGACTCTTATCCAATGTATGATTTACTAAATTCGTGATTAATCGTCATTTCATGTCAAATTACAATGCTAACCCTACCATTAATATATGTAGTTAATGTAAGAGACACAGGAGTCTAAAACCTGAAAAGACCTCTTTCACAAGGTTTATTTTTAAAAATCTTCTAAGGAAATAATTAAAGTAAAAATATAAGTTGTATAATATAATATGATACGTGGAAATCAAGGCTTGTAACAGCTGGATTATCTTGGTTGACCGTAATTATTGACTTACAATGTTTAATCCTTCTGACTCCTTATGCAAGTAAAGATTATATTTATATTATACTATCCCTATTTTATCTTTTAGAACTTTTTATTACACATATTATAAAAAATATTAAATTTCTTATTAAACATTTTAATAAGCTGAATTAATAAAAATAATACTTAAATTTTGTTCACAAATTTACAGTTAAAATTAAATTATAAATTAAAACAATATTTATTATTATATTGAGAGAGTACTATTTAGAAAATAAATATTTTATTATATCATAAAATATTTTTCTTACATCATATGATAGGTTCTACTTTAACAACGCCCTCTAAATTAAATTATACAAATTTACAGTTAAAATTAAATTATAAATTAAAACAATATTTATTATTATATTGAGAGAGTACTATTTAGAAAATAAATATTTTATTATATCATAAAATATTTTTCTTACATCATATGATAGGTTCTACTTTAACAACGCCCTCTAAATTAAATTATACAATTCTGAGGGTCTAAAATATGTATTTTCCATTATAAAAGTTACGAATAAATATTATTTTCAAAGCCATATCCTATAAAATTGGAAAAACAAAAATCTAAAAACGAGTATTCATAGCTGACAATGCACTAGTTATCAATTCAGTTTTTGTTTTCCTCTTTCTTTACCAAAATAGCAAAATCTTATCTGAACGCTAATGTACGAAGTACACTTTATAAAGACATAAAGTTATTATATAAAATTTAGATTAATATGAGATTTAATTTGGTTACACTAGGAGAATAACCAAATCACTTTATAGAATTTCCTTATCGACTGATCATCCTTACTTTTACACAAAAAGTAGAAAACTATAAGAAAATATAGAAAAAAATCGGTTGTATTCATATTTTTATTCTTGTTCATTATAATCTAACATTCCGTAAGTACTTCTTAGAAGCCATTCATAAAAGATACTAATCAGAGGCAATACCCATTAGCAAAATCCATCATAGTGAGTGAACTAAGCTCGTAGTCGTCTTCAAGAACCCAAAAAGTGTCGAACAGATTCGGAACCGTAGCTGCAACTTCGACGTCTGGTTGTATTGAGTGGACCGGTTTGGGTTTCGATTTGAGTTTGGACTCATCAACCAAAGTGTCAAATCTTAGAGTTGCAACTTTTTCGCCGACGATGTCTTCATGAGAGGAAGAAGTGGTGGTGGTTGTGAGGACCAAAGGCGGTGGAGATTCCGCATCGCACGCCGGTTTGGCCGCTGATGAATGATCTCCGAGACCAAGTTTTTTGCTGAGATGAGTGTTCCAATAATTTTTTACTTGGTTGTCTGTTCTTCCCGGCACTCTTTTCGCTATCAACGACCATCTGAATCATAAAAACGTTTACGACTTAGAAAAAAAATGTTTTACGAAAGTTTGTACTTTTCTCTCAATTTAAAATTAAATGTTGCTTTCAAATTTTTCACGTGAATTTTTTTTTAAAACTATTTATATTTTATTATGCTCTTATACAAAATAAGTTGACTCTTGAAATATTATTGTATTTTCTATTTTTAAATTTTAATTAGGGACAAATGAAACAATAAAATAATATTTTTTGAAATAAAAATAACGATCTATCAAATAATTTTTTTTTGTGAAACGGATCGAACATATTTTTCATTGTTTTACGAAATGATGTTAATAGATGTAGTCTTCTTTCACATAGAAGAATATTTTATTAGTTTCTAAGTATATAATTATAACAATATTTTCTGATATATCTCTGCATGGCTATTAAAATTGAGTAATTTCCGAGGTGCCATTTTTTTTTTTTTTGATAAGAGAGTTGCCAGTTAATGGTTATGGACCTATATAGAGGATGTGTAATTCATGTAGCCAGATTATATATGTTGATATGTTGTAGTAGATGTTATTAAGCTATATGAGACAGGTGTATCCATAAATGAAGACAACTATTAGTCATTGTAAAGTTCGAGGAATCATATTTTGAATAAAAACCTAGCTATATAAATTAATTAATGGCCGAAATAACAAATGACAGATCTAAGATCTTTGATTCAAAATATACGATTCTTTTTACTATTTTTATTAATAAACAATTATAAAACTATTGTATAGACGCATATATATATATTAGACCAGCAAATACTACAATTTACTAATCTAATCAAACGTATATGATATGTGATCAGAAGATATATATAATGTATAATGGTAAACATGTGAATTAATTTTCCAACAACAAAACACATATCATATATACTATATATAAGTTGTCAAATAAAAAACTATATATATATATATATATATATATATAATCAATAGAATTGTAAAAAAGAAAATAGAACAAGAAAAAATATACTAAAAAAAAAAGAGAGAAAAAAACCTGTTGCCGAGGAGCTTATGGAGTCTGATGATGAGATCTTCTTCTTGGTCAGTGAAATTACCTCTGTTTACATTAGGGCTTAAGTAATTCATCCATCTCAACCTACAGCTTTTTCCACATCTCTTGAGCCCTAAATTATCATCCAAAGTTTCAATCTTTTTAGTACTTTTTGTGTTTTACATGAAGCCCAAAAGAAGAAAAAAAAGAGAGATCAGGAGAGGGAGAGGGAGAGTAAAAGGACCAGTTTTCTTGGCGATGCGGTTCCAGTGGCCTTGGCCATGAGTTCGGACATAATCCATGAGGATCTTGTCTTCTTCCACTGTCCATAAACCTTTCTTGTATTCTTGTTCTTTTCCATCTCTTGTCATTCTCATCCTTTTTTACTTTTCTTGATCCCGAGGAAGAGAGAGAGAGAGAGAGAGAGAGAGAGAGAGAGAGAGAGAGAGAGAGAGAGAGAGAGAGAGAGAGAGAGAGAGAGAGAGAGAGAGAGAGAGAGAGGTTGAAGGTGGATGAGTCAGTGATGCATGTTTAGTCGAGCCTTACTCTTTATATATATATGCTCCATGTGATGCTTATATTGTTTTGTGTATATACATATATGTGTGTGTATACATGCATATATGCATAAGGACATGTTTGTATGATGTTTCTTTCCAAAAAGGTCTGTATGGTAAAGTCAATTCCTACATTTTACCAATAAGTCAACATAACGAAATTGATTTACCCATTTTAACGGGTGTAGATATTTATTTACATGTTCTTTTAAAATATAGTATATATTTATATACGTAATACACAGACTTATGAAATCCAGAGAATAAACATTTAAGAATTCGAATTTATATATTGTTGATTTGGAAAATGTTTATTTGCAGGGGTATATATGAATATATAGTGCTGTAATTATTATAAAGTATATTTAGTTATAAGCTTATAGCCAAGTAAAAATACGTTTAATATCAGTAGCCAAAAGCTACTGAAATTATATATGTTGTTAGCTAGGTTGCAAAAATTTGGATAAAGATTGATTTTGTTGGTTTTGGTTGAACAAAACAAAAAAGTGATCCGAATTTCCCATAAGATTGTAAGCCATATAAACGGGTAATGGCGCCGCTCAACCAAGTGTGGTTTACGATGGTTCTAACTAGATTTCTTGCTACTAACATGCTTATAAGATTGGTTCAAAAATCTTACCCAAAAATGTTATTCGTTTGTGTATTTTAATTGAATTGAAAATCTATATAGCATATAAAATTTTTGTAAAATTTATTGATTTCAAATTATAACATATGAATTTTACTTAGTATTTGTAAATTCGTACGATTTCTTTCAGATTTATTTTTTTGTATTTTTAACATATACTTCTAAATTTATTAAAATCTACTGCGAAATCAAATCCACACATAAATTTTTACTATTAAATAATTTACGTGATTTGAATTAATAATTAAAAATAATATAATAAATTAGAATTTTAAAATCAATGATCCAATAATACGTAACTTTTTGGATTTTTAAATCTATAAAAATGCATAAAGCAATAACCTCTGCTAAGAATTTATTTAAGAGTAAAGAAGATGCTAAGAGCTGGATTTGCAAAAAGTAGATATAGTCTTATATAATATTACTGAAGGCTAAAGATTCAAAATTTGATCACTTTCTGCAAAAAGAGTTAATTAGCCTATTTTTATATTCATATTTTCGACATAATAAAACACGCAATGAAAAACACATCACATATAATTAAAAATCAATTTTTTTTGTTTCTCAATTTGTATAAAGTTATATATTCTTATTTAAAATTCGAAATTATAATTTAAGTAGAACACAATATTTATCAATAACCATTTTTTTTAATGAAAGTTAGATATTCATATATAACAGATATTTGTCATCTTAAATAATAATTTTTCCTAATGGGTGTTACACATAGGACCGCAATGTTACGTTGGAATATTTTTACTAAACTTGATCTTTCACTTCACATTTTGAGTTTCGGTTGTTTTGTTTGTTATCTAGACTATATTTTACCCCAAAAATGAAAACTGATCAAAGATGTATTTTTTTCTGAAATACTATCCAAATTAATCTATATGCTATATTTCCTTTGTCGACATATACTACTAATCAAAACTCATTAATTAATTTTAAAATATGATGTTAGTAAGCAGGTTTTTATTTATTTTAAAAAGAGTATATTTATATATATGGTCGAGTTTACCATCTAATAAAGAATGTAAAAACTGTAGCAAGATATGTGTAGCTAGATATGTGTATATATATCCCAACTAACAAGTTAAGTAGAAGTGAAAATTGAAAAAAGGTAAAATTATTATTGGACACAATGCTCCCTTGGGATAGGCAGATAGCATTTTTTAACTTTTTATATTAATACCAAACATAGAAGATCCTGCTCATCCAGCTAGCTTTATATGTAGCATTGTATTATATGAGTATTATTTTTCTCAGATCCCACCATTTTAAACCCAAATGTACAGATAATTAATTTATGTTCGTTATATGAATTATTTAATTCGGATAAACCAAACCAGTCCAGTGTAAATTAGGATCATTCAGTAGATAACCAAATAAACAACCAAAATTGAACGAAAAAACATGCCGTGGCAAAACCTTCATTACATTATACATTTTTTCTGGATTTAGCCTACTTTTATGGATAATTAATGATATAGGACCTATATACGGACCTCTTAATTCTAAACATTACTTTCAAATCCACCCAACTAGTTGATATTGATAATCTAATCTATTAATTACATTTTTGTTGTTGTTGAAAATCTATTAACTACATTAACATACATACATTGTATCTGTAAAGCCCTAGAGAATTAAGAAAATATGAAATAGGCTAATGCGACAGTTGTTTTAATTATTCTCAGTAAAAAAATATAACAAATTTGGTGAAGCATTTCTCATGGAACAAATTGACTTGAATTCATAACTATTACTTTGAATTTTAAACTTAAAATGTTGGAATAATTGAGCTAAACCATCGTTTAAGACCACTTATTAAAAATAATATTCTTTGGATTTGGCAAAACCATATCATCAATGTTTTCATAGTTATATCATAATTTTCTGGTGTTGGCAATTTAGTTAGAGTGGATAAATTTCTCTTCTTTTTCTAATTTTCTTAAGTTTGTATTTCTAAAAAATACTAAGTTTATAGATAATATTTTTGGAGTTAATTATTATTATTATTATTATTAGTATTATCATATTTTCTTAAGTTTAAAAAATACTAACTATGATATTGTTATTATTACTAAGTTTATAATTTTAGTATTTTTATAGTTAATTATTATTATAGATGCTATTTTTGGAGTTATCTATTATCTTTTAATATCATATAATAATATTATTATTATTATTAATTGTACTAGTTACTATAATACAGTAAAACATCTATAAATTAATACTCTATAAATTAATAATCACTATAAATTAATAAAATTTATCGGTCGCGAGTTGGACCAATATAAAAAATAGCAAAATTTGATAAGATAATATTTTTTTTGAAACTCCAATGTAAAAGATGGTCCCAATACTAACTTAAATTAATAATTATAAATTTTATGCATATATATATATCTTAGAAAATTTAGTAAAATATGATTATAGTGTTGTATGTTTATATTTAAAGTTGAAATTTCGTTGGAACTAATGTCTAATTTTCCTTACTGCATCAAAAACATTTGGTGTTGTCATCTAGATCTCTTTCCAATTTTTTTCAAGAGTTATAGACGTGATAATTGTTTTAGTATTCGTAAATATTTTGGATAGTGTTATCTCGTCTTCAACATCATCAACGTAATTTTTCTAAACTCTGATTTTTTTAGTATGTATCATTTTTATCCGGATAGTCTAGTGGGGTATTAACGTCCATTCTATTACGATAACCAAGATTATTAACATAATGTAGAATAAGATGAATATGTAAACAATAAAGTATACAAAATTTTATATAAATAAAGTTTTAGAAAAATTTGTACGAATTTTAAAGTAAACTACTTATTTTATATAAAATATATTTTACAAAAATCATGAACTAGAAAAATCTCTCTATAAATTAATAAATATTATTTATTAATTTATTGATTAATTAATAACTCTATAAATTAATAAATTTTCAAAGTCCAAACATTATTAATTTATAGAGATTTTAGTGTAATTATAATAGTAAACCAGAGCTGGTTTGCCCAAGCATATTATACATGTCATTAAATAAATCTAAAACAAAAAATTATGAATTTTTATTTACGAAAATATGAAATAAATTCAATTAATGTACATAGTAGGGTGGAACGATTCCGGATATCCTGGAATTTTAGGATATTCGGATCTGGATCCGTGGCGTCCGGATATCCGGACTTCGGGTATTCGACAAAAAATTAGGATATCCGGATCCGGATCCGAGAAAAAAAAAATCTAAATTAAAATACTAAAAACTGAAAGAAAAATTATAATTTAAAATTTTGAATAATATTTTTCAAAATAAATATGATATATTAGAAAAGAAACTAAAATCAATATATATAACTTAATATATGTAAAAAAAAAAATATTTTTAATATATTTAATGCGTTCGGATCCGGATATTCGGACCTTGAAATTTTACTATCTGGATCTGGATCCATTTTTCACGGATCCGAGATTTTACTATCCTTATCCGGATCCGGACGCTCTAAATATTCTAATTTTCGGAGTGAATCGGAGCGGATACCGAATAATAATTCAATTAACGTACATAGTAAATATAATCACCGATTTCCCTACCGCCTTTCAACATCCTTACCTAGTACTATAAAATTTCTTAATTTGAACGTGTTTTTACATACAAATGCAACATCTAATTCATGTTATGATGAAATATGCATTACTAAATTATTTGTTGACATTATAGTTTGTGTGCATTGAAACATATACGTTGTAGGAGGATAATAACAAAATGTAGTCCTAAGAGGTTAATGGGATATGGACTAATGAATCATCTGTTAACATTCTAGTCTATATGCACTAGAATATTTTTAGCATATAGAATATATCTTCTAAAACTTTTCGTACTTCGATGATTGTTATTTTTAGTCATCCATAAATACAATTATATTTTTCCACATAAAAATCCACACAATTTTCCTCAATATACTTTTCGCAGTTATAAATTTTTTTTTTACTTGGTTTAAGATTAATTTTAAGTTTTTTATGATTTTAAGTTAAATGAAACATATCGATTTTATTAAAGTCTGTCAATTGCATATATCATATCATCATCTTTTAACGGATTAAAAATGGTCTTTTGACTATTTGATGGAACTAACATATGAGATTTTAAATAAACGCTTTTAAAAAAGTTTGGCATATATTTGTGGAGTTATATGTTTTTAGAGGAATAACATGATTTTTGAAAAAGTTTGAATATTAAATGAACACTTTTAAAAAAGTTTGAAATTTATTTGTGGAATTTTTTATTTTTTAAAAAATAAAACGATTTTTGAAAAATTCTGAGTATTAAATTAACACTTTTAAAAAGTATAAGTATTTTTTAGTCATTTTCCCTAATAATAATAATAAATATAAATGTACAATGCATATAAGGGCTAAACCCGGCAAAAAAATTATATAAAAAATGAATAATTTTTTTTCCTTTGTCGTCGTGTTGGTAGTCCTTGTCGTAATGCTGGCGAGGTTCATAGTTGGTGTCCCGTGGCTTGTCTTTGGAGGTCGGTGCTTTCGGCAGTGCATGCTTTTTAGCCATCGTGGCTCGTTCTTCTTCCACTCCGATAAATCGGGTTGCTCTGTGCATGGCGTCCTTTAGCGTGGGAAGTTCGTTTATCATCAGATCGTCACGAAACTTGACTTGTACCAAAGCGCATTTCGTAGTGTGACTACAGTTGCATCATCTGCCACCGTAACGCGAGAGACTATAGCCTTGAATATGTCCATGAAGGCTTGCAAGGTTTTTTTCGATCCTTGCGACATTATCCACAGATCAGCGTTAGACGCATCTTGAATGAACATGTACTAATGCTTCAGGAAGGCGGTTGACAGTTCGTGGAAGTTTTCGATGGATTTTGCTTCTAGTCGAGAGAACCAGCTCAGTGCGGCGCCATTCAGATTTTTTACGAAAAGTTGGCAATAACCAACGTCTTGTTCTTCAGCAGAGAACTGAGTTCGTCCCATCGCGATTGTGAAGGTTGTTATGTAATGACACGGATCCGAGCTTCCATCGTAGGTTGGAATTTTAATCTTCCCGGTATGCCGAACTAGAGTGTTGATGATCCGATCCGTGAACGGAGTTTTATGCGTTTCCTCGAGTACGCACTCGATTTCAGGGGTCGACCTAATAGCTCGGTAAACCTTTGAATTCATATTCCGCAGAGTATTCTTCATTCCTTCGATCTTCCATCTCTTTCTTTGGTATGATTATTCATTTGGCGGATTGGAGTCTCCAATACCATTTGGTTGTTAGGCTGATTTTCGACGGAGTTGTGTGTCGCTGGCGGCGGCAGGTTGTGGAACGGGTTTCATCTTAGCTGGTTCGTTGTCTCCTCGGGCAACTGTCTGTGTGCTTGGATCAGCAGAAAGTTGTCAATTCGGTCATGGCACGCTGAATGTATGGTCGCCAGTGCGTCGAGTCGTTTGTTGGTTGTGCGCGTCGATGCCTCTTTTGTTGTTGCAACTTTGCGAGCAGTGTCTGAAGGAGGTCGTGGATATTTGGCTGATCTCCCGTTGCTGCGGTTTTCTCCGTGGGTGTCGGTGGTATTGTGACATTGTTGTTGGCAGTGTTGTTTGCTTGGTCGTTGATCCCGGTGTCGTCTCGAGAAGTTGTGGAGGTGATGTTTTGACATCGTTGCTGAGCTTTTGACTTTTTGAGTATAGAAATCTCAAAAACCCTTACAGATGGCGGTAATTAGCGATAATTATTGAATATAGAAAATTCATGGCTAAATATATATATATATATATATATATATATAAATTTTCATATATCAAAAGTTTAATTTTGGTTAGGAAAAGAACGGTACGAGTGATGGAACAACAAATGCGCAATGAGAAGGCAACAAGAACAGATGAATCATGATGGAGAGTTTTCTAAGGTTGTTCCATTTGTAACAATAGTTGAGTTACTAAAAAAATCACAACAAGAGTTTTTCAAAATAATCACAGAATTTACCATCACATTTCTTACAACAAAAATTTACGTTAGATTTATGAAATTTTTTACAATATAACTCTTAAAATACAAATTATGCACAACGAGTCACAGAAACTTTGTAAATGGGTTATATATTCTAGAAATAAAAAAAATTGAAATTAATTTACAACAATTTTTCATTTATTGAAAAAAAGAAGAAGTTGTAATTCTAAAAAAAATTAAGTTGTATATATTCCGGTTTACAGTTTTGATTTGGTTTTTTTTTATGGTTTATCGATTTTATAATATTTAAGCCTAATAAATTGTAAGTAATTTGGCTTTGTATTTTTTTATTTTTACGGTCTATTTGTTTTATGAAAACTAAACCATATATAAAAACTGTATGCAATTTGATTATGTTAAAGTTTTGGGTTTTTCACATTTTTTTTTGTTTTTAGAGTGATTTTTCATAAACATTCATTCGGATTTACATCATAACTTGTGGAAAGACAATTATTAATTTATTATGGCAAACGAACAAAGACATAGATAATCTTCCAAAAAAAATTGAAAAAAAAATTAAAAAAGTAAAATTTATGTATATTTGATTTGTTTGGAGTTATAAAGTTCATTTCAACCATGATGTCTTTGATTTGTTTGCTAGATTCTCACGTGTTTTTCGCTATAAAAATTGATAATATTAAACAAAAGAGAAAATAACACTCTCTCCATTTAATTATAAGTGTCATTTAAGATTTTTTCACACAAATAAAAAAAAAAAAAATTTTATTTTATCTTATTTAATACACTATATTATTTTATCTTCCTAATTAATACACTAAAAAGTAGGGATAAAACTGAAAATTTTAACATTTAATTAATTAACCTTTAATCAGGCCTACAATTTCTTAATATCCTGCTAAGGGTTCACAATCGTACTACGAATACCATCATCAGTATGGTCATTACACCTCTCAGTGTCGACATTTACAAGAATTCCTCATATCAGAATATCGTAAAGGAGCAATAAAAGCACTAGAGCGGCCACAAAGGAATGAGCAACATGAGAAAAACTCTTACCAACGAACTCATGAAGAAGAACACCGGACCGAATGAAAAGACGGCCAAGGTCGACCTGGTGAGGCACGACCAGTCGATAATACTCGCCACGTGAATACAGACATGCATCCACCTAAAAGAGATAACAACGACCAACCCTGAGATAACACCGCACCCAACCCGAGAAGAAGAATCAACATGATCATGGGCGGTCTCCAGTCCTGTAACAACTTAGTGCAGTCTATCCAGGAATACAGAAGAAAGGCGGATACCTCCCAGAAATGGCAGCAACAAAGTACAAGTATCAACGCATCATCGTTAACTTTCACTGACGATGATACCCACAGACTCGATAAACCACACAATGACCCGTTAGTCATCGAGCTCATAGTCGGTGACAGCGAGATGATGCGCATCCTGGTTAACACCGACAGTTCGGTGGATTTGATATTTAAGGAGACCCTGGACAAAATGGGCATCAAAGACACCGAAGTGAAGCCGTCCACCAAACCTCTCACATGATTCACCAGCGAAACAACAATGACAATGGGAACCATCAAACTACCGGTCTATGTCAGAGGAATAATGAAGCTCGTCAAGTTTTCCGTGTTAGACAAGCCGATGATTTACAACGTCATATTGGAAACTCCGTGGATTCATGCAATGGGAGTAGTTGCTTCGACCTACCATCAGTGCATCAAATTTCCGACACCGGACGGAACTCATACCATTCGAGGCAAACAAATAATGTCAATGACGTGTTTTGTCATTAAGAAAAAACTAAAGACAAAGTCAACTCTACATATCCGAGAACCGGACAAATTGCCCGCCCAAAATCTCGCATTAACAAGTCCGAAGCGCGACCTTGTTGTGAAGATATGTTTAGATGATGATAATCCTGAGCGGTGCATTGGCATTGGAGCCGAATTAGCAGAAGAAATCAACGTGGAGCTCGTCGAGTTCCTTCGCTAGAATGTTTCCACATTCGCTTGGAAGATCGATGACATGGAAGGAATAGACCCGAAGATCACAACTCACAAACTGAAGGTAGACCCGACCTTCAAGCCCATCAAATAGAAGAGACGAAAGCTTGGATCAGAGCGAGCAAAAACAATAAACGACGAGGTTGAGCGATTACTTGGAGCTGGATCAATCGTCGAGGTCAAATACCCGGATTGGCTCGCCAACCTGGTGGTCGAAAAAAAGAAAAGCGGTAAGTGGAGAGTTTTTGTAGACTTCACCGATCTCAACAAGGCATGCCCAAAAGATAGTTTCCCACTACCACACATATACCGACTAGTAGAAGCGACTGACAGAAACCAACTCTTGTCATTCGTGAAAGATTTCTACGGATACAATCAGATCATGATAAACCCCGATGATCATGAAAAGATAGCATTTATTACGGATCAAGGCACGTATTGCTACAAGGTTATGCCCTTTAGTCTAAAGAACGCCGGAGAGACGTACCATAGGCTCGTCAATCGAATTTTTGCCGACCAGCTAGGACATTTTATGGAGGTTTATATCGATGACATGCCAGTAAAGTCACTAGAAACAAAGGACCATGTCGGCCATCTAAGAAAATATTTTGAGATCCTGAATCAGTATGGAATGAAGCTGAACATTCGAAGTGCACTTTTGCAGTCATTTCGGGAAAATTCTTGGGATATATCATCATCCAAAGAGGAATCAAAGAGAACCCAAAGCAAATAACCGCGATCATCGACCTCCCTTCTCCAAAAAACACACGCAAAGTTAAGACTTAAGGGCATAATCGCCGCACTCAATCGATTCATCTACTGGTCGACTGAAAAATGTTTACTATTCGATTAGCTACTATGAGGCAAAAAGCGTTTTGAATGGGACGAGAAGTGCAAGGAAGCATTCAAACAGTTGAAAGAAGTTTTCTACACCCCCGATCTTAGCAAAATGTGAGGAAGGAGAGACCTTGTATCTCTAAATCTCCGTGTCCAATTCGGCGGTTAGCGGTGTCCTAGTCTCTACCATCACGAGACGAGGAGATTGATGGTAGAGACACACGATGGAATCGTAGGAAATCATTTAGGAGGACAAGCTCTAGCTGAAACAGACGAACATTGATGCTGCAAAACACCGAGCTTAATGACAATATGCTCTTAGAAAATCTCGATACTTTGGAAGAACAGTGAGATCAAGCCTTGTTTCATGTACAAAACTATCAACAACTTGCGGCTTAGTACTATAACAAAAAAGTGAAGAACCGATACTTCATCGAAGGTGACCTCATTCTCAAGAAAGTCTATGAAAACACAGTGGAAGAAAAGGCAGGCAAACTTGACGCACACTGGGAAGGACCATACATAGTCTCAAAGATCGTCAAGCCAGATGTCTACGAGCTGCTGTAAATGGACGACACTCCCAAACCGAGATCGTGGAACTCGATGAGGCTCAAACGCTACTACTACTAACTCGAAAGAGAATTGACGGGATAAAAAAAAGAACGCTCGCCGAGCTAAAATCATATCTATGTACTGAACTACGAACGGATTGATCCTTTCTCCAAGGGTACGTAGGCAGTCTCTGATCAAGGCACAACTATGATATTAATAAAAATTTATTTTCATCTATTCATTTCGTCTGTTTTATTCAACTCGTGGTTCTAACGACTTGTTATTTTTCCAAATATATATCGATATCCTGGCCAGATGTACGATCCTAATACGCGTTCCACATGGATGCAGTGGTGAAATAATCCACATCTCTAAACATTAAGCCTAAAATTTTTATGTTTAAAGATTAAAGCCGGCGCAGTCCCGCATTTGATCCTAGGTTGTCCGGATGACATTAAGCCAAGCCCATCTCGCATATTCGTGTATGGCCTAGGAAATAAACAAGGTAAGCCGAGCCCAGTCTTGCTCCTAAAATATAAACCAAGCACAACTCGTATATTTCCTTTTGGCCTAAAGAAATTTACAGGGTAAACCGAGCTCAGCCTTGCACCTAGATACGAAACGAGTACTACTAGCATTTTCATAAGTCTTAATCTACAAACGTTTACAGTCATAATACTAAAGCCGAGCTCTGGCTTGCACAAGTTAAAATGTTAAACAACTTATCTTAAAAATAAATCGCAGAAGAAAAAGTAAGCCAATTTAATACTTAGCTAAATCAATGAAGAAAAGCAAAGAAGGAACAACATAATTCATTAAAAGCAAAAAAAAAAAATCATCACAAAATAAGGCTTTAAGGGCACCATATTCGAACAAAAATGAAAATAAAGAGAAATACAACATTAGAAACAAAAAGCCACACACGACTCAAAGACTTAGGCATCCGGCTGGTTTCTTAGATTTGCTGCATCATTGGGAGAGATAACCTCGACATTCGATCCGTGCTGATCAACACTGGCTGGGAGATCGGCTGGCGCATCCGAGAATGGGAAAGAGGCGGGGGTGACATCTCAAGATCATCATCTGCAAGTTTGACGACGTCCAGGGCATTGAGCTCAACTTCCCATTTCATCTGGTCGACGTAAAGCTTCTCAAACATGGCTTTGGAAACGGGAAATCCTCCTCCAGCCAGAAACTTAAGGCAGTCATAAGTCCCGGTGACCTGGCTCAAAGTAAGAAGTTTCCTGTCCTGCTCCTTGCGACTAGCGAGATGCCTCTTCATCTTCTCGTGCTTGGCCGCATACTTGGCTTTAACCTCTTTTTCGCCCTGATCCTTTCTCGATAGACCATCTCGTCCCGAGAGTTCCGCAGCCTCGCCTGCTCAGACTTGAGCCTCACATTCAGAGCATCTTTTTCGGCAGCTAGGCCATCTGCGCCCGCATTGGCTTGATCTCTTTCGGCTTTGAGAATAACGATCTGCTCATTAAGATCCTCGTTAACCTTATCGCGCTCTACCGCGATGTCCTCATAGTGTCTTGCCTTCTCGGTCTCATTCGCCAAAGCCTTCCCCTATGCAGCCAAATCACCATTATTGCTCCGAGCCGCCTTAAGCTTCCTCTCGTACGATTTGACGATACATTTCACTGAATACGCCATCTAACGGAAACAACAAACCATGAGTTAATTGTTTAAGTCGATTAGAGAAAAAATTGTTAAGAGAAAAGGAGAACTAACCATCACCGTGTCGCGAGCCCAACCCTTGTATAGCTCGGCTGCTTGAAGATCATTGACCTCCGGAAGCGGACGAGTTGGACCACCAATCCGTCAGAACAACTGGGAGGTCGTCTCACGGTTACCCACGAAGGGCGCATCCTCGGCGAGGTAGCGATAATCCCAGCTGTGATTAAACCAGCCGGTACAGCATCGACATCACACCTTTGCTTTTTAATCGCCTCATCGGCAGCATTAGTCTGTAGGGCGTCGCTAACCGACCTTTTCCTCGATGATGGAGGAACAGAAGCAGAAACCAAGGCCTTTTTATATTTGCCTTGGGTTTGAATTGAGGCATCAGACGAGCCCGCATTAATATCTCTGACTTGATCGGAGGAAGCTCTCTTCGAAGACTTGGAGCATTTTAACTCTGAGAAGGAGCGTCTGGACTCTGAGTGGGAGCGTCTCGACTCCGAGTTGAAGTCCTTCTCCTTTCCCTTGCCCTTCTCCGGAAGAGTGGCTTCTCTTTTCCTTGCCAGTTGCCTGGCTTTCTTTGTAACATCCTTAGCTGCTTGATTTTCGGCATCCTTAACCGTTTGATTTTTCACACCGACCTCACCGTCAGCATGATGAGTTGATGGCTCCGCAACAACAGACGCCACGGGTACGACATAAATAATATGTTTTTCGATAATCTCGGCCTCGGTTCCGACCGATGAATTCGTAACCCCCTCTAGTTGAGCAGAGTAGTTGGGAAGTTTTTGCATCCTCTTCATCTTTCTACGTCTCTTCTCCCAACGATATGAGCAAAGAGACATATAAGCAATTACATAAGAAAAACCGACCTAAACAAGCTAGGCTTGTTTGGATTCTAGATCGAAGATCTGTGGCCACTTTTGTTGTCCTTTTTCCCGAATCTTGGCAACGTTGTCAAGAAAAGTCGGAGAAGGGAAGCCTCTACTAGGAATGGGACGATCTGAAACAAAAAAGAAATTGATTAAAATCTCAACTTCGTCCAAAATAAAACAGTACTACTAACTAAAGCAGCTACCATTGGCCGAGCTCCATTCGGTTATAATTTACGCTTTGACATTAGACATGGAAGCCTCGATTATCTTCACAAAGAAGTAATACCGATCCCAGTTATAGACCTTGCTTTTGAAGCCGGTAATCAGTTTAAACTTTGGCTTCGTACTAATGTAAAAACTCCCAAGAAAAGTCTCAGAATTGATAACGGTCATCTCTTCGAACATCTCGACCATGATCGGGATGCTGCACTCATATCCCATCATGAGCAAGCCCACCACATGACAAACCCCAGACATCGTAAGCTGGGTAAAAGCCATGCCGTGCCTTGCACAATACTTGACAAACATATACGGCAGCGGAAACCAGAGTCAGCAGTACGTGAAGAAGGACTCGTAGAGGCAGATGTACCCCTCCGGTGCATCCCAGGGATGCTCATACCGTTGGGGAATTTTGATGTCCAACGGGGATCCAAGGCGACATGATATCGTTTGGAGATCTGACTTCGTCGGCAGCATGAAAAACGAAATCGGAGAAACCGGATCTTCCTCGGCTTGCTGATTTTCCAGATCTTCTTCGGCCTGATCTTCCAGATCTTCTTCGGCCTGATCTTCCAGATCTTCTTCGATCTGATGATCGCCTGCATTCTCTTGGACCTGCTGATCCTCTACATCTTCTTTGATAGGCTGATCGACCAGATCTCCTCGGAAAGGCATATCCCCGATATCCTCATCCAGAAAATGAGGAACAACGATCTCTAGACGAGCCGAGCTAGAGACAGCTGCATCCTGCCTTGAAGCCCGGCTACGGCGAACCAATTTCCTGAACAGGAGAGTCCTCAGTGTTCGATGAATTGGTCCGATCTTAAGATGCCGCATCCGAAGTTGGAGGGGTAGTTGAACCGAAACAAAGTAGCGACATGATTGTAATAAATATGGAAATTCGAACAAATACAAGAAAAACAAGTCGTACGAAAATACAAAATAGCTCGGCGATAATTTAAGAAGTAGAGAGAGCGAATGCAGAAAGCAATACCTTTGGAAATTTCAGAATGAAGTGAAGAAACTGAAGTTTGAAGGGTGTATTTATAGAGTGGGACGCGGTTATCAAGAGCAATTATTAACCCTAAGTGACGCTTCGATTCCCGCACCTATGAAAATTTTTATCTTCTCGGCCGATCAACGGTCAGGATTTTGTCATGTGGCCAAGATAGAAAAGAGAAAACACGTGTCGATCCAGATCTACGCCAAATCAAATCATTCTAAAATTTTGCCGAACTCAAGAAACCCCCTTCAATGAACTGAGGGAGGGGGCATACTGTTGGAGATAGGATGCGCACCCTTCATTAAGATCCGACCCACAAAAGTATTCGAATTTGGCCCAATAACATACGAACTCGTCCTGCACGAGCTCGGACCATAAAAACCACAAAGCCCACGAGTCGTTCGATCTCGGCCCACATGCTAGTTCGGCCCACGAAGATCGCAAAGCCCATGAAACCTGTAAGGGCGGTCTTATGACCGAACTCCAAAGAAAAAGGAAACTCGGAAGAAAAAAGAAAGTCACGAAGAAAAAAAAAGTTCCCGAAGAAAAAGGAAGATTTGCAAAAGGATTAGGATTCGATCGACCGACTCAAATATGTATAAATAACGAGATACCCTCATTGAAAAGGGGATCCGAAACATGGTATTCGAAAGACTGAGTAATAAAGACTTCAAATTCTCTGATAAATCTAGTTCTGGTTTTCTTTGGTCGGCTCGTCACCTCGACGACATGACTTGTTTTTGATTTTGTTGAGCTTTGACCTTATTCTAACGAAACTCTACGAACTCCTCACTCTAATTAACTAACTAACACTCTAGTTGATGTTCCTATTCAACATCTGTCATCAATCTTAGCATCAAAATTGATAATATTCTGCCATTAGTACCATTTCAAAATATTGTAGAGTCAAAAATTCGTTTTCCAAAACCTAAAAACTTAAAAGCTATGAAAATAGCAACTATTCCAGAACTTGATGGATTTTTAGATGTAATGTATACTACCGATCTAATGCTTCACTAAATTGTTTTAACAAAAAAAAAATTACACTATATTGACAACGTTGTTACAATTTTTTATGTGGTATAATTATTTTTAAAAAAGTACATACAGTATAAACTCTATAAATTAATAAACACGATAAATTATTAAATTTTCCCGGTTCCGAATTGGACCAGTTCAAAATATAACACAATTCGATAAGATAATAAGATAATAAAATTTTAAAAAATCTTATGCAAATATATAGTCCCATTAATATCATAAAATAATAATTAGTATATATTTCCTCCATTTCATAGCAAGTGATGTTTTAGAGAAAAAAATTGTTTCAAATTATATTATATTTTCAAATAGCAAAAAACATTATTTAATCTTTTATTATTTTTAACCATTTGTATTCTGCAAATTGTTTTATCATTAGTTGAATTGTGTTAATAATGAATTTATAGGTTAAAAATTGTTTTGATGCTATTTTAAGATATTAATCATTAATTAATAAATATCATAGTCTCAACATTATTAGTTTATAGAGTTTTTACTCTATTAGGATTGGTTAAAATACTTGTGATATCAAATTTGATTCGTTATCCGCTTTGATTCGATTTGAAAAATTAGGATAAACTATAAATGTACGAGGCAAAACAAATATTAAAATTTAATATATGAATTTTAGCGGATATCCGAACATTGAATATCTGGTTAGTTTCAAAACGGATACGGATCAAAAAATTATACATAACCAAAAAAAGAGAACGGATCACATATATCCCAAAAACACGATATTCCCTTGTTGTTCACTCCTAGTACATATATACTTACATTGATTATGTTCTTGAAGTTGCTATATATGAGATTAGGAAAGAAAATGCAACCATATATGATCGGTATAGTCAAACTCACAACACGCTATTGTCTAACCAAGCCGTTGGCGCCAAATCGACATGTTCTATTTACATTCACACATTTCATTTTATTTGGAATTTATTTTATGTAAGTGTTCACGTGCATTTTGTTTATACATTCAATTATTTACTTATAATTTTATTATACACTCCAAATAAAGAGGAGGTTTCCTAATCATTACTGTATATATCAGAAGTCTGTTCGAAAGTGGTTAGGCTATAAATAGCAATCCACTTAAAAAACGTTGACACTTGGTCCTACAAATCTCATTGTCAAAGATGTGCGAAAGGAAACCAAACCGGTTTGATATAAACATTTAAAACCTAATATAAATACTTAGTCATTGTTGTTTTAGGCTATTTAAAAAAAAATTCTATAGTTCGGTTTATGTTGTATTAGTTTATATTTGAATTTTACATCTGTTTGATTAGTATACTAAAACTTCTATAAATTAATTAATAATGCTGGAACTATAATAATTTAATCATTTATAAAGACATTAATTTATGGAAATATTAATTGATCGAAAAACCAATTTGGGATCGGAATTTTTTTATTAATTTATAAAAAAATATTGTATAAGTATTTAAAAAATTTAGACATAATTTGTGGGGGCGTTGACATTTTTCCCTTACAAAAGTGTGTTGTAAAACTCTACAACTTTTACAAAAAAAAAAAAAAGTAAATTATTTTCTTTTTGCCTGTGATTTTTTTTCCCTACAGTATTAACAACAAGAAAACATTATGGGACGTTGTGGACACTGATGGCCCCTACCAACGTAGTAACTTAGTAACAATATGCTGCTACTGAGTGCTCCAGAAAGTTTGTCACAAAAGTTTTATTCTTTTAAATTATTGATTTACTACATATTCGTACCACTCTTTTTCATATTTTTTTTTTTTGGGTGCTAAATCTCTTTTTCAATTCTCACATTTTGTTTTAAACGGTTTTACCATCCACTAGATTAATTCACGCGTTTGGTTTTAACACAATTGATTAAGCTGTTCCCATCAACAATTCGATTTAGGATTTTGACTTTCTCTCTGATTTTCGGTTGTATCGTTTTATAGAAACTAAAACAAAATAAAATTATTTGTTTCGGTTTAATTTTGGTTTGGGTTGATTAGAAAAATTAATTTTGAAATATATAAAATTATTAAGAATTCATATCCCAAAACACAATTTTTTAATATACTTACAGAATTAATAAAAACAATTTTTTCGAATAACGATAAATTTTGAATGGAATTTAAAAGTCATCAAATCAATAACAGTGATTTTTATTAACACTACAAAAAGCATCACAGATTTCGACGGTAGTATTCGTCGGAAACACCTTTTCCGACGACCCTCCGGCGAAGGCGGTTTTCTCGGAACACGAGTCTCGGAAATCATGATTCGTTGGAAAATTCTTGGAAACTTTGGTACGGAGTGGCTTCTCGGAAAGTCATCGGAAAAGAGTTCTTGGTAAGTTCTCGGAAATTTTTGACGACATTCTGACGCATGAGATCGAGGAAAATTATCTCGGAAAAGCATCGAAAATAATAAAATTATGAAATTTGTTAGAAATTTCTTTGAAAATTTTCCGTACAAAAAAAAAACTTCTCGGAATGTCGTCGGAAGATGTGTTTATCGTAAAATTCAAGGAAAGTTTCCGACGATGTAGATAATTTTGATTCCGAGTATTGTGGTATTTTTTATTTTTTTTTAAACGTAATTTAAAATCAAATAAAAAATAAAACGGAAATCAAATGTGAAATTAGAATACATAATTTAAATTTCTTTCAACGCATAAATAGTACATAAGATTAAAAAGCAAATAACTAAATTATAATTCGAAGTTAACGTTCTCGTATTGCGTAGAGGTTCCGGTTTGCGTTGCGGCTCGAGAAGGCAGAACGTAATCGAGAAAACATTGGCTCATAACGCTACTCCAGTAGACCGCATCTTGAACTTGAGTGGCCATCTCGGCAATTTGTTGCTTAGCCTATTTAAGCTCTTGTTGCGTCTTAAGATACTTCTTTTCAAGACGCATCATCTACATAACTTGGATCCATATAATAGAGCCATAGCCGAAACACCGTCCCTTCATAATTGGAACTTCCTACAACATTTATTAATATCGTTAATAACAATTAAAAATATATAACTATATATATCATTATAATGATAAAAAATGCTACTGTTCTGAATAGTGCATCCTTGTCAGCTTGAGTTCGGAATATTTGTTAATATAGTTAGTAAAAATAAAAAATATATAGGTATATAGATCATTATAATAATAAAAAATATTATTGAATAAAAAATGTTATTGTTCAGAAAATGCTTGATATACTTTAGATTTTATCGGTTTTAGTGTTTTTGTAGATCTTAGAGCCTTCAAAAGAAATTAGAAGAATTTGGATAAAAAAAAAATGCAAAACAAGTATTTTGAATATATGTCAGATCCTGAGCGTCGGATGTTCCGCATTAGATGGAGACCTTACCACCATATAGATGGGAGTGTTAGTTTCGATTTCCATATTAGATCTAGAAAATCCAACGGTGCGATCTCAAGATATGCTCGATTTACTGAAGACTGGTCGATAAAGGTTCGAGGAGAAGCAAATCCATGGCATAAAGCCTGATCGATCGATCACCCCCTGGGATCGATCGATCACCCCCTGGGATCGATCGATCACCCCCTGGGATCGATCGATCACCCCCTGGGATCGATCGACCACCCCCTGGGATCGATCGAATATCAGCAACTTTGGCTGGAGAATGAGAATTGCAGATCGATCGATCTTCTACTGCGATCGATCGATCGCCCTTCTTGCAAAAAAAGGAATTTTCTTTTATTCGATCTTATCTCCTAAGGTCCAAAGGAATAAACCTAATTCGACCCCTACACTATAGACCACATCAGCCACGAAAATACCAAGTCTTCATCATCCTCTTGAAGATTGATCTTGTTCTTTTCATCACCAAAACTTTTATTTTCTTTTGCTTTTGTTCGATAAGGGAGAAGATCTCACCTCTTGTACCTCTACGGAGAAATTTTCTAAAACATTTGCTCTTAATGAATATGTTTTCTTTTGCTTTTCCTTTGGTTTGCCTCTAAGAGTTAACCCTGAATAATTCGAACTGTGTATCCCTGAGAAATCCATGAAAACCCAACGCTTTCCTCTTATTGCTTACACCGATTTTATTTATTGCTTTTAGTAATTTGCATTTAAAACCCCATAAAAATCTGATTTCGCTTATAGTTTAATTCTTAATTCATATTTCTATTGTGCATTCAAAGTTTATGTGGATTCGATCCAAAAATACTACAATCGTCTGTTGTGCACTTGCAGCTAGGTTATTGCATTTATTTTGGGTAAAACTTATTACCTACATCATGTTTTTGGCGCCGTTGTCGGGGACTTTTTCAATGCCATTAGTTTTAGATTAAGAATTTCGTCTAAGTTTTTATTTTTTTCGCTATTTAATTTCAGTTTTTCTTTTCTCTTTGTCTTTGTGTTTCAGGTGTATGACCAGAAGTCAAGGTTTTGACAATCAGATCCCACTTGAGTTAGACATCGAGAGACTTGCTAGGACAAATCGAACGTTAGCTAGAGAAAGACAAATGGCTAATAGCGATAACGTCGCTAATCTCCAAGGCCGAGAGCCTCAACTTGACGAGAATGGACAGCCACTTATCGATGTAGAAGGCAACCAAATATTCGTCGTTGAACGAGCTGCTAATCAAAATCAACAGGAACCTCGCATTGGTGGAATGCCACATGCACCTGTGAATAACCAAGGGCGCCAATTTCAGCTTCATCAGACGATTGCTAATTGTGATGCACCTGATCATTACTTCCATGATCGGGTAGCCATACGTCCTCAACTTCCCCAAAGAAACAACTATGAAATCAAACCCAGATCATCACTTTGGTCAAGCAAAATCAGTTCCATGGGCTGCCAACCGAACATTCTATGGACCATATCGAATTCTTTGAGGAAATTTGCTCTACGACAAGGCAAAATGGAGTCCCTTTGGACTATCTAAAGTGTAAGCTTTTTCCATTCTCTCTTTCTGACAAAGCTCATAGGTGGGTTAAGTCTTTACCACCAGGCTCTATCACTACATGGAAAGGTTGTAAGTCTACTTTTCTAAATCATTTTTACACTAAATCTCACTCTAACCTCTTGAGAAATAAGATACATGGATTTCAACAAGGACCTCTTGAAAGCTTATATGATGCTTGAGAATGCTTTAAAGAGTACCTAGGAGATTGTCCATATCATGGATTTACACAAGCTAACGTTTTGAGTACCTTTTACAGGGGAATTGATCAGAAATATCAGCTTTCACTCGATATAGCTGCCTACAAAGGATACATAGGCAGCTCATCTTCGGATGGATTCAGTTGCCCCATTCCTTAAAAAAAAAGGGGGGGGGGGAGAGTGGGCACGTATACTCGTATATTCCCATCTTTATAATACACTCTATGTCTAATTAAAGCAAACTTTTCAAAGCTAAGATCTTCAAATCACATCTTTTACGGATTACTAAATCCTTAACAAAATAGGCATCCCACTCACATCTTTTACGGATTATCCAGAGTTTTAACCAAACAGACATCTCATCTCACTCTCGTTGCTGCTGGCCACAAGAACGAACTACCACATCCTTTACGGATGAACCATTACATCCTTTTCAGGATTAAAAGTGCGCCATACAAATATTTGTTCATTATCAGAGCGGATATGTTTACGGTAATGTATCCGTAAACTGAAATGTTCATCCTAAACTATACAAGCATATGTCCATCGTTGGAGCGGATATTTTTATGGTAACGTATCCGTAAACCGAAATGTTCAAACTAAACTATGCAAATATATGTTCATTATCGGAGCATATAAGTTTATGGTAACGTATCTGTAAGCCAAAATGATCATCTCAAACTAAAGTATGCAAACATGTATTCGTTTTCAAAGCAGATATGTTTGCGGTAACATATCTGTAAGCCAAAATAAATATCTCGAACTACACAAGTACATATTCATTTGTCAAAACGGTTATATTTCTCAAGGCAGTACAAGCAAAGCACTTAGACTTATTGCCAAGCAAAAGAAGCACACTTGATACTGATATCCTGAAATTATACGATCAATCGATGACAAGAGAAAAAGTAGTTCTCAAAAAGACTACAACATGGATAAAGCCATCCAGGCGACAATTAAAGTTTTAAACTAAACAAAAAAAGAGTATCATAGGCTTCCATAGCTTCAGGATTCTCAATCTTCTCATGCTCTGGCTCGTTGGGGTGCTCGGTTTCCTCTCCTTCTTCGCGCTCTATCACCTTTTTTGGTTCAGGCGCAACCATAGCCTTTTCGACGTTCTTCACCAAAGACTCCTCGGTACTTTTCTTGGGAGATGGCCCGAGGTTCGTCTCTTGGGAGATGGCCCGAGGTTCGTCTTCGAAGAAGAATTTCCTTCGCCTGAATAAGAGGATGTTGGATCCTCTGAAGTTTTCTTTGAACTTAAAACAGCTAAGCCCAGAGTTCCCCTATTCAAACCGGAGAAATCCTGAACACCGATGCTCACAGGATCCGTCTCCATAGACTCATCATCATTGAGCTCCTTCAGGATGTCAGAGCACACAGGAGACAATCTCAGGATCTGCCTTGTTTTAGCCACGAGCTTAGCGAACGCCTCGTGAGCCCTTTTTAGCTCCCCCTTTTGCTCAGCCAGATTCTTCGCCTCGGCATCAAGAGATGGCGGCTCTTCACTTTGAAGCAATCCAATGAACTGAAGATTGCCTTCGATCTGAGCAAGATCAAGCATATCTTCTTTTGGCTTGCCATCAATCTTGCCAAGAAGTTTTTTGGCTTAGGAGACTTTGTTTTCAAACATCGTCATCATCTCATGCTTAGCCTCCAAAACAGCTTGCTCCATCTTGACCTCGTGGAGCTCATTTGCCGCCTCTAGTTACCTCGTCAGACTGGAAATATGAGCGTCGCGCTTTGTCTTGCCAGACTCCAATCGCATGATCCGCTCGTCGACTTCCTTACGATGCTTCCTGTGCCCTTCTGTCTCAGCCTCGAGGTCCTTAACCCTCTTAATGGCTCTTTCCCGTTCGGAGGCATGACTCACCTGTGCTTACCATCTAGCTCGATAGCTTTTTTCCGGGCATCGTTAACTCTTTTCCTGTCTTTATGGGCATCAGATTCATACTCCATAACCATCCTATTAAGATGGACTATGAACTGCGCAGAAATAAAAATGCTATTTAGCATACAGCAATGACAAGATGAACTAAAACAGCTCGGGTCTCATCAACAGGACAATCTTAAAAAATGACAAGGAGCATACCTTAACACCACAGAGAGACACCTCGTTATAAGACTTATCCCTAAGCGAGGTATCGGCCGGAGGGAGACGATCATCTAGGCAAGTAATCTTTAAGAAGATAGCCGCAGATGCCGTGGCATTGTTGTAAGTCCCGTAAGCATTAATGGGCGCATCAGAAGAAGGAATTACCTTGGGGACGATTCGAGGTGATTCAGCACGTCATTGCCGCTTCGACGCCTCGGCTAATCCTTCGCCCTTGTCATCTGTCGATGACTGACATTTTATGCTCGGGTCTTTTCTCTCTTTAGTCTTTCCCTTGCCTTTGTCTTTATGCAGCAACGTCTGGGAATCCGCGGACGGAGCCCTAACACGATCCCTTGAGGAACTAAGGAGTCAGAAGTCGGCTCGGGAGGATTACCAAAAGGGATCGGCTCGGGGATGAGAGTAGTATTAATCTGGGGGTCGGGGGGGGGGGGGAGGGGGTCGAAGCTGACCCAACGCCTTGGCTTGCTTCGGCCTCTCCCTGGCTTCTGCTTCAGCTTTGGCTGCAGCTCTGTCTCTAAACATAGGTCTTCCCATGATGTCTGAAGAGTTAGACGAAGATGATTGACCGACTGATTTACGTTCAAAAAGGGCTCGGGCTCTCTTCACTCGCTGAAAATTAAAATCTCTCTTCCAATTACACTTTTGAGCCGAAAGCACTTCGTGGACCGAGGACAGGACTTCGTGAGTCGAAAGCACTTCGGGTTCGAGGGAAGAACAAATTCGACTTCCTCCAAGATATTAAATCTTTTGCCTAAGAGATGTTAACGAGTCTAAGATGGAGAGAGTTGAACCAGCGGATCGGGTAGCTTCTTAGCTTTCCTCTTTCTCGGGGTTCATGGTATAGGACCCACCAGACGTTCCAACTCTTGTCTTGCCACGACAAGGTCGTAAAAGCAATCCACTGGTTCAAGCTTTGCCTGCTCGAGTTCTATCTTGTCCACAAAGGGGTTCACCATTTTGTCAAAAGGAGAGTCATGAAGACAAAGCATTTCAAAGGGATTATCAGCGTTGCTTTCAGCTCTTGAGGATTCAGAAAACACAACTTTTCTGCCAAATGTAGAAGGACCTACCCTCGATCCGTTTGAGTAGTCCAGATCCTCTGAAGCATCTGTGCACGAAGAATTGGCTCAGCTAAAACTTTGAGGATTCAACGGCTCGGTGGAGGAAGACGGTTCGGGAAATAACGACTGGCTAGGGCTGTCGAATAATCTGGCATACGGGTCGGGTGACATAGGTGCAGACGATTGAGACATCCCTTGGGTTTAAGAACGGATCGAGATCTTTGAATAAGAGAACAGATCGAGACTCTCAACAACTCAGAAGAACGGATCGGGATCTTCGAAGTGTTGAAAAACAGATCGAGACTCTCAATAACTCAAAAGAACGGATCGAAATCTTCGAAGAGTTGAAAAATAGATCGGGGCTCTCGATAACTTAGAGAAACGGATCAAAGCCTTCTAAGGGTTGAAGAACAGATCAAGATCTACTGAATAAATTAAAAAAACATACTTAAAATCTTCAAACAATCACCGAAAAATTCAAGAACAGCGGCGGTGTTGATTGAAGATGGATCGGGAAATTTGAAATGCATCGGCGGCGAAGGAGGAATAGCGGAGACCCTAGTTAAAAACTTAAGCAAAAAAAATAGAAAGAGAAAGGAGAGAGAGGCTACCTGCTTTGGAGAGATTTTCGGAGAAATGAAGTTGTGAAGAATCAGAAGGTATACCAGTTTATATATAAAATAAAAAGCGAACAGTGACGTCACACGCCTCGAGAATCAGCATAAAAATTTAAACTCCCCGAGAAAAGTGACAGCTTGCAAAAGTCCATAGAGGTCCCCGAGCAGAGGTCGTTTGATACAGCAACCTCGAGCCAATTTTTTTCGAAAAACTGCGGATGCGGTTACATCGTAAACGGCTCGGGAAATATTTACAGAGTCTACGATCCCCGAGCCAAGCTTTTGGTCATCCCGAATTAACGAAGCAACGTAACTGCTCGGTGGCATATTTTTGAAAATAATAAAATGCCTCGGGGACCTTATCAACTCGCCTAAACGACTCGGCACCCCAACTTCAACGGTTCGGCAATTCCACCAAAACGGTTCGGCGTCACCACAACAATTCGGTTAGGGATGTTAACTTCAGAATGCTCTTTACCTCGACACTTTCAGCTTTGAAACTGACAAGCTGGGGGCTAACTGTTGGGGTCAATTTTCACCCAGAAGAAGTTAACAGATGAGAAAATATCTAAGTGTTGAAAGAAGCATAACCCGGTTAACGGTGTCACAATGAAACCCGAGCCAAACTTAAACGGCTCGGGTGCATACCTTATCCTGCGTCGACATTTGGAAAATGGCTCGGTGTCATGATAATGGTGTTGGCTATCACCCGAGCCGTGCGAAACTTGATGACACCCGAGCCGTTTAACCAAGTGACACCCGAGCCGCTAGGCGTGATGACACCCGAGCCATGAAGTGATGACACCCGAGATGTGAAGAGATGACACCCGTGCCGTGAAGCGATGACACCCGAGCCGTGAAGCGATGACACCTGAGCCGTGAAGCCTGATGAAATTTGGGCAAAACATGGGCTCGACACACTTTGCCAAAACAAAGGGCTCGGCCCATTGCCTACATAGCCAAAGTGCTCGGTCCACTAGTCCCCGAGCCAAGCTGTCGTTATCCTTTTATTAACAAGCCGAGAAAGTTATTGGATCTTAATGGGCCAAGGCGTCATACCAGGAACCTTGCGGGTTGAGAGGGAAAAGGAAGATAGACATGAAGAAAGGAAAATGAGCGAAACAATAGGAAAATTTCCTTATATTTTTAGGAGTCGTCCTAGCCGACTTAGACTTGTATATATACTGGTGTACATCCTCTAGAGAGGGGATCCATAATTTTACCTAGCAAACACTTGTTATTCTATGCAACAGCTTTCTAAACAGCTTTAATAAAAACACCATCTTTGGATCTCTGTTTGTGCTTTCGTGGTTTTTACTCAAAAGTTTCAGATCGCTTAAAAAGTCTAACAAAATTCAATTATGTGGATTCACACTCCCACATCAATGATGAACATGAAGGTCAAGAGGAAGCAATCAATTACATTGGAGCCCAAGGTTACTTCCAAAACCAAAACTTCAATAACTTTTAAACTAATTCTTATTTGCCTTACATGAATCCTAATGTAGAAAATCCACAAGATCAATTTTATCCACCACAAGAGAAAAGCCAGCAATAAGGAAACTCTTATGGACATGGAGCTAATCTAAGTGGAAATAATTTCCAGCAGCCATCATTTGGGCGTAGTACTAACTTTTGCAGAAATAATTTCCAGCAAAAACCCTCTTTTAACAATTTTCAGGCATCAAAGGCACCTGAACTGTCATCTAGCTCTTCTCAAGACAAAAATATGAAGACTTTGATGCATCAAATCATTGCAAATAAAACCAATCAACAAAATATTTCAATGCTAGAGTTGAAGGCATCTACACCGAGCTTAATGGAAAGTTCGAAGCACTATCTCTACATGTGAAGAAAATGGATGTCCAAGTTGCTTGATATATCCTATATTTTAATACTTTTATACGGTTTTAAGAATTTTATCTATGCATTTTATTGTCCTTTTCTACAAAAAGGTAGTTTTCTCGTATATGTAGGTTCAAGAGTCTTAACAGGTTAAAACATCAAAAAGGATGCAAAATGGACTAAAATAGGTGTAAACCAAGCTACCGCAGCTCACAAAATTCAAAGAGATCATTCAAGCCAAAGAATTCACAAGTTATCACATTTTCCCGAGTTGGACAGAACATAAGCACCAGAAGTTTAGCTACAGATGGAGGTACAAATCAACTTGGAATTGGATGAAACTTTGTGAAGATAAATATCTTTGAGTTAGATTTCCAATGGAGTTGGAATCATATCATTTGGAACTTTGGTTAGAAAGATACACTTAATTTACTGAAGACTGGTCATTCTGCCTCGAAGCTGAAGCAAGCCAAAAATGAAGCCCAGTACCGACCACGTCCGTGTGTTAATACTCAGGTCGACAGCAGAAGATGCAGGAAGACAATTTTGAAGCCCAGTACCGACCAAAATATTTGGTCCAGATCGTGATCGACGCTAGACCAGTTTCACACCAAATTTCCTTTTTTGTCCAAATCAAAACCCTATATATATATATTTGCTTTTAGCCTCTCTAGGAAGAAGAGCAGCCCCATTACATTACCCTAAACATCTATACACGTTTTTACTTTGTTCTTCATTGATTTTTGGATATAAGAGCTTTTAAGGGAAGATCTTGCCTTGTTCTTCAACTTATAGAAGATTTCTAACCCTAAACTCTTTCATACCAATCGATATATTATGTTTACGCACTACTCTTGCTGCTGTGTGTTTGATCTAAGCATCTCTGAGTAGTTTGCTTGTTAGGTTTTAGGTTTTTCAAAGATTCCACGTTTATGCATAATTGAATATCGAATATTGTTAGAGTTTATCTAGTGGGTTCTTCACCTTTACTTGTATGCAAAGCCTGAGCTGGAGTAGCTACCCAATGATTGATATTATGTTGATATACTCTCCAAAAACTTGTTATATTGTCCGAACTAGTATTTGGTGAGCAATGCGTCATAACCAGTCGAAAGGAGAGTTATGGAGTATTGTGAACAATTGAATCATGAACACGAATTAATGCATGGTTACACCTTGTAATAACCTGCGATAGTTGAGTCTATTAGGGTGTTAAAACATAGTGACCGGAGCCACGATAGTGGAAAGATTATACCTTCTTGATTTGAGTTCTAGAACGGTCCTTATTAAAACCCTAAAATCAATATCTTTATGTGTTTCATGAGTTTCTGCAAATTGTCTAATGCCTAACTTTGATCTCTTATTGATTTTATCTTTGATTTTAGTTTCTTTGCCTTTATTAATTGTTATTTTCGTTTCTTATAAACAAAAACCCAAAATATATTTTATATTAACTTGATTCAAATCTTATAAATTTGTAGCGTATCTATCTGGTCTTCAGTGGATCGACCCCTAAGTACTACTTCGTTTGCTGTGCACTTGCAGAAATATTTCAGGGTTAAAATCTGAGCACATCAAGTTTTTGGCGCCATTGCCGGAGACCAATATCGTTGCCTACGATTTTTTGATTGGAATCTAGTATAAGAATTTTCTTTCCTTTTTTTATATTAATTTCATTTTTTTTGTTTTTTTTTTGGATTTTATCTTTGTGTTTGAGGTTTATACTTGAGAAAGGTTAAAGCTACTTCAAGGATGGCTCTTGGTCTTCAACAGCTTATACAACATGAAGTTGTTGGGAATTTCAATTTAATTCAAGCTCACTTCATGAGTCGAAGTCCAATCTACCCTCCACCACCACAACTTATGAGTTTTGAGATAAAGCCTTCAACCATAGCTTTAGTGAAGCAAAATCAGTTTCATGGTCTTTCTGTAAAGGATCCTTTGGAGCATATCGATGCATTTGAAGATATATGTAGCATCATTCACGCTAATGGAGTTGATGAATACTATCTTAGATGCAAGCTTTTCACATTTTCATTGGCGGATAAGGCACTTCAATGGATGAAATCTCTTTGATCTCAATCGATCACCTCTTCGCATGAATACAAATGAGCCTTTCTTGGAAAGTTCTTTACTAAGGAAATAGTAAATCTTCTTAGAAGCAAGATCTCTGGTTTTCATCAAGGTGCCAATGAACAATTCTATGAAGCTTTTGGCCATTTCAAAGAGTATACAAGAAGCTGTCAACAACATGGTTTTTCCGACGGTGGGTTATGGAACATCTTCCACCACGACATTAGGCACGAGTATAAGTTGTGTCTTGATACAGCAAGCAACGGGAACTTCATGACAAGGACAGTAGCTGAAGCCGAGGTATTGATCAAGAACATGGTTGCGAGCAACAAAAACAATCACCCGGACCATGACAAAGTCGTCTACACCACTAGTTTTATCTCCACGATGATTTCAGATTTGACATGGATTGCTGCTCAATTTCTCAAGTTACAATAGCATAAACAACTCATCTATGCTTATAAGGGTGTGGTTGAGACTAATGTGAAGCTAATCAAGAGTTTGTGGGTGATTTTCCATTTAAACGACAAAAGGAGGTGAAATTCATTGATGAACAAAATCAGAATTTCGGTAATGGAGGTTTCAATCAAGATATTCTCAAGAAGACGTGTATCAAGGTTATTATGAAGGACCCCTATTCCATCCAGAGCAGCAGTTCATGTTTCCACAAGAACCTTAAGAAATCACGCCTACGACACAACAAGATTGTAAGCTTGAAGCTATGATGCAACAATGTTTTGAAGCACTAAGGCAAAGCAAGAAGGAAATTTATGAGAAGATATGTACCATAAACAATGATCTTATCAATAAGTATGAGTCCCTAGCTGCCCACGTGAAAAAGTTAGATGCTCAAGTTTCTCAAGCAATGGAGGATGTGAAGAAGCTAAGGCTGAAACTTTTTTTATCAACATCTCTACCAAGAAAGATGACTCCGTGCCTATCCCTGCACCAACTCATAATGATGTTAACTTGTTCGTAAAACCAGAATGTGAGCTTTACCCATGGGAGTCAAACGGAGCCCACAAGACAAAGCCACTCGAAAAAGTCGATATCCCGGGAAAGTTTGATATTCCTTGCATAATCAATGGAAATGAGTTCAAGGATTCTTTGTGTGATACAAGAGCTGATGTTAGCATCATGTCTAAAGGAATGGCAAAGAAGTTGGGAATTAAGGAGTTAAAGCCCTGCAAATTACCAATGTCGTTTGAAGATGCTTCTTCTACCATTTCACATGGTTTCATCTCAAATATAGTAGTGCAACTTGAAGATTAGGATATTAGAACAAGCTTTCACGTTTTGGAGATGAAAGATGACCCTCATAAGTCTTTGATTCTTGGTTCACCATTCCTTGAAACTGTTGGAGCAATTGAGGATTCTAAATATCACCAAATCTCTTTCTCTAAACTCGATAAAAAGAGTGTTCTATCCTGCAGTACAAGGTAAGGGTTCTTTTTGTATGACTATATTTACTAATGATAAGTTTCAAATTGAACCAGGTGACACCATAAAGGAGGTCCAAAACATCATAACTCCAGCGCCCCCCCCCCTCCCCTCCCACACCTAAGGATGTTGTCAAACCGATAAAATCTAAGTGCAAAAAGGTCCCAAGTGTTACAAATTCGACTTTGGCACCTAAGGAATGGAATGAAGATGTGGTACATGCTAAGGTGAAGCTAAAAAGGTCATAAAAACGTTTATACAAGTTCAGAATATTTATCCCCTCGGATTTGAAGGAGAAAGGCAAAGAATTCATCCAAGAAAAAGTCAACAATACGATGAAACTTTTTTCCAGAGCGATTGTTCTTCGTCAAGAACCGCTAGATGTTAATAGAAGAAGTCTCAAACAATCAAGTCCATAGTGCCGAGTTGATTGTTGGGGTCAAAACCCACCCAGCTGTGATCAATGGGAAAATGGCTAAGTATGAAAATACGAAGAATCGGACAAGACCGAAATTGTGCCTAAGTCTTTTCTGTACGAATCCACTTAGGCAAAAGATGGGCCATTTCGGCCAAGGAAGCTCCACTTCGGCAAAGGGGGACTTCGGCAATGGCACCACTTCCTCGCTTCATCACTTCGGCAAGCCTTGTCTCCGCTTAGGCAAGCCTTGTCTCCGCTTAGGCAAGCCTTGACTCCACTTAGGCAAGCCTTGTCTCCACTTAGGCAAACCTTGTCTCCACTTCGGCCAACGGAGGAGACTTTGGCCAAAGGAGGAGACTTAGGCCAACGGAGGTGACTTCGGCCAATATACCCCACATCGGCAACATGGCCACTTCGGCCAACATGGAGACTTCGGCAACATGGCCATTTTGGCCATACGGCCACTTCGGCCAACGTGGAGACTTCGGCCAAAAGCACTTCGGCCAACAGTCTTCACTTCGGCCAATGAGCTCACTTCGGCCTTAATATGAATCTACTTAGGCACGATACGAGCTCGCTTCGGCCATGATACGAGCCACTTCGGCAAAGGCCTTCACTTCGGCAACATGGCCACTTCGGCCATACGGCCACTTCGGCCATACGGCCACTTCGGCCAACGTGGAGACTTCGGCCAAAAGCACTTCGGCCAGCAATCTTCACTTCGGCCATGATACGAGCCACTTCGGCAAAGGCCTTCACTTCGGCAACATGGGCACTTCGGCCATACGGCCACTTCGGCCAACGTGGAGACTTCGGCCAAAAGCACTTCGGCCAGCAATCTTCACTTCGGCCAAATGAGGCACTTCGGCCATTGAAGCCACTTCGGCCAAGCACAGACACTTCGGCCAAGCACGGAGACTTCGGCCAAGCACCGAGACTTCGGCTGAAGTGCCACTTCGGCAAGCATGGCCACTTTGGCGACAAGCCACATCGGCAAGGAGACTTCGGCCGAAATGCCCACTTTGGCAAACATGGCCACTTCGGCGACAAGCCACTTCGGCAAGCATCGCCACTTCGGCAAGCATCGCCACTTCGGCGACAAGCCACTTCGGCAAGCATGGCCACTTCAGCGACAAGCCACTTCGGCAAGCATGGCCACTTCAGCGACAAGCCACTTCGGCAAGCATGGACACTTCGGCGACAAGCCACATCGGCAAGGAAAACTTCAGCCAAAGTGCCCACTTCGGTAAGCATAGCTACATCGGCAACGGAGGAGACTTCAGCCAAGCCTCTTCTCCACTTTGGCCAAGTTTTTCTCCACTTCGGCAAGCTTTTCTCCACCTCGGCAAGCCTCTTCTCCACTTTGGCAAGGTTCTTTTCCACTTCGGCCAACGGCTTCGGCCTACAAGCTTCATTTGGGCCAGCGAACTCGCTTCAGCCGTGATACGAATCCACTTAGGCACGATACAAAACTGTCTGGCCGAAGTCGATTCTATACGAAGCTGCCTGGCCGAAGTCAAATCTATACGAAGCTGCCTGGCCGAAGTCAAATCCATACGAAACTGCCTGGCCGAAGTCAAATCTATACGAAGTTGCCTGGCCGAAGTCAAGTCTATATGAAGCTGCCTGGCCGAAGTCATTTTCATACGAAACTGTCTGGCCGAAGTTAAAGCTGCCGAAGACGATCCTGGCCGAAGTCATTTCCATACGGAGTTGTCCGGCCGAAGTCAATTCTATATGAAGCCAGAAGACGACGCGGCCGAAGTCATTTCCATACGGAGCTGTCCGGCCGAAGTCCATTCTATACGAAGCCAGAAGACGACGCGGCCGAAGTCATTTCTATACGAAGACAATAAGTCCATCTTCGGCCTACAACGATGCAAAGGCCCACGAAGTCAAGCCGACTTGCTAAAACAAAAATCCCGAAGGTTTAGGAAGTTTTACTTATCTCTTTAGGATTGACCTGGCCGACTCAAACTAGTATATATATCTATGTACATCCTTTGAAAAAGGGATCCGCAATTTACTTAGCAAAATCCTAGACTTTTGCTCTCAAACTCTTGTACGAGAAAGCTTTTCGAAACAGCTTAATAAAAACCATATTTAGATCTTCGCTTGCTTGGTTCATCTGCAGAAATTTCATCCCTCTTAACAAACCTCCGACAAATCTAATTGTGTTGATTTCGACTCCCACATTGATTCATCTCACGCCTAAAAGAAAAGGAGTCGAGCTAAAAGACTTAAAACAAGCACTTTATCGGAGGCAACCACCAGTTATAAACATCTCTAAAACATAATACTAAACCCACCAGTTAGTACATAAACATCTCTAAAACATAATACTGAACCCACCAGTTAGTACGAAATTTTAAACATGTTTTATCGTTAAAAAACGGGGATATAAGTCGGAACACCGCAAACCCTAAAACTGACAACCATACGTTTCCTAACACGATTATCCGCAACATATCACATCAAAGCGCAACAAAACAAACACGCAAATAATAACATAAGCAAGCAAATAATCCAACGGATGAAAGCTGTCGCGCCAAAAGACGGCAATCATTACAAAAACTTAAAGCCATAATACATAGTAAAAAAACTAATTGGATAAAGCCATCCAGGCACTTGTGTTCAAAATACCAAAGAAAAGGTTCGAATCAAAGAAATTAGAATGAGAAAGATCATTGGGGAGGCTCCGGCTCGCAGGTCATTTCGTTGGCAAGATTGGCGACTCCAGGTGTGCCGACATTTGAACCCGCGAAGTCTGTAACTCCGGCTGTTGCCGCTGCACTCTCTGTTGGTTTGTTCCCAAGGAGGGTGTCCATAGAGTTAAAGGAGACCGGTGAAAGTGTTAAATCTTTCTTCAGCTCGGCTTCGATCCTTTCAAACTCCTCATTTTCACCAGCCAAGTCAACTCTCCATTCTGCCAACTTCATCGCCTCGAAGTCCAGAGTTGGCGCGTCTTCCTTCTACAGAATCTCAAGTAACTGGAGATTGCTGTCAACCTGAGCAAGACCGAGCTCCTTCTCTTTCACCCCTTTCAGTTCGACAACGCATTTCTCAATCTTGGCAAGCCTCTCCTGGAACTTTTCCGCCATCTCCCGCCTCGCCGCCTTCTGGGCTTTCTTTATGTTTGATTCATGCAGGGCGTCAGCAGCAGCGAGCTGTCTTTTCAGAGATTCGATCTCAACAGCTTTCTTTTGCTTGGAATGATCCAACCTCATAGCCAAGTCGCCAGCCTTGTTCCACTCATCTTTGAGGAACATTTTTTCCCTCTCAAGGGCTTAAATCCGAGCCGAAGCAGTTGCCAGCTCGTCGGCATGTTTACTCTCTAGCTCGGCAACCTTGCTCTTGAAGAAGGATGCGTCCTTTCGGACATCTTCGATTAGGCGCCTGTCCTTTCGCACATCTTGCTCGAAGGCGGCAACGATCTTATTGATGGATGCGATGAAGTGACCAAAGAGATAAATATTATTAGTACTTGGTATTTTTATTTAGCAAAATATGTAATATCCAAACATACCTTGGGGCCTCGGAGCGACATATCGGTGTACAGATCACCATGAGACAGCATATCGAGGGGCGGTAGCCTATCTCCCGAGCAGCAAACCTTTGAGAAGAGAGTTGTCGAGGCGGCCTCGTCATTACATATTAGCTCGGATCCTTTGTGTCGAAATGACATTAGCGCCGGCTCGGTAGAATCAGGATTGACAGGCTTTTGGCGCCTCATCTTCTCTTGTTTTTCCTTAACCTTTTCCTTGTCAGCTTCAGAAGTGGAACACTTACTGGTAGTCAATCTCTTGCCCTTGTTGTGTTGAGATATTGTCGAATTAGAAGGTCTAGCAACCGAAACGAGAGCTGAAACCACTTCCCTTGCCTCGGCATCAAGAATTGGAGGCTCGGAAAGAGTTGTTTGCTCTATCTCGGCATCAATCTGGCCAATCACCGCAGGGTTTGGCTCGGTGATTTTTTCAGCCCCATCAGCGGCTCGGCTAGCAGTTTCTTTAGCTTTCTCCTTCAAAGCTTGTTTATCACGGATCGTCGGTTTCTTCCCCATAGTTTTTTCCTAAAATTTTTGAGATAGAGGTTCAGATTCCGAGCTGTCAGATACTTCAACGCTGGCAAAGATGGCTTGGGCTTTCTCGACTTTCTTCAGGGAAAAATGATTTTCCCAATGGCACTTTCCCGCAGCAAGTGTGTTCTGAAGTGTAGCGTATCCTCTGGGAAATGTGAGAGAATCTGCCGCACTGCAAAAACAAAGAAGAATGATTGGTCATCTCGCTACAAGATAAAAACCTGATCGATCTTCTGAAAAGTCTACGGCTCGCCCACCAATAGTTCCCCAATCCGTTTTGACATGGCGGATGCATCCGGCCTCTACCGTGGCATCATTAAGAGGAACAAAGAAAAAGTAGCTCCCCCAGTTGCTGTCTTTGCTTCGGAAGCCTTCAATAATCTTCCTCTGCTTCTTACTAGAAACATAATAGCAGGCTTTGGGGTTTTTAATCTTCCAAAATTCAAGGAACTGCCGAAGATGGGAAACACGAACAGTCACGTCATATTCGTAGCTTCGAACCAGAATCCCAACCAAGTGACGCATTCCCCGAGGAGGAATTTGGCTCGGTGCTAATCCATGATTGGATAGAAAACAGATGATCAATCCAGGAATAGGAAACCACAACAGACTTTGGTAAAAGAAACTCTCAGAGAGAGTAAAATGCCCAGGTGGCGGAGCCTCGGCTCGGTCTGTCGAAGCAGGGACAATCAAGTCAACATCTTCTGAAATGTTAAATCGATGCCTCAATGCTTCCAAGGATTCTGCAGTGCACAAAGACGAACTAGGTGGGTCGGCTCGTCTCTTAGGAGCTTTCTTCTTTCTGGGTTTTTTCCTCGTCGATGTGCTAGCTTGTTGGCTTGCAAACAACCTCTCCAACCGTACCTTTTCGGCCTCATCAAGACTATACTCCGTTGGCTCGGCTTTGATTTCTTCAATGGCTTTCTGTATCAAGTTTGCCTTGGCATCTGCCTCGGCATCGAAAGCATCATCAACCAAAGACGGGACATCAATCTGAAGCCGACCCAGCTGAGAACCAGGCTCAATTGGTTCGGTAACCTGAGGATACATCACCATCTTTTGAACTAACAGTGAAGCAGAGTTTGTCGAACCAACAAAATCTTCTAGCTCAGCAGTATGCGACATCAAAGATCTTGGCTCGGAAATACACCCGATACTTAGCAAAAAAAATTGAAGAAAAATCTTGGTTCGGAGACACAAAAGATCTGGGCAACACCGCGATCCAGATAACGATGGATCGGGAAATTTATCAACCCACCGCAGGTGTATGAAGATGGATCGGAAAATGCAAGGAGTCGTCGGAGGAATTCAAAGATGGATCGAATAAATTAAGGAACCACCGAGCCATGTTGTGGGAGTCAAAACTCGCACAACTAAATTTGGTAAGGGAAATTTAGGGATTCGGAAAACATCTTTGAAAAGAAACACAAGAACAGAGATCCAAAGATGGTGTCTTTGTTCAAGCTATCTGCAGAGAAAGTAACAAGTGTTTTGCTAGGTAAAATTGCTGATCCGTCTTTCAAATCGGTATATGTCTATTATACAAAAATAAGTCGGTTATGCCTTTTTCTAAAGGATAAAGGCCATTCGTGTGGTTGTGACTCGAACGGATGAGGATTGGTTCGAATGATGCAGAAATGATGCGGAAGATGAACGAATGAGTGATGGATCGATTTGTACTTCTAAGAGAGATGTAAATCTCTTAGACTACGAGACTGGATCCTATCTTAGATATACGCACTAAGACAAGAACAAGTTGAGAAATGAATCTCGTTTTTGATCAAACAATTTAGGGAGATTTTTAAAAGAAGAGTTTGATGATTTTTATTGAAGAGAAAAGAGGGATATATAGGACCTTGGCCACGTCCAAGGTCATCATTACACATGGGGAATGACAAACATTAAAGACATTTGACCAAGAAGTTTGAAAGACAAAAACAAAAATAAAGGGATAAAAATGGAGAAGGCTCGCTTGGTGAGAATCGAACCCAAGACCTCCGAGTCTTCTAGCATTGCCGATGATGAGGATTATGATTAAGTGTGTGAACCTCGCCTCATTAAAAACCTTGCTGGAAAACCCATTGGGACAAAACCGAGCGAAGGGAAAAAGAGTGCGCATCACACACCTCTCATCACCGACCCTTAAGCCACTTGAATCACGACCAATGTGATCGGACAAGTGCTTGGCTCAAGGTCGCTCTTAATATGGTGAAGTAGAGAGTTGACGGATTGGTTAAGTTGTCTCATCCTCGACCTTGTCATTGGCCCAACCGGAATGTTCAAAGACGTAGCCTCGAAAAGTGGTTAAGTTGTCTCATCCTCGACCTTGTCATTGGCCCAACCGGAATGTTCAAAGACGTAGCCTCGAAAAGGTCCTCCGCAGCTACGAGCTGCTCCTCGGCTACGAGCTTGTCCTTAGTCCTTTGTCCTACATCTTCTTGTCCCGAACCTCCATGCTCTGAGCTTGCCATGATCTCATCATCCTCTCCCACTTGAAAAGGATTTGACCTCAAATCCGCTTCATCTGCACAAAAAGGAATAAGATCAGAAACATTGAAGCTTTCGCTAACCTTATACTTACCTTGGAGATCGAGTTGGTAGGCGTTGTTGTTGATCCGTTTGAGAACTTTGAATGGTCCGTCAATTCACGGCATCAACTTAGACTTTCTTTCCTCTGGAAAACGCTCCTTTCTAAGGTGGATCCAAACTTGGTCTCCTTCGTCAAAGACAACTTTTTTTCGGCCCTTGTTTGCATACTTCTCGTAAAGTTTCGTCCGGGCCTCTATGTTTTCTCTAGCCTTCTTGTGGACCTGTTTAACCAAATCGGCTTTCTTTTTGCCGTCTAGACTTGTTCTTTCACTCAAAGGCAAAGGCATTAGACCCAAAGGCGAAATAGGATTAAAACCGTAAAAAATTTCAAAAGGAGAGAACTTAGTAGCGGAATGCATCGAATGATTATATGCAAATTCTACATGCGGCAAGCAATCCTCCCAAGTTCTAAGATTCTTTTTAATCAAGACTCTTAATAATGTAGACAATGTTCGATTAACAACTTCAGTTTGACCATCGGTTTGCGGATGACAGGTAGTAGAGAAAAGCAACTTAGTTCCTAGTTTTGACCACAAAGTTTTCCAAAAATAACTTAGGAATTTAGTGTCTCTATCCGAAAATATGGTCCTAGGCATGCCATGCAAACGAACGATTTCCTTAAAGAACATATCGGCTATATGAGATGCATCATCGATTTTATGACATGGAATGAAATGTGCCATTTTAGAGAATCTATCAACAACCACAAACACAGAATCTCTACCGTTTCTAGTCCTAGGCAATCCTATAACAAATTCCATAGAAATATCAGTCCACGGATGCAAAGGAATGGGTAAAGGAGTATACAAACCGTTCGGTTGGACCTTAGACTTAGCCTTTTTACAAGTAGCACATCGTTCGCAAAGTCTCTCAACATCTCTTTTCATATGTGGCCAGTGAAAGTGATCTTGCATCACTTTAAGGGTTTTAGCCACGCCAAAGTGTCCCACCAAGCCTCCTCCGTGAGCTTCCCTTAGAAACAAACTTCTCAAAGAAGAGTGAGGTACACAAAGTCTATTTTCATAAAACAAATAACCATCAAAGCGATAGTATTTTCCGAAGGCAAATTTCTCACAAGATTGAAATATCTTACCAAAATCGGAGTCGTTGGCATAAAGATCTTTGATTTGTTCAAATCCCAACAATCTTGCATCTAAAGAGTTAAGTAAGACATACCTTCGACATAATGCGTCGGCTACAACATTATCTTTACCTTTTTTGTACTTGATCACGTATTGAAAGGTTTCAATGAACTCGACCCATCGGGCATGACGCTTGTTGAGCTTTTGTTGGCCTTTGAGATGTTTTAATGACTCATGATCGGTGTGGATCACGAACTCCTTAGGCCATAGATAATGTTGCCAAGTTTGTAAAGCTCTCACCAAAGCGTATAACTCTTTGTCGTATGTCGGGTAGTTAAGCGTAGCTCCACCTAGCTTCTCGCTAAAGAAAGAAATTGGCTTGTGATCCTGCATCAAAACAGCACCAATACCTAGGCCAGAGGCATCACACTCAATCTCAAAAGTTTTCATAAAATCAGGAAGTATTAAAACGGGAGAGTTAGTGAGCTTCTCTTTCAAGGCTTGGAATGCCTCTTCTTGTGTGGCTTCCCATTTGAAACCAACGTCCTTTTTGATTACTTCCGTAAGCGGGGCAGCAATGGTGCTAAAGTCCTTGACAAAACGTCGGTAAAAACCCGCTAGACCGTGAAAGCTCCTAACTTCACTTACGTTCTTCGGACTTGGCCAATCTCGAATCGCTTTGACCTTCTCCTCGTCAACCTTAATGCCATCTGTGCTTACAACAAAGCCTAGAAAAACAAGATTATCCGTGCAAAATGTGCATTTCTTACGGTTGGCATAAAGCTTTTCCTTCCTAAGCAAGTCTAGAACCGTTTTAAGATGCATGACATGATCATCTAGATTCTTAGAGTAAATCAAAATGTCATCAAAATAAACCACAACGAATACTCCTATATGCTTCCTAAGAATATGATTCATTAACCTCATGAAAGTACTAGGTGCATTCGTTAATCGAAACGGCATGACTAACCATTCATATAAACCTTGTTTCATTTTAAATGCCGTTTTCCATTCATCACCTTCCTTCATCCGGATTTGGTGATAACCACTCTTAAGATCTATCTTAGAGAATATGCTAGAACCATGCAACTCATCAAGCATATCATCAAGTCTAGGGATAGGATGGCGATACTTAACCGTAATGTTGTTGATGGCACGGCAATCAATGCACATGCGCCAACTTCCATCCTTTTTCGGTACAAGTAACACCGGAACAGCACATGGACTCATGCTCTCATGGATGTGTCCCTTGTCCATAAGCTCGTTCACTTGATTCTCAAGTTCCTTTGTTTCCACCGGATTGGTTCGATAGGCAGGCCGATTAGGAAGAGCGGCCCCGGGCACAAAATCAATTTGGTGCTCGATCCCTCGGATTGGTGGCAAACCTATAGGGCTGTTTTCTGGAAAAACATCTTGATATTCCTGTAAAAGAGACTTGATAATACTTGGCAGCGCCAGTTCGGGGTTAGTTGAACAAGTAAGTGTTTCTTTAAAAACAAATAGTAAACTGTTTTTAGAACTTCCCTTTTTCTTGGCAACGGTTGGATCGGTGGATTTGGTGGAGTTCTTTTTCATACTCAGCTGATCAAGGTACACTTCATGCGGAGTCATAGGAGCTATGATAGTTTTTCGGCCCAAATGCTCAAAAGTATGGCGGTTAGTGAACCCATCATGGACTACCTTTCGGTCCGATTGCCAAGGTCGACCAAGTAGAAGGTGACTCGCACTCATTGGTAGAACATCACACAAAACCTCATCCTCGTACTTGCCGATCGAAAATGGGACCTTAACTTGCTCGTTGACGGTCATTTCACCAGAATCGTTGAGCCATTGAAGCGAATATGGCTTCGGATGCTTATGTGTTTCCAAGCCGATCTTCTCAACCATGGTCCTACTGGCCACGTTAGTACAGCTACCACCATCTATGATCAAGCTACAAACCTTGCCTTTAACCAAGCATCGCGAATGAAAAAGGTTTTCTCGTTGTGCTTGTTCTTCGGTTACAGTCAAGACACTTAACGATCGTCTTGCTACGAGTAACTCCCCTTTAGCCGCGGTCTCTATACCCTCATCGGCTGAAGTATCACCCACTGATTTCTCCTCTTCGGACTCAACCTCTCCATTATCCCTAATGATCATAACCCGTTTGTTTGAATACTCGCTAGCATAGTGCCCAAGTCCTTGGCACTTGTAACATCGGATATCTCTAGCCCTCAATACTTCCTTGGCCTTTCCTTTGAAGTCGTGTTCCACCGGTTTCGACTTGGTAAAGGGTTTTGAATCCTTTTGGAAAACGGTCTTCTCTTCTTTGTGATAACTAGATCGGCTCGAATTAAACCCGGTCTTGCCTGAACCGTATTTTGTCTTATAGCTTCTCCTCTTTATTTGTGTCTCAAACATCACGACTTTGTGAAGCATCTCCTCAAGCTCCACATAATGTTGCATTTCCAATCGGTCTTGGATGTCGCGGTTGAGACCTCCCATGAACCGAGACATAATAGCTTCACCCTCTTCACGGACATCGGCTCTCAACATCAAGGTTTCCATTTCCTTGAAGTATTCTTCTACGGACCTACTGCCTTGAACCAAGTCTCGTAACCGTTGGTGTAGCTCTCGTTGGTAGTGGCTCGGCACAAATCTCTTTCGCATGATGGCTTTCATTTGGTTCCAAGTCTCGATGGGATAATCACCGACACGTCTGCTAGTGGTCACAAGTTGATCCCACCAACTTAAAGCGTAATCGTAAAACTCGGTTGCGGCGATTCTAACTTTGGTGTCCTCGGTGCACTCTCGGCATATGAACACTAGCTCTATCTTTGTCTCCCAATCCAAGTATGCTTCCAGATTATTAGTTCCATGGAATGGAGGGATATTGAATTTCAACCCACCAAAAGCATCTCGCGGTGGCGGTCTCTCTCGCATTTGCCTTCGCCTCCTTTGGCTACTGTTAGAAGCATGACTGTAATGGTCATGTGCTGCTGCTGCACCATCAATCCTTTGTTCCCTTGGTGCCCTTTCTGGTGGCTGATTTAGAACGGGACCCGGAGCAATCCGGTTCAATTGCAATGCTCCAAGCTTCTCTTTGATGATCCTAGCCACGGTTGCTTCAATTGATTCCAACATCTTCTTCTTGTCTACTTTTGAAACGGATGACTCTTCTACAGAGCTCGACATGGTACCTGAAAAAGGAAAAGGATCTAACAAGTAAGAAGTCCTTTTGAAAGTTGTAACTAGTTAAACACAAAAAGATGAACAGTTTTGACACGAGTGGAAGAACAGTCGCGAAAAATTATCAAATCGTATCACAAAATTCCGGAAACACTTTTAGAAAATACTAGACTCAATATAGGTTCAGATTCAAGTGAAATCACAATTTTACGATGAGCCAATTATTTATGATAAAGTTTGCAAAATCCCAGAAAAATGAAGAAATACGATAAAAATCCAGAAAATGAAGAACACGAGATTTTTAGCAAGGAACAACACAACCTTTACACGAAGTGGCTCTGATACCACTTGATAGACTCCTCGTAAGGATCTATGCCCAAAAACTCCCTTCGTGTGGTTGTGGCTCGAACGGATGAGGATTGGTTCGAATGATGCGGAAATGATGCGGAAGATGAACGAATGAGTGATTGATCGATTTGTACTTCTAAGAGAGATGTAAATCTCTTAGACTACGAGACTGGATCCTATCTTAGATATACGCACTAAGACAAGAACAAGTTGAGAAATGAATCTCGTTTTTGATCAAACAATTTAGAGAGATTTTTAAAAGAAAAGTTTGATGATTTTTATTGAAGAGAAAAGAGGGATATATAGGACCTTGGCCACGTCCAAGGTCATCATTACACATGGGGAATGACAAACATTAAAGACATTTGACCAAGAAGTTTGAAAGACAAAAACGAAAATAAAGGGATAAAAATGGAGAAGGCTCGCTTGGTGAGAATCGAACCCAAGACCTCCGAGTCTTCTAGCGTTGCCGATGTTGAGGATTATGATTAAGTGTGTGAACCTCGCCTCATTAAAAACCTTGCCGGAAAATCCATTGGGACAAAACCGAGCGAAGGGAAAAAGAGTGCGCATCACACACCTCTCATCACCGACCCTTAAGCCACTTGAATCACGACCAATGTGATCGGACAAGTGCTTGGCTCAAGGTCGCTCTTAATATGGTGAAGTAGAGAGTTGACGGATTGGTTAAGTTGTCTCATCCTCGACCTTGTCATTGGCCCAACCGGAATGTTCAAAGACGTAGCCTCGAAAAGTGGTTAAGTTGTCTCATCCTCGACCTTGTCATTGGCCCAACCGGAATGTTCAAAGACGTAGCCTCGAAATGGTCCTCCGCGGCTACGAGCTGCTCCTCGGCTACGAGCAAGCTCGGACTAAGGACTAAGGATAAGCTCGTAGCCGAGGAGCAGCTCGTAGCCGCGGAGGACCTTTTCGAGGCTACGTCTTTGAACATTCCGGTTGGGCCGATGACAAGGTCGAGGACGAGACAACTTAACCAATCCGTCAACTCTCTACTTCACCATATTAAGAGCGACCTTGAGCCAAGCACTTGTCCGATCACATTGGTCGTGATTCAAGTGGCTTAAGGGTCGGTGATGAGAGGTGTGTGATGCGCACTCTTTTTCCCTTCGCTCGGTTTTGTCCCAATGGGTTTTCCGGCAAGGTTTTTAATGAGGCGAGGTTCACACACTTAATCATAATCCTCATCATCGGCAACGCTAGAAGACTCGGAGGTCTTGGGTTCGATTCTCACCAAGCGAGCCTTCTCCATTTTTATCCCTTTATTTTTGTTTTTGTCTTTCAAACTTCTTGGTCAAATATCTTTAATGACCTTGGACGTGGCCAAGGTCTTACATAAACCCTCTTTCTCTTCAATAAAAATCATCAAACTTTTCTTTTAAAAATCTCTCAAAATTGTTTGATCAAAAACGAGATTCACTTCTCAACTTGTTCTTGTCTTAGTGTGTATATCTAAGATAGGATCCAGCCTCGTAGTCTAAGAGATTTACATCTCTCTTGGAAGTACAAATCGATCCATCACTCATTCGTTCATCTTCAAAGTCCGTTCATCTTCCGCATCATTTCCGCATCCTTTGAACCAATCATCATCCGTTCGAGTCACAACCACACGAAGGGGATTTTTAGGCATAGATCCTTATGAGGAGTCTATCAAGTGGTATCAGAGCCACTTCCTGTAAAGGTTGTGTTGTTCCTTGCTAAAAATCTCGTGTTCTTCATTTTCTGGATTTTTATCGTATTTCTTCATTTTTCTGGGATTTTGCAAACTTTATCATAAATAATTGGCTCATTGTAAAATTATGATTTCACTTGAATCTGAACCTAGATTGAGTCTAGTATTTTTTTAAAGTGTTTCTGGAATTTTGTGATACGATTTGATAATTTTTCGAGACTGTTCTTCTACTCGTGTCAAAACTGTTCATCTTCTTGTGTTTAACTAGTTACAACTTTCAAAAGGACTTCTTACTTGTTAGATCCTTTTCCTTTTTCAGGTACCATGTCGAGCTCTGTAGAAGAGTCATCCGATTCAAAAGGGGACAAGAAGAAGATGTTGGAATCAATTGAAGCAACCGTGGCTAGGATCATCGAAGAGAAGCTTGGAGCGTTGCAATTGAACCGGGTTGCTCCGGGTCCTGTTCTAAATCAGCCACAAGAAAGGGCACCAAGGGAACAACGGATTGATGGTGCAGCAGCAGTACATTACTACTCTAGTCATGCTTCTAACAGTAGCCAAAGGAGGCGAAGGCAAACGCGAGAGAGACCGCCACCGCGAGATGCTTTTGGTGGGTTAAAAATCAATATCCCTCCATTCCATGGAACCAATAATCCGGAAGCATACTTGGATTGGGAGACAAAGATCGAGCTAGTGTTCATATGCCGAGAATGCACCGAGGACACCAAAGTTAGAATCACCGCAACCGAGTTTTACGATTACGCTTTGAGTTAGTGGGATCAACTTGTGACCACTAGGAGACGTGTCGGTGATTATCCTATCGAGACTTGGAACCAAATGAAAGCCATCATGCGAAAGAGATTTGTGCCGAGTCACTACCAACGAGAGCTACACCAACGCTTACGAGACTTGGTTCAAGGCAGCAGGTCCGTAGAAGAATACTTCAAGGAAATGGAAACCTTGATGTTGAGAGCCGATGTTCGTGAAGAGGGTGAAGCTATTATGTCTCGGTTCATGGGAGGTCTCAACCGCGACATCCAAGAACGATTGGAAACGCAACATTATGTGGAGCTTGAGGAGATGCTTCACAAAGCCGTGATGTTTGAGACACAAATAAAGAGGAGAAGCTTTAAGACAAGTTACGGTTCAGGCAAGACCGGGTTTAATTCGGGCCAATCTAGTTATCACAAAGAAGAGAAGACCGTTTTTCAAAAGGATTCAAAACCCTTTACCAAGTCGAAACCGGTGGAACACGACTTCAAAGGAAAGGCCAAGGAAGTATTGAGGGCTAGAGATATCCGATGTTACAAGTGCCAAGGACTTGGGCACTATGCTAGCGAGTGTTCAAACAAACGGGTTATGATCCTTAGGGATAATGGAGAGTTTGAGTCCGAAGAGGAGAAATCAGTGGGTGATACTTCAGCCGATGAGGGTATAGAGACCACGGCTAAAGGGGAGTTACTCGTAGCAAGACGATCGTTAAGTATCTTGACCGTAACAAAGGAACAAGCGCAACGAGAGAACCTTTTCCATTCGCGATGCTTGGTTAAAGGCAAGGTTTGTAGCTTGATCATAGATGGTCGGAGCTGTACTAACATGGCCAGTCGGACCATGGTTGAGAAGATCGGCTTGGAAACACTTAAGCATCCGAAGCCGTATTCGCTTCAATGGCTCAACGATTCTGGTGAAATAACCGTCAACGAGCAAGTTAAGGTCCCATTTTCGATCGGCAAGTACAAGGATGAGGTTTTGTGTGATGTTCTACCAATGAGTGCGAGTCACCTTCTACTTGGTCGACCTTGGCAATCGGACCGAAAGGTAGTCCATGACGGGTTCACTAACCGCCATACTTTTGAGCATTTGTGCCGAAAAAACTATCTTAGCTCCTATGACTCCGCATGAAGTGTACCTGGATCAGCTGAGTATGAAAAAGAACTCCACCAAATCCACCGATCCAATCGTTGCCAAGAAAAAGGGAAGTTCTAAAAACAGTTTGCTATTTGTTTTTAAAGAAACACTTACTTGTTCAACTAACCCCGAACTGGCGCTGCCAAGTATTATCAAGTCTCTTTTACAGGAATATCAAGATGTTTTTCCAGAAAACAGTCCTATAGGTTTGCCACCAATCCGAGGGATCGAGCACCAAATTGATTTTGTGCCCGGGGCCGCTCTTCCTAATCGGCCTGCCTATCGAACCAATCCGGTTGAAACAAAGGAACTTGAGAATCAAGTGAACGAGCTTATGGACAAGGGACACATCCGTGAGAGCATGAGTCCATGTGCTGTTCCGGTGTTACTTGTGCCGAAAAAGGATGGAAGTTGGCGCATGTGCGTTGATTGCCGTGCCATCAACAACATTACGGTTAAGTATCGCCATCCTATCCCTAGACTTGATGATATGCTTGATGAGTTGCAGTGTTCTAGCATATTCTCTAAGATAGATCTTACGAGTGGTTATCACCAAATCCGGATGAAGGAAGGTGATGAATGGAAAACGGCATTTAAAACGAAACTAGGTTTATATGAATGGTTAGTCATGCCGTTTGGATTAACGAATGCACCTAGTACTTTCATGAGGTTAATGAATCATATTCTTAGGAAGCATATAGGAGTATTCGTTGTGGTTTATTTTGATGACATTTTGATTTACTCTAAGAATCTAGATGATCATGTCATGCATCTTAAAACGGTTCTAGACTTGCTTAGGAAGGAAAAGCTTTATGCCAACCGTAAGAAATGCACATTTTGCACGGATAATCTTGTTTTTCTAGGCTTTGTTGTAAGCACAGATGGCATTAAGGTTGACGAGGAGAAGGTCAAAGCGATTCGAGATTGGCCAAGTCCAAAGAACGTAAGTGAAGTTAGGAGCTTTCACGGTCTAGCGGGTTTTTACCGACGGTTTGTCAAGGACTTTAGCACCATTGTTGCCCCGCTTACGGAAGTAATCAAAAAGGACGTTGGTTTCAAATGGGAAACCGCACAAGAAGAGGCCTTCCAAGCCTTGAAAGAGAAGCTCACTAACTCTCCCGTTTTAATACTTCCTGATTTTATGAAAACTTTTGAGATTGAGTGTGATGCCTCTGGCCTAGGTATTGGTGCTGTTTTGATGCAGGATCACAAGCCAATTGCTTTCTTTAGCGAGAAGCTAGGTGGAGCTACGCTTAACTACCCGACATACGACAAAGAGTTATACGCTTTGGTGAGAGCTTTGATGGATCGGAAAATGCAAGCAGTCGTCGGAGGAATTCAAAGATGGATCGAATAAATTAAGGAACCACCGAGCCATGTTGTGGGAGTCAAAACTCGCACAACTAAATTTGGTAAGGGAAATTTAGGGATTCGGAAAACTTCTATGAAAAGAAACACAAGAACAGAGATCCAAAGATGGTGTCTTTATTCAAGCTGTTTAGAAAGCTGTCTGCAGAGAAAGTAACAAGTGTTTTGCTAGGTAAAATTGCTGATCCGTCTTTCAAAGGGGTATATGTCTATTATACAAAAATAAGTCGGCTAGGCCTTTTTCTAAAGGATAAAGGAAAACTTCCTTATTCTTCGGGATTTCCTTCCTTCTCTGGTTTGTATAAGTTGGTTCGGATGTGGGCTTCTTTCTTTGACTTGCTAACTTGGCTCACCAACCTCTTGCGGCTCGTTACCTCGGCCCAACATTATGTTGAGCTTGCTATTTCGCTGGGTCGCCAGAGATCCGGCTCGTCGCCTCCTTGTCTTTTCATTTGTCCTGTTCTGCTTGTCGTGCCACCATGATGTTTTGGCTCGTAGATGCTTCTTTCTGATGCCGAGCCAGAGGAGTTTCATTGTTGTCTCATCACCTCTTTGCCTAAATGCCTAGTCAGAGGGGTGTCATCGTTGGCTCGTCACCTCTTTCCCTTAACGCCGAGCCAGAGGAGTTTCATCGTTGTCTCGTCACCTCTTTGCCTTAACGCCTAGCCAGAGGAGTTTCATCATTGGCTCGTCACCTCTTTGCCTTAACGCCGAGCCAGAGGATTGTTGGCTCGTCACTTCTCCTCCTTTACGCCGAGCCAGAGGAGTATTGGCTCGTCGCCTCTCTTCAACGCCGAGCCAGAGAAGTATTAGCTTGTCGCCTCTCCTCAATGTCGAGCCAGAGGAGTGTTGGCTCGTCATCTCGTTGGTTTTGGTTCGCCAGTATGTTAACTTATCACCGTATGGTGGTTTGTCAGCATGTTGGCTCATCACCGTTTGTTGGTCTACCAACATGTTGGGTCGTCACCGTTTGCTGGTTCACCAACATGTTGGCTCGTCCCCGTTTGTTGGTCTGCCAACATGTTGGCTCGTCACCGTTTGTTGGTCTGCCAACATGCTGGGTCGTCACCATTTGCTGGTTCGCCAACACGTTGGCTCATCACCGTTTGTTGGTTCGCCAACATGTTGGCTCGTCACCGTTTGTTGGTCTCCCAACATGTTGGCTTGTCACCGTTTGTTGGTCTCCCAACATGTTGGCTCGCCACCGTTTGTTACCGAGCCAACACAGGCGTGTCATGTCGTCGAGCCAACACTGGCGTGTCATGTCGCTGAGCCGACATATTTTGACATGCTGCCGACCCATCCTCTCACTTGTGTTACCGAGCTATTTCGCACCACCGAAGTCGGTTAGGCCCAAGATCTTTACTTAGCCATTTTCGGTGATTAATCTTGATGGGGTGAAAATTGACCCCAACAGTTAGCCCCCCAGCTTGTTAGAGTCAGTGATGATGACGACGAGGTGAAAGTTGATAATCTCCGAGATTGGCATCCGAGACTTTCCTTATGTTGCCGAACCACTTTTGGTGGGAATACTTGTTGAGGCATTTGTTACCGAGCCAACACTAGCGTGTCATGTTGCCGAGCTGTTTTAGCTCGTGATATCACTCCAAGATGTCATGTTGCCAACCCATCTTTGGTTCAGCATTACCAGGGATTGCCTCGGCAACTGTCATTGCCACATTGTCTTGAGTTGTCTGACTGCCGAGCCGTCTTTGGTTCGGCATTGTCAGGAATTTTCTTGGCAGCTGACATTTCCGAGCCGTCTAGTTTGTCTGACTGCCGAGCAGTCTTTGGTTCGGCTTTGTCAGGAATTTTCTTGGCAGCTGACGTTTCGGAGCCGTCTAGGTTGTCTGACTGCCGAACTGTTCCAATATGCTGCCGAGCCATTTTGCTGAGTGATTTTTTTTTGGCTCGGCAGCGATATTGGAAAATAAGTTCAGATCCTTATCTCACTTCTCATAAATCATTTCTCCATATTTTCGAAAAATCAGGTAGCTCTCTTCTCTCTCTTTTTTGTTTAAGTTATTGGCTAGGTCTTTACCAATTTCTTCCCTTCCACCGCCGAAACTTGAGTTTTCCGATCCATCTTCAAACGTGGCTCCGCGATCCTTTAATTTATCCGATCCATCTTCAAGATCAACCGGCGACTTCTCGTATTTTCCGATCCATCTTCATACGTTTGCGGTGAGTATTTGAATTTTCCGATCCATCATCATCTGGGTCGCGCTGCTGCCGCGATCTTGCGTGTCTCCGAGCCAAAATTCTTCAATTTTTTGCTAAGTACCCAACGTTTTCCCGAGCCAAAAATCTTTGATGTCTCATACCGCCGAGCTGGAAGATTCTGTTGGTTCGGCGAATTCTGCTTCACTGCTTGGTCGTAAAATGGTGCTGTCTCCTCAAGTTACCGAGCCAGTCGAGCCTAATTCTCCGCTAGATCAACTACAGATTGTCGTTCCATCTTTGGTTGATGAGGCTTTTGACGCCGAGGCAGAAACCGAGGCAAACTTTATACAAAAAGCCATAGAAGAATTCAAAGCCGAACCAGAAGAATACATTCTTGACGAGGCAGAAAAGGTGCGGTTGGAAAGACTGTTTACAAGCCACCAAGCTAGCACATTTACGAGGCGAAAACAAAAGAAAAAAGCTCCTAAGAGATTACCTGACCCACCTGGTTCGTCTTTATGCACCGCTGAATTCCTAGAGGAATTGAGGCATTGATTCAATATTTCAGAAGATGTTAATCTGGTTGTTCCTGCCTCAACAGACCGAGTCGATCTCCGCTGCCTGGGCATTTCACTCTCTATGAGAGTTTCTTTTACCAGTGTCTGCTTTGGTTTCCAATTCCTGGATTGATCATCCATTTCCTGTCCAAACATGGGTTAGCACCGAGCCAAATTACTCCTCGAGAGATGCATCACTTTGTTGGGATTCTGGTTCATAGCTACGAGTGTGATGCGACCGTTCGCATCTCCCATCTTCGGCAGTTCCTCGAATTTCGAAAGATCAAAAACTCTAAAGTCTACTACATTCCTAATAAGAAGCAGAGAAAGATCATTGAAGGCTTCCGAAGCAAAGACAGTGACTGGGGGAATTATTTTTTCTTTTTTTCCTATTAATGATGCTACGGTCGAAGCCGAAAGCGTCCATTACGTCAAGACGGAGTGGGGTACTATTGGTGGGCGAGCCGTAGACTTTTCAGGAGATTTGCTAAGGTTTTATTTTGTGGCGAGCTAAATAACACTTTTTCTTCTGTGTTTTTGCAGTTCGGCAGGTTCTCCCACGTTACCCAGAAGATACGCTCACCGGAACACGCTTGCTGCCAGAAAGTACCATTGGGAAAATCATTTTTCCCTATGGAGAGTTGAAAAAGCCCGAGCCATCTTTGCCGGTGTTGAAGTATCAGACAGCTCAGAATCTAAATCTCCACCCCAAAATTTCCAAGAAAGAGCTATGGGAAAGAGACTGACGATCCGCGACAAGCAAGCTTTAAAGGAGAAGAAAGAAAAGGAAGCTGCCAGCTGAGCCGCTGATGGGGCTGAACCAATCGCCGACCCGAATCCTGATATGGTTGGTGAGATCGACGCCGGAACAAAGCGTCAAACTCTTCCTGAGCCTCCAACCCTTGATGACGATGCCAGGCAAATGGCTTTAGCTCTTGTTTCAGTTGCCAGACCATCCAGCTCGGTGATATCCCAACACAATGACGGCAGGAAAAACGTGCTACCGCCGAACCTGACAAGGAAAAAGCCAAAGAAAAACAGGAAAAAAGGAAATGCCAAAAGCCTACCGATCCAAACTCTGTCGAGCCAATGCCAGCGTCATTTAGACACGAAGATCCGAGCCTATCTGTAATAACGGGGAAGCCTCAGCGACTCTCTTCTCGCAGGTTCGCTGCTCAGGAGATAGACTGTCGCCACTTGATGTGCTATCTCACAGTGGCCTATACACTGATATGTTACTTCGAGGCACCAAGGTATGTTTGAAGATTGCATATTTTGCTAAGTAAAAAGACTAAGTACTGACTATTTCTTCCTTTGATTAGTTCATTGCGTCCATGAACAAGATAATGGCTGCCTTCGAACAAGATGTGCGAAAGGACAGGCGTCGGATCGAAGATGCCCGAAAAGATGCATCCTTCTATGAGGACAAGGTCGCCAAGCTGGAGAGCGAACATGCTGCCGAGCTGGCAACTGCTTCAGCTCGGATCGAAACCCTCGAGAAGGAGAAAGCATTTCTCAAGGACGAGTGGAACAAGGCCGTTGATTTGGCTATGAGGTTGGACCGCTCTAAGCAGAAGAAAGCCGCCGAAATCGAGTCCCTGAAAAGATAGCTCAACGCTGCCAATGCTTTGCACGAGACAAATGTTAAAAAGGCCCAGAAGGCAGTGAGGCGAGAGATGTCGGGGATGTTTCAGGAACGGCTTGCCAAGATCGAGAAGAGCAATGCCGATCTGAAGGCGGCAAAGGAGAAGGAGCTTGATCTAGCCCAGGTTGACAGCAACCTTCAGTTGCTCGAGATTCTGCAGAAAGAGGACGTGCCTGCTCTTGACTCCGAGTTGACGAAGCTGACAGGGTGGAGAGCTGATTTGGCCAACGCGGCGGATGAGTTTGAGAGGATTGAGGCCGAGTTGAAGAAAGATCTGACGCTTTCACTTGTTTCCTCAGATTATGTGGGTACTCTCCTAGGTACCGAACCAACGGAGAATGCGGCGACAACAGCCGGGATCATAGACGTTGCAGACTCGAATGTCGGCACACCCGGAGTTTTGGATCTTGCCAAGGAAATGACTGCCGAGCTGGATCCTCCCAACTGACTTTATTCTCTCTGTTTCTCTGATTCGAAACTTTTCTATGGTATTTTGGACATGTGTGCCTGGACGGCTTTATCCACTAAGTTTTTATGTATTACTTTTAAGTTTTTGTAATAGTTACCATTCGCTGGCGTGACATTTTTCATCCTTGTTCGATTTGCTTGTGTTCTCATTTGCGTATTTGTTTTGCCGCATTTTAATGTCATATGTTGCGAACCATATTGTTTAGAAAAAGTATGGTTGTCTCTGTATTGAGTGCTTTGTTGTCAGTTTAGGGCTTGCGGTGTTCCGACTTACGTTTCCATGATTTTTTGACAATGAAACATATTTAGAATCTCATACTAACTGGTAGGTTTAGTATTATGCTTCAGAGATGTTCATGACCAGTGTACCAAGAGGTGTTTACTGGGTTTAAGAGTTTACTTCGAGTTTTAAGACTTGCGAGTTTTTGACTTACGGGTCCCTCTCGAAGGTAAACTTGTAAGAATATCATTCAGGATATACCTTTCAGATATTAGACTAGGATATACCCAATCAGAACTCATATACCGCGCTACTATACCATGAGAGAGTGTTTGAGAATCCTATCCCGTATAGAGATAATGGTTAAAATCTGTAAAGGATGTGGTTGTCCATATGTTGTGGCCAGCAACAAACGAGGTGATAGAATATCCATGAAGGATGTAAAGTTTGTGACTTGCGTAGGTCGAGTGACACAAGTTTGTGTTTGAAAAAGTTTGAAGTTGTTTTTGAGAAGTGTTTTGCGAAAGGTCGGGTTTTTCAAAACATGGGAGTATACATGTATATACGTACCCACCCCCCCCCCCCTTTTTAAGGAGGGGGACAACTGAACCCGTCCGAAGATGAGCTGCCTACGTACTTTTTTCAGGGATCAAGTCGTCCTGTAGTTAATGTGAAATGTCTTAGTGGTAATACCTCTTTAGGTGCATTGCATTCCAAGATCTTGGTATCGGAACGTCAGACATGTTTGCGAGCTCGTAAACTCCTGGTCGGACTGTTTTGGTGATTTTGTAAGGTCCTTACCAGTTTGCTCCTAGTTTGCCAGCGTTTGTTTCCGCTGTGCTCTGAAATTTTTTGCGGAGAACTAGATCACCTTCTTTGAACTTGCAACTTCTAATTTTAGTGTTGTAATACTTAGCCGTCGCCTGTTGGTAATTTTGAATGCGAACCGGCGCTTGGTCTCGTTGTTCGATGACCAAGTCCAACTCGTCGAGTAACATGAGGTGATTCAGTCCCTCCTGCCCTGAAAGAAGTCTGCGGTGGACTCCAAGAAATTGGACTTCAGCTGGGATGACACATTCTGCACCGTAGACAAGGGCGAAAGGTGTTTCACCGGTTGCTTGTCACGGAGTTGTCCTGTGTGACCATAACACTCCTTCAAGTTCATCTGCCCAGCGTCCCTTCTTGGTGTCCAGGCGCTTCTTTAGACCATCAAGGATGGTCTTGTTTGCTGCTTCGGCTTGTCCGTTCCCTTGTAGAAAGCGTGGCATAGACTTGCTAAGCCGTATCTACCATTTTTGCAGAAAGCTTCGAACCTTGTTGAGATAAACTGGGAGCCGTTATCGGTGATAATTTCGTATGGAACTCCGTGTCAGCATAAGATATTTTTCCAAACAAAGTGCTCGACTTGGACGTCCTTTATATTGGCGTAAGAATCCGCCTCGACCCATTTAGAGAAGCAATCCGTCAAGACTAGCAGAAATCTCTTTTACTTAGATTTATGCAGAGGTCTGACTATGTCCATTGACCAGCGCATGAAAGGATAGGGCGCTGAGATTGATGACAATAACTCCGTTTGTTGGTGAATCATTGGGGTATGTCGCTGGTATTTTTCGCATCTAGCAGAAAACTTCTCGCAGTCTTTCACCATAGTCGGCCAATAGTAACCATGATGCTTGATCTTGATTGCCAAAACTCTTCCGCCGGAGTGGTTGCCACACGATCCACTGTGGACCTCTTCCATGATTTTCCTTGCTTTGGCGCCTTTGACACAAGCCATCAGCGGTCCTGAGAATCTCCACTTGAAAATGTTTCCGTCTAATAGAACGTATCGAGCAGCTTGAGCTCTGAGTTTTCGAGCAGCCCACTTATCTGATGGCACCTCGCCGTCCATGATGTATATGCGGATTGACCCCATCCATTCTTTGTCGCATTCGTAATCTGTTTCTGTGAGTTGTGGGTCTTCCTCCATTTCGACTGCTTCACCTTCGGCCGGAGGATCTGTTTTGGGCTCTTCCTCTATCTCGATTGTCTCATCTTTCGCCGAAGGTGACATGTTTAGGTCTTCGTCTACAGTGGTGGCACCAGCGCCCCAGGTCGTATCTTCGGCCTGGTTGGCTGTTTGGGAGCGGGTGATCGCGTTCACGGAGTCAGAGAGGTTGATGCTTAGATGTTTGATGAATTCTACTGGGATTATCTTTTTCAGGTCTGGATCGGAGGTGGATACGAGTGCTGCTAGCGCGTCTGCCAAAGTGTTTTCCCCGCGTGGTATCCGTGTCAATGTGAACTCTTCGAACTGTGCAGCCAGTTTTTTTACGATCTTCAGATAAACTTCCATTCGGTCGTCTCTGGCTGTGTACTCGCCGCTGACTTGGTTGACCACCAGCTACGAATCACAGTAGGCCTGGACATGCGAAACCTTGAGTCCACGAGCGAGTCTCATTCCTGCGATCAAAGCTTCACCACGTGCCGAGAATCCCAGGTGGACTACCTCCTCCGATCCAACCAACCGCAACCGCTGAACTGAATGCGGCAGCACAAGAAACAAACACGCAAACTGTGGACGGAACGAACCCAGTGATCGACCTGGAAGACAACCCAGAGGGCGGACACGACACGGACAACCACTTCGTAGCTGAACTCGCAGGGGCGACCCTAACTCGAGTCGAACAAAGCAGTGCCAACCTCGGCCACGATCAAGACCTTACGGAGGAAGAAGAGAACATCCTCTGGGCACAACGAGCCCAGAAGGAGGAGATAGCCGAAATTTGGGCAGGCATGGAGCGAGCTGCCGTTGAGATGAAATTTGCTCGATCTCAGATGCATAGAGCTACCAGCAAGGCTCCCAAACTCGACCGAGTGCTTGAAGAAGCACAAAACACCCCATTCACGACTCGAATTACCAAGGCAAGGGTTTCCAATCCGGGGAAGATGAAGATACCAGTTTACGAAGGAAAAATTGATCCAAAGGAGCACTTAACCGCCTTCGCAATAGCGATAGGAGGAGCAAACTTCAGAGAAGGAGAAGAGGACGCTGGTCAATGTCTCTTTTTCGTTGAGCATCTTAAAGGCCCATCTCTCCAATGGTTCTCCAGGCTAGGAAGAAACTCGATCGACAATTTCAATCAGCGTCATCGGCATTTCTCAAACATTACGCTATATTCATGCAGCGCCGAACATCTAATGCGGACCTATGGACCATGGGACAAGGACAAAACGAGACTCTACGAACTTTCATCGAACGATTCAAGTCTGTACTATCGAAAGTAGAAGGGATAAGTGACGAAGCCGCGCTGCAAGCATTGAAGAAAGCATTGTGGTTCGACTCAGATTTTCGGAAGGAGATTGCGCTAAACGCACCAACCACGATCCATGATGCATTGCATCGAGCAACGGACTTTGCCTCCAACGAAGAAGAAGTGAAGATCCTAGCCCAGAAGCACGAAAAGGAGAAATCCACGAACTATCCCCCCTCTGCTCCGAACCCGCCGAACAACAGAATGGCCAACCAAGGTTCCGGATACATCCAACACGAAGGAGGATTCCAGGGAGCCCATAACTACCAAGTTGATTTGTCAGGCTATGGGCAAGGACGAGGCCAAGGCCGAGGAAGAGGTACAAGGAGTAGCACGTGGACCAGGGGCCAAGGAACCTACGACGAAGCGGCATATTGCGAACAACACCATATCTTCGGACACTCGACTGTAAATTGCCGCATCCTAGGTTTGAAACTCGCTGCAAGACTGCGGCTGGCAAACTCAAAGGGGATATCAGCCTCAAAGACTTCGACATGGATACCAACGCCAACCACCCCGAGCAGGCGGATGAAGATCTTCCTAAGCGAGGGAGGCAGAATGACGAATCCCCACAATCTGGACCAAGAAGACGGATCAACATGATAAGAGGTGGATCTCACTATTGCTCTGATACCGTCTCATCGATTAAAGCTTTTCAACAACGCGCCGATGTCAGCGTCAACTGGTCTGCACATTCCAAGTTCCCTGACAACGTAATCTCCTTCGAAGAAAGAGAAACAGCCGGAATCGATAAACCACATGACGATCCTCTCGTGATCGAGTTGATCATCAATGGCTATGACGTAGCCCATGTGCTGGTGGATACGGGCAGCACAGTGGACATAATCTTCAAAGAAACTCTCAAAAGAATAGACATCAATCTGTCCGACATAGTGCCTACCCCTAAACCATTGACTGGATTCTCCGGAGAAACGACGATGACAATCGGAACGATCAAACTACCTGTACAAGCTGGGGGTGTCATCAAGCTCGTCGAGTTTTCGGTAGCCGATCACCCAGCAATCTACAATGTCATCATCGGAACACCTTGGTTAAATTCAATGCGCGCCGTAGCCTCGACCTACCATCTCTGCGTAAAATTCCCAACACCGAGCGGAGTCAAAACAATATTGGGAAGTCAGAAGGAGTCCCGCGTATGCTTCCTAGCTACACACAAACTCAGGAATCCTTTCACCGATCCAATAGCCAAGTCAGAACGCAAGAAGATGAAGACAGACAGGGAGCCAGTGAAAGAACTCTCCAAACTCTTACAGCAATTACAGATTGCGGAGGATCGCGAAGAAGAATCAGCTGAACAGCCCTGCGACCCCGTAATATCAGTTTGTATCGATGACGAACATCCGGAACGATGCGTAGAGATTGGATTCAGCCTCGACGAAAAAATCAAGGACGGACTGGTTTCATTCTTAAAAGAAAACGTGGACACTTTCGCATGGGGAGCAGAGGATATGCCCGTAATTGATATCGGTGTAACCAGTCATGAATTGAACGTCGACCCAACCTTCAAGCCAGTAAAGCAGAAATAGAGAAAGTTGAGTCCTGACAGAGCGAACGGAGTGAACGATGTGGGAGTCGAAATCAACACAATTAGAATTTGTCGGAGGTTTGTTAAGGGGGATGAAATTTCTGCGGATGAACCACAAACGAAGAGATCCAAAGATGGTTTTTATTAAGCTGTGTCGAAAAGCTTTCGTACAAGAGTTTGAGAGCAAAAAAGTCTAGGGTTTTTTTTTGCTAAGTAAATTGCGGATCCCTTTATCAAGAGATGTACATCGATATATATACTAGTTTGAGTCGTTCAGGTCAATCCTAAAGGGATTAGGAAAACTTCCCAATCCTTCGGGATTTCTGTTCCCGTGAGTCGGTTTGACTTCGTGGGCTTTTGTCCCAGCGCGGGCCGAAGATGGGCTTGTCGTCCTTGCATAGAAATGACTTCGGCCGCGTCGTCTTCCAGCTCCGTATAAAAATGACTTCGGCCGCGTTGTCTTCAGGTTTTGTATAGAATCAACTTCGGCCAGACAGTTTCGTATCACTTCGGCCAGACAGCTTCGTATGACTTCGGCCAGACAGTTTCGTATGACTTCGGCCGGAGAGTTTCGTACGATTTTAACTTCGGCCAAGCAGTCTCGTATGATTTTGACTTCGGCCAAGTAATCTCGTATGATTTTGACTTCGGCCAAGCAGTTTCGTATAAAAATGACTTCGGCCGAAACGAGCTCGTATCGTGCCTAAGTGGATTCGTATCATAGTCGAAGCGAGCTCGTTGGCCGAAGTGGAGCATGGCCGAAGTGGAGCTTGGCCGAAGAGGATCGTGGCCGAAGTGGATCGCGGCCGAAGTGGATCGTGGCCGAAGCGGAGCTGTCGAAGCGAAGCTGCCGACGTGGGCTGCCGAAGTGAGCTACCGAAGTGAGCTGCCGAAATGAAGCTGCCGAAGTGAGGCTGCCGAAGTGGGCTGCCGAAGTGAGGCTGCCGAAGTGGGCTGCCGAAGTGGGCTGCCGAAGTGAGGCTGCCGAAGTGGGCTGCCGAAGTGAAGCTGCCGAAGTGAGCTGCCGAAATGAAGCTGCCGAAGTGAGGCTGCCGAAGTGGGCTGCCGAAGTGAGGCTGCCGAAGTGGGCTGCCGAAGTGAGGCTGCCGAAGTGAGCTGCCGAAGTGAGCTGCCGAAGTGACTAGGCTACCGAAGCGAAGCTGCCGAAGTGAGCTGCCGAAGTCACTAGGCTGCCGAAGTGAGCTGCCGAAGTCAGGCTGCCGAAGCGAAGCTGCCGAAGTGAGCTGCCGAAGTCACTAGGCTGCCGAAGTGAGCTGCCGAAGTGAGGCTGCCGAAGTGGGCTGCCGAAGTGAGCTGCCGAAGTGAGGCTGCCGAAGTGGGCTGCCGAAGTGACTAGGCTGCCGAAGTGAGCTGCCGAAGTCAGGCTGCCGAAGTGGGCTGCCGAAGTGACTAGGCTGCCGAAGTGACTAGGCTGCCGAAGTGAGCTGCCGAAGTGAGCTGGGGGCGCCGAAGTGGGCTGCCGAAGTGAGCAGCCGAAGTGAGCTGCCGAAGTCAGGCTGCCGAAGCGAAGCTGCCGAAGTGAGCTGCCGAAGTCACTAGGCTGCCGAAGTGAGCTGCCGAAGTCAGGCTGCCGAAGTGGGCTGCCGAAGTGAGCGCCGAAGTGAGCTGCCGAAGTCAGGCTGCCGAAGGAGCTGCCGAAGTGAGCTGCCGAAGTACTAGGCTGCCGAAGTGAGCTGCCGAAGTCAGGCTGCCGAAGTGGGCTGCCGAAGTGACTAGGCTGCCGAAGTGACTAGGCTGCCGAAGTGACTAGGCTGCCGAAGTGAGCTGCCGAAGTCAGGCTGCCGAAGTGGGCTGCCGAAGTGAGTAGCCGAAGTGAGCTGCCGAAGTCAGGCTGCCGAAGCAAGCTGCCGAAGTGAGCTGCCGAAGTCACTAGGCTGCCGAAGTGAGCTGCCGAAGTCAGGCTGCCGAAGTGGGCTGCCGAAGTGAGCTGCCGAAGTGAGGCTGCCGAAGTGGGCTGCCGAAGTGACTAGGCTGCCGAAGTGAGCTGCCGAAGTCAGGCTGCCGAAGTGGGCTGCCGAAGTGACTAGGCTGCCGAAGTGACTAGGCTGCCGAAGTGACTAGGCTGCCGAAGTGAGCTGCCGAAGTCAGGCTGCCGAAGTGGGCTGCCGAAGTGAGCGCCGAAGTCAGGCTGCCGAAGCGAAGCTGCCGAAGTGAGCTGCCGAAGTCACTAGGCTGCCGAAGTGAGCTGCCGAAGTGGGCTGCCGAGTGAGCTGCCGAAGTGAGGCTGCCGAAGTGGGCTGCCGAAGTGACTAGGCTGCCGAAGTGAGCTGCCGAAGTCAGGCTGCCGAAGTGGGCTGCCGAAGTGACTAGGCTGCCGAAGTGACTAGGCTGCCGAAGTGAGCTGCCGAAGTCAGGCTGCCGAAGTGGGCTGCCGAAGTGAGCTAGGCTGCCGAAGTCAGGCTGCCGAAGTGGGCTGCCGAAGTGGGCTGCCGAAGTGACTAGGCTGCCGAAGTGAGCTGCCGAAGTCAGGCTGCCGAAGTGGACTGCCGAAGTGACTAGGCTGCCGAAGTGAGCTGCCGAAGTCAGGCTGCCGAAATGGGCTGCCGAAGTGACTAGGCTGCCGAAGTGAGCTGCGAAGTCAGGCTGCCGAAGTGGGCTGCCGAAGTGATGCTTCCTTCAAGGCTTGCCTAAGTGAAGACAAGGCTCTTGCCGATACGAGCCAAAGCTTGCCTAAGTGGAGACAAAGCTTGCCTAAGTGAAGACAAGGCTTGCCTAAGCGGAGACAAGGCTTGCCTAAGTCTCTCCTTTCTTTGCCGAAGTCTCCCTGCCAAGTGAGCTAAAGCTTGCCTAAGTGGAGACAAAGCTTGCCTAAGTGAAGACAAGGCTTGCCTAAGTGAAGACAAGGCTTGCCTAAGCGGAGACAAGGCTTGCCTAAGTCTCTCTTTTCTTTGCCGAAGTCTCCCTGCCGAAGTGAGCTAGGCTTGCCGAAGTCTCCCTTGCCGAAGTGAGCTAGGCTTGCCGAAGTTTCCTTTGCCGAAGTGACTGGGCTTGCCGAAGTCTCCCTTGCCGAAGTGAGCTAGGCTTGCCGAAGTCTCCCTTGCCGAAGTGAGCTAGGCTTGCCGAAGTCCCCCTTACCGAAGTCTTCTTTGTCGAAGTCTCTCTGCCGAAGTGAAGCTTCCTCGGCCGGAAATGGAGCTGCTTTAGCCAGAATGGCCTCTCTTGTGCTTAAGTGGACTCGTACAGAAACGACTTAGGCACAATTTCGGCCTTGTCCGATTCTTCGTATTTTCTTACTTAGCCATTTTCCCATTGATCACAGCTGGGCGGGTTTTGACCCCAACAGGGTCCCGATCCAACTTGTCACAGTTAGGGGTCCCGATCCAACTCTTCGACCATAGTTCGGGGTACCGATCCAACTCTTGCTTCGTGGTGCAGGATCCCAATCCAACTTCACAGTTAGGGACCCCGATCCAACACCTTCACGGTTAGGGACCCCGATCCAACACCTTCACGGTTAGGGATGCTAACCCAACTCTTACTCCATCGTTAAGGATCCCGATCCAACTCCTCCGTGGTTAGGGGTCCCGATCCAACTTCACAGTTAGGGACCCCGAACCAACACCTTCACGGTTAGGGATCTAGTTACCAATGCTCTTTCATACTTAGTCATTTTCAATCGTTGATTCTCAAGGAGTGAAATCTGACCCCAACATACAGCTTGGCTAATCTTGCTTTATGTCATTGTGCTTGACTTTATTTGGACATGGTGCCTGGATGGTTTTATCCATATCAACTTGTTTTGTTTGCCTTGTGGCTTTTTTTTTTGTTGTGTTGTTTCTTTGTTTCCAAAACTCGTTGCTGAATGCTTTTTATCCAAGGATAATCGATTTGTTTCACTGTATCTTGCGTTAATGTTAATGCCAACGATTCGTTTGTTGGGTTTAAGATGATCATTCCGATTCACGGATATGTTAACGAAACATATTCGCTCCGATAATGAGCATAGGTGTTTCGACCAACGATTTGTTTGTTAGGTTTTCAGATAAATATTTTGGTTTATGGATACGCTACCGTAAGCATATCCGCTCCGACAATGGACACGTAGTACTATTGCGACCAACGATTCGTTTGTTGGGTTTAGAATGAACATTTCAGTTTACGGATACACTACCGTAAGCATATCCGCTCCGACAATGGACATATAGTATTGTTATGACCAACGATTTGTTTGTTGGGTTTAAGATAAATATTTCGATTTACGGATACGCTACCGTAAGTATATCCGCTCCGACAATGGACATGTAGTACTGTTGCGACCAACGATTCATTTGTTGGGTTTTTGATGAGCATTTTGGTTTACGGATACGTTACCATAAATGTGTCCACTCCGACAATGGACATCTAGTACTATTGCGACCAATGATTCGTTTGTTGGGTTTAAGATGAACATTTCGGTTTACGGATACGCTACCGTAAGCATATCCGCTCCGGCAATGGACATAGAGGTGTAAAGGATGTAATAGTTAGCTCTGTAAAGGATGTAATAGTTCGTTGCTGTGGCCAGCAGCAACGAGAGTGAGATGAGATGTCTGTTTTGTTAAGACTTCGAGTAATCCGTAAAGGAGGCGAATGGGATGCCTATTTTTTTTAAGGCTTTAGTAATCTATGAAGGGTGTGATATGATGATTTTAGCTTAGAAAAGCTTGCGTTAAGTAGACGTATAACCTATTATAAAGGTTCGAGTATACGACTATACGTATCCACTCCCCCTATTTTTAAAGAGGGGGCAGCTGAACCCATCCGAAGATGAGCTGCCTACGTACCCTTTGCAGGGATCAAGCCGCCCTGTAGTTCATGTAAAGTAACTCAGTGATCTGTAAAACTTTGCGTTGATAGTTTGTTCCTAGGTTGCTGGTTCGGCTTGGCTCTCTTCTCCTTCGTCTTCGTGTTAAGTTCTGCTACGGGATTTCTGAGCTTATGCTCGGCCATAACACAAATTCAAGACTCCTTCTGATTTTCACGAATGGTTTGGATTCCATTAGGCGTCGGGAACTTTATGCACATGTGGTATGTTGAGGCTACGGTGCGCATCGTATTTAACCAAGGGGTTCCTATGATGACATTGTAGATTGTCGGGTGATCAGCCACCAAAAATTCCACGATTTTGGTTATTTCTCCAGCCCGAACATGTATCTTGATTGTTCCGATTGTCATTGTGGTTTCTCCGGAGAATCCAGTTAATGGTTTTGGAGTTGCCGTTACTTCGGATAGGTCGACGATCATTCTTCTGAGAGTCTCTTTGAAGATTATGTCCACCGTGCTTCCCGTGTCTACTAATACTCTGGCCACATCGCAATCGTTGATGATTAGCTCGATTATGAGAGGGTCATCGTGAGGTTTGTCGATTCCGGTAGTTTTTCTGTCTTCAAATGTGATTACGTCATTTGGGAACTTGGAAGGCGCGGACCAGTTAACGCTGACATTGGCTCGCCGTTGAAAAGTTTTAATCGACGAGACGGTGTCTGAGCAATAGTGAGATCCGCCCATTATCATATTTATTCTTCTTCTTGTCCTAACTTGCGGGGTGTCGTCATCTTGCCTCCTTCGGTTAGGAAGGTCTTCATTCACCTACTCGGAGAGGTTCGCATTGGTATCCATGTCAAAAATGCTTGAGACTAGTATCACCTTTGAGTTGCCAGCTGCCAACTTTGCAGCGAGTTTTAAGCCCAAAATACGGCAATTTACAGTCGAATGTCCGAAGATATGGTGATGTTCGCAATATGCTGTTTCATCGTAAGTCCCTTGGCCCCTGGTCCACGTGCTACTCCATGTACCTCTTCCTCGGCCTTGGCCTCGTCCTTGGCCATATCCTGACGAGTCAACTTGGTAACTATGGGCTCCTTTGAAACCTCCTTTGTGCTGGACATATTCAGAACCTTGGCTGCCCTTTTTATTGTTTGGTGTGTTCGGAGCAAAGGGAGGATAGTTCGTAGACTTCGCCTTTCCGTGCTTTTGGGCTAGGATCTTCACTTCCTCTTCGTTGGAGGCAAGTCCGTTGCTCGATGCAATGCATACTGAATTGTGGTTGGAGCGTTTAGCACAATCTCCTTTTAGAAGTCTGAGTCGAACCACAAGGCTTTCTTCAATGCTTGCAATGCGGCCTCATCACTTATCCCTTCTACTTTCGACAGTACCGACTTGAACCGCTCGATGAAAGCTCGTAACATCTCGTTTTTTCCTTGCCCCATGGTCCATAGATTTGCATCGAATGTTCGGCATTCCATCAATATAGCATAATGCTTGAGGAATGCTGATGACAGCTGATTGAAATTGTCGATCGCATTTCTCCCGAGCCTGGAGAACCAATGGAGAGCTGGTCCTTTGACGTGCTCGACGAACAAAAGGCACTGACCAGCGTCCTCTTCGCCTTCTCTGAAGTTTGCTCGTCCCATTGCTATCGCGAAGGCTGTCAGGTGTTCCTTTGGATCGGCCTTTCCTTCGTAAACCGGTATCTTCATCTTCCCTGGGTCGGAAACCTTTGCCTTCGTAATTCGAGTTGTGAACGGGGTTTTATGTGCTTCTTCAAGCACTCGATCGAGTTCTGGAGCCTTGCTGGTAGCCCTATGCATCTGAGATCGAACAGATCTCATCTCAGCGGTAGCTTGCTCCATACCAGCTCGAATTTCAGCCATCTCCTCCTTCTGAGCTTGGAAAACTGCTTTTCGTTCTTATTCGATCTGGAGGAAAACCCAGAGGATGTTCTCCTCTTCCTCGGTAAAATCTTGATCATGGCCGAGGTTGGTACCACTTTGTTTGATTCGAGTTCGGTTTGCACCTGCGAGTTCGGCTTCGCGGCGGTTATCTAAGTTGTGTTCACCCTCTGGGTTTTCCTCCAGGTTGATCACCGGATTCATTTCGTCCACAGTCTGCGTGTTTGTTTCCTGCGCCCCTGCATTCAGTTTGGCGGTTGCAGTTGGTTGGTTCGGCGGAGGTAATCCGCCTTGGGTTCTCGGCGCATGGTAAGGCATTGAGAAATAGAGGGCCGTTGGATTGAGATGTCGAAGGGGGCACCTTATTAGGTCAACTCCTTAGCCCCTACCTCGGGCTCGGCTTGCGGTCGCAAGGACCTCAAGCTTGTCGGTCACCGTTGTGTTCAGCTTATCCTGCTCCTCCGCCTTCTTGAGCAGCGTTTCTAGCATCGTCTTTATCTGAGTCAAGGCCTCCGGACTCGGCTCCAAAGCCGCGAGGACTGGTGCATCTTTCGATCCGGATCCATGACCTTCGGTATCCTCCGTGTCGTCAACTTGCCTTTCTCCGTCGTTGGTCATCTTCTTCGGATCGTTTGTACTGTGGTTCCTTGGTGTAAGAAAGTTTCAATGCCGCCCTCCTTGTAGCGCCAAATTGTGGGAGTCGAAATTAACACAATTAGATTTGTTGGAGGTTTGTTAAGAGGGATGAAATTTCTGCGTATGAACCACGGAAGCGAAGATCCAAAGATCGTTTTTATTAAGCTGTTTCGAAAAGTTTTTCGTACAAGTATTTGTATAGCAAAAAGTCTAGGGCTTTTTGCTCAGTAAATTACGGATCCTTTTTTTTCAAGAGATGTACATAGATATATATACTAGTTTGAGTCAGCCAGGTCAATCCCAAAGGGATAAGGAAAACTTCCCAATCCTTCGGGATTTCCGTCTAGCTAAGTCGGCTTGACTTCATGGGCCTTTGTATCGTTACAGGCCAAAGATGGGCTTATTAATGTCGTACAGAAATGACTTCGGTCAAACAGCTTCGTATAGAAATGACTGCGGCCAGACAGCTTCGTATGGAAATGACTTTGGCTAGACAGCTTCGTATGGAAATGACTTCGGCTAAACACCTTCGTATAGAATTGACTTCGGCCAGATAGCTTCGTATGGATATAACTTTGGCCAGATAGCTTCGTATGGAATTTACTTCGGCCAGACAGCTTTGTATCGTACCTAAGTGGATTCGTATCACGGCCGAAGTGAGCTCGTATCGTGGCCGAAGTGGAGCTGCATTGGCCGAAGTGGTCGTTGCAGAAGTGGCCTTCGGCCGAATCGGCCTTGCCGAAGTGGCCGTGCCGAAGTGGCATTGCCGAAGTGGCCGTGCCGAAGTGGCCGAAGTGGCCGAAGTGACCGTGCTAAAGTGGCCATGCCGAAGTGGCCGTGCAAAAGTGGCCTTGCCGAAGTGGCCGAAGTGACCGTGCCAAAGTGGCCGTGCCGAAGTCTCCGTTGCCAAAGTGGGCTCTCCGTGCCGAAGTGGACTCTCCGTGCCGAAGTGGACTCTCCTTGCCGAAGTGAGCTCGTATCGTGCCGAAGTGGACTCGTATCACGGCCGAAGTGGATTCATATCACGGCTGAAGTGAGCTCGTTTCATGCCTAAGTGGATTCGTATCACGGCCGAAGTGAGATTGTATCGTGCCTGTGTGGATTCGTATAGAAACGGCTTAGGCCACGACTTCGGCCTTGTGCGATTCCCCGTATTTCCATACTTAGCCATTTTCCCATTGATCACAGCTGAGTGGGTTTTGACCCCAACAACGTAGGCAGCTCGTCTTCGGATGGGTTCAGCTGCCCCACTCTTTAAAAAAGGGGGGAGGGAGTGGGTACATATACTCGTATACTCCACCTTTATAATAGGCTCTACGTCTACTTAATGCAAACTTTTTGAAGCTAAGATCATCATATCACATCCTTCACGGATTACTAAAGCCTTAACAAAAATAAGCATCCCATTCGCATCCTTTACGACTCAAAGTCTTAACTAAACAGACACCTCATCTCACTCTCGTTGTTGCTGGCCACATCAACGAACTACTACATTCTTTACGGATCTAACTATTACATCCTAGCGGATTAAAAGCACGCGCTATATAAATATCTATGTCCATTTTTGGAGTGGATATGCTTACGGTAGCGTATCCATAAACCGAAATGATCATCTTAAACCAACAAACAAATCGTTGGTCATAACAGTACTACATGTTCATTGTTGGAGTGGATTTGTTGATGGAAACTCGTCTGTAAAAAAAAATGATCATCAAAAACCCAACAAACGAATCGTTGGTCGCAACAGTACTCTATGTCCATTGTCGGAGCGGATATGCTTACGGTAGCGTATCCGTAAACCGAAATATTCATCTTAAACCCAACAAACAAATCGTTGGTCGAAACACTTATGTTCATTATCGGAGCAGATACATTTACGATAACGTATCCGTAAACCGAAATATTCATCTTAAAACCAACAAACCAATCGTTGGTATTAACATTAAAGCGAGATACAATGAAACAAATCAGTCCATCTCGGATAAAAAGCATTCGGCAACGAGATTCGGAAACAAAGAAACAACACCACAATAACAAAAGCCATATGGCAGAAACAACCAGTCAATATGAATAAAGCCATCCAGGCACCATATCTAAATAAAGTCAAACACAAACGATATAAGATGGGATGAGCCAAGCTATAGTATTTGGTACATCCTCAGTAACGGGTTCATCGGTCTTTGTCATCGGCCACCTTACCCTTGGAAGCACATCGTCGTCAGACCTCAAAGCAGGCTCGTCGGAAGATTCGGTCATCGTCCCTAATTCGGAAGCCCTCTTCAAACCAAGCGAAGAGAAACCAGGAGTACCCTATCCAGAGAAAGCACGAACCCCAACATTCGCCGCTAATGCTTCGACGGACTCATTGTCCAACATAACATTAGCCGAATCCTCAGAAATCGGCAAAACAACCAAGTCGCTCTCCAACTCGGTGACCAACCTGTCGAAGTCATCGTCGGCACCATCGTATCGAGCTTTCCATTTGTGGAGTTTCTCAACTCTGGCCTCCAACGAAGGTGGTTCGTCACCACGAAACAATGCAATGAATTCAAGATTACCATCGACTTGGGCGAGATCAACCATGTTACTTTTCGACGACCCGTCCAAGCTCTGAATCTTCTTCTAGGCTCGATCAACCTTGGCCAGGAATTTCTTTGCCATTTTATGCATCGCCATTTTCTCAGCTCGCTCCACCTTCTTGTCGATCATAGCCTTATACGAGGTTAGCAGCCATTGAAGCTCGGCAACCTGAGCATCCTGTCGAACTCGAGAAGAATCTAAGCGAAGAACCCTATCGTTGGCTCGGCCGCGCCTCTCCTTGTGAAGCTCCACCTCAGCTTCCAAATGTTCTTTATGTTTTGATGCTCTCTCCATCGCGACATCACACTCACGGTCAACTTCGCCAAGCCTAGTCTGAAGTTCATCTGCCGCTTTCCGTGCACGTTCGACTTTCCTCGCGTGATTTCGGACATCCGTCTCGTAGACAAGTGCCATTTTGTTGATGGAAGGTAGAAACTGAACGGAAAGAAAAGGTTAGATGTTACGCTTTAAAACAAAGTGATAAAAAAGGAGAAAGGAGAGTCGGCATAAAATACCTTAGACCACGAAGAGACATATCGGCATAGGACTTGCTCCAAACCAGAGTATCGGGAGGAGAGAAGCAATCCCCCGTAGAAAGAATTTTCAAGAAAAGAGTAGCCGACACCGATGCATCATCGCAAACCTCTCAGAAGCAAACGGCAAAGATACGGGCTCCGAAGGTGGCTCGTGCTAGGCAGTGTCGCGAGTTGGAGCATTACGCCTTTTACATTTAGGGACATCCTCCTTAGGAGGACCTTTCCCTTTATCGGCCTTTGTCACGGCACGCCTCCGGGCTGGCTTCACCTATTTTTCTTCCTCGCTCGTGTCCACGGCCTTGCCACTTCTGCGCCAAATCGGAGATGAGTTTGGGTGCCTAAGACGCAACACGATCTCTCTTGCTTTGGGAACGGACGGAGCCAACAAGGACGCCTCTTCGGCCAGATCGGCCGCGGGAAAAGCACCGCCAACACTTGGAGTTGGGGGTTCAGCGGAAACTTCAGTTTGGCTAGTCTCCACTTGCTGTGTCTTTTCGCGGGCTTCGGCTTCCATTCGTTCACGAACCGTTGCTCGTTTTCCCATGGCGTTCCTTGCGTCACTAGAAGAAGACGGCGAACTCGATTTGGAGAATGATAACCGAAGTGTCGAGTTCGTGCTTTCTCTACTGGAAGTAAAATCTCTTTTCCAATCACACTCACCGGAAGCAAGAGTCTCGCAAAGTGAAATTATGTCTGGAGGACACGTCGGGATCAGATTGGGAACTGCAAAACCAACAAACAAAGCAAAGGATCACAATATATTTGACAAAGCAGAAACATTTATAAAGCTACGGATCGGCTACCGATTTCCCTCCATCTGGTCCTAATCTTCTTAGTCCAATCGGCACCAACCAAAGCTTCGGAGATGGGCACGAAGAAAAAGTAGTCTTACGGTGGACCTTATTCGAGATGGAGTAGAGAAACTTATCCTTGGAACGAAATCTTCGAATGGATAGAAAGTTCAACAAGTGATCCACGGTAACCTCCTCGCCGCACTCCAAACTACAAACCGAAATTCCAACCAAGTGCCGAACACCCCGAGGGTCTATTTGCGCCAAAGCCAGCCTATGCTTCCATAGATATTCAAGAATGACCCTTGGTATTGGAAACCAGAGAAAGCACATGTAGAAGCAATTTTCGTACAAGGTGAAACATCCCTTGGGAGGTTCATCGTCTCGATCTAACGGTGATGGAAGGATAAGCTCAATCTCTTCGGAGACATTGAACCAAAGCCTTAGACTCTCCAAAGATTATGCAGTAGAAAAGGTAGACCCCGGAGGATCGGGCACCTCACGCTTGGATCAACTCTTAGAGGCACGTCGCTTTGAAGAACACGCTTGGAGACTCACGTCTTGCCTCATCCTAGAAAAATCAAAACTCCAGTTCTCCGATTCGATTTTTACTTCGAAGGGATTCTCCATCTCGTCAGTCAAAAGGGCCACTTCGGCAATAAGGACTTTGGCAGAAAACAAGGGACTTCGGCAAAGGAGTGTCTTCGGCCAAAGGGCCACTTCGGCAAAGGGAAAGACACTTCGGCAAAAATAAATCTTCGGCAAAAAGTGTCTTCGGCCAAAGGGCCACTTCGGCGGAAAAAAAAAAGAAAAAAGAAAAAAAAAATTTATCTTCGGCAAAGGGCTTCGGTGGAAACAAAGAAAAAGAAAAAAAAAATTTATTTTCGGCAACACGAGATCACTTCGGCAAGGGAGAGGTCTTCGGCAAAAAAAAAAAAATTTCGGCAAAAATACGAGACTACTTCGGCAGAGAAGGAGTCTTCGGCCAAGGGCAAAGTCAATTAGGCAAACCCATGATCGGCAAAGTCACTTAGGCAAACCCAAGGCCGGTTCGACAAAGAGTAAGCTCGGCGGCCACCGGCGAGAGAGACAAAAAAACCCTTAAAAAAAACCTTTAAATGAAGGAGAGAGAAGGGAGAAAGGAAGTTATCTTATGTTCTTGAAGATTTGTGAGGAGTGAAGAGTGAGGGAGAAATGAGGAGGAGTGATGTCATCATGCATTAGAAATCGTGCCAAGACATAGTTGCATGAAGAAGTTTCTACTAGGTATGAAATTACCGATCTGAAGACAGAGAACCTGATGGAATATCAAATGCAATGGACTCGGCATCACGACGGTTCGGCTCGTACCAATTGAGATGATGCATTGATCCCAGCTTAGACTTCCTTTACCTCGGCACTATCATAACTGAAACTACCGAGTTGGGGGGCTAACTGTTGGGGTCAGAATCCACCCAGCTGAGATAAATGGAAAATGACTAAGAATAGAAATACAAGGAATCCGATAAGGCCGAAGTCATGGCCGAAGTCGCGGCCAAAGTTGCGTCCGAAGTCGCAGCCGAAGTCGTGGCCGAAGTCAATTTCATACGAAGCCAATTCTATATGAAGTCGTGGCCGAAGCCATTTCTATACGAAGATAATGTGGCCAAAGTCAATTCTATACGAAGCCATTTCTATACGAAGACAATGTGGCCGAAGACAATGTGGCCGAAGCCAATTCTATACGAAGCCAATTCTATACGAAGCCAATTCTATACGAAGCCAATTCTATACGAAGTCATGGCCGAGGCCAATTCTATACGAAGCCATGGCCGAAGTCGATTCTATAAAAAGTCAATTCTGTACGAAACCAATTCTATACGAAGTCATGGCCGAAGCCAATTCTATACGAAGCCATGGCCAAAGTCGATTATATACGAAGTCATGGCCAAAGTCGATTCTATACGAAGTCGCGGCCAACGCCAATACGGCCGAAATCATGGCCGAAGTCAATACGACCGAAGTCGTCGAAGTTACCCCAATCCTGGCATAGGCAATGGGCCGAGCAGAATACACAAACATGCGGGCCGAAGCAACAAGTCCATCTTCGGCCGATGTCAAGACGAAGGCCCATGAAGCCAAGCCAACTTAGCTAAACGAAAATCTCGAAGGATTAGGAATTTTTTCTTATCTCTTTGGAATTGGTCTGGCCGACTCAAAGTAGTATATATATCTATGTACATCTCTTGAAAAAGGGATCCGCAATTTACTTAGCAAAACCCTAGAATTTTTGCTCTCAAACTCTTGTACGCAAATTTTTTTCGAAACAGCTTAAAGAAACCATCTTTGGATCTTCGTTTTTGTGGTTATACGAAAAAGTTTCGGATCCCTTAAAAGTTTCGTGACAAATCTAATTGTGTTGATTTTGACTCTCACATCAGTTATGAATGCGGTCTTTTCTCTGTCGTCGGAATTCATCAGGATTTTGTTGAATCCTAAGAACGCATCCATGAATGAGAGGAGTTTGTTTCTTGCCGTCTCTTCTACTAACCGGTCAATGTATGGTAGTGGAAAACTATCTTTTGGACATGCCTTGTTTAGATCGGTAAAATCGACGCACACTCGCCACTTTCCATTTTTTCTTTTTTACCACGACGGGATTGGCAAGCCAATCGGGATACTTCACCTCAACGATTGATCCGACCTTCAGCAATTTCTCAAACTCTTAATTTACGGCTTTTCCCCTTTCTGGGCCCAACTTCCTCTTTTTTTGCTTTACAGGTTTTAAGGTCAGATCCATGTTCAGCTCGTGACATGTTACATTGATGCCGATGCCAGGCATATCCTCTGCTGCCCAAGCAAAAGTATGCACGTTTTCTTTCAAAAGGAGATCAGCTCTCCCCTGATGGCTTCGTCCAGTTTGGTTTCAATTTCGACGCAACGATCCAGATGTTCATTATCTACACATACTGAGATGACGGGGTCGTAGGTCGGTCCATCATCCTCTTTCGCTTCGTCTCTGTGTTTAATTCTATTACTAGGTTCCGAAGCTTATGCTCTGCCAGAAAAAAATTTGGGACTCCTTCTGACTTTCGTAGATGTTCTTGATTCCGTTTGGCATCGGGAACTTTACACACAGATGGTATGTCGAGGTGACAGCCCTCATAGAGTTTATCTAATATGTTCCCATGATTACGTTGTATATTGCGGGATGATCGGCCACCGAAAATTCCACAATTTTTGTTACTTCTCCGGCTCGGACGGGTAACCTGATCGTTCCAAGGGTCATTGTAGTTTTTCCCGAAAATCCAGTCAGTGACGCCAACGGAACTCCCTATATCTATCAATACACGGGCAACATCATGGTCTGCCACGAACAGTTTGATAACAAGGGGATCGTTGTGAGGCTGTTCGATGCCAACTGTCTCCTTTTGCTTGAAAGAAATCGCATCATTTGGCAAATTGGCGGGTGCTAGTATCCGCTCTGCGCTGGAATGCTTTGATTGCGGACACCGTATCCAAACAGAATTGGGAAGCTCCTATTATCATGTTAATTCTTTTTCGGGATTCCTGTTCTGTCGCCTCGTCAGATTGCCTCCCTGTTTTGGCGAGCTCGTCAGCACGGGTAGCTTGATTGAGCTGATTTGCCTCGTCGTTGCGTTCAAAGTCTTTTAGGCTGACCGCATCGCCTAATTTTCCTTCTACGAATTTCGCTGCAAGTAAGGCGCTGAGGCTCCTATAATTTGTGGTAAGATATTAATACTGATGATGATGCTCGCAATAGGCCTTCTCATCATATATGCTGGTGTTCCTTCTCCATGTGTTCCATGGGAATTTTCAATGTTCGGCTCCCACTTGATAGTTATGGACGTAGGTCGGTCCATCGTCCTCTTTTGCTTCGTCTCTGTGTTCAATTCTGTTACTAGGTTCCGAAGCTTATGCTCTGCCAGAAAAGAATTCAGGACTCCTTCTGACTTCCGTAGATGTTCTTGATTCTGTTTGGCATCGGGAACTTTACACACAGATGGTATGTCAAGGGGACAACCCTCATAGAGTTTATCCAAGGTGTTCCCATGATTACGTTGCATATTGCGGGGTGATCGGCCACCAAAAATTCCACAATTTTTGTTACTTCTCTGGCTCGGACGGGTAACCTGATCGTTCCAAGGGTCATTGTAGTTTCTCCCGAAAATCCAGTCAGTCACGCCAACGAAACTCCCTGTATCTATCAATACACGGGCAACATCATGGTCTGCCATGAATAGTTCGATAACAAGGGGATCGCTGTGAGGCTGTTCGATGCCAACTGTCTCCTTTTAATCGAATGAAATCACATCATTTGGCAAATTGACGGGTGCTAGTATCCGCTCTGCGCTGGAATGCTTTGATTGCGGACACCGTATCCAAACAGAATTGGGATCCTCCTATATCATCTTAATTCTTTTTCGGGATCCCTGTTGTGTCGCCTCGTCAGATTACCTCCCTCTTTTAGTGGGCTCGTTAGCACGGGTAGCTTGATTGGGCTGATTTGCCTCGTCATTGCGTTCGAAGTCTTTTAGGCTGACCGCATCGCCTAATTTTACTTCTACGAGTTTTGCTGCAATAAGACGCTGAGGCTCCTACAATTTGCGGTAAGATGTCCATACTGATGATGATGCTCGCAATAGGCCTTCTTATCGTATATGCTGGTGTTCCTTCTCCCTGTGTTCCACGGGAATTCTCCGCGTGCGGCTCCCACTTGATAGTTATGGGCGCCGTCGAAACTTGGCCCCTCGTGATGAACGAATTTGTTGTTCTGAGTATTCCTATTAAAGCTTAATGGGTTGGCGCTCATGTTTTAAACGTTACTTCTGCTCAGAGGTTTTTTCGACCCGTACCTCTGGGATAGAACCTTCATTTCTTCCTCGTTGACGATAAAATCTGAGGCTCGGTGCAATTCATCCTGGATCGTTGACGGTTGATTCAATGCGATCTCTTCTCGAAAATACGATTCGTACCATAGTGATTTCCTTAACGCGGTAAAGACAGCCTTGTCGCTTATGCAATCAACTTTAGAAATTTCTGCTTTGAAACATTTCATGAAGCTTTTCGATGACTCCATCGGTCCCTGAGATAGGGTCCAGAGGTCGACGTTGGAGGTTCCTCGGTCCATAAACATAGAATAATGCTTTAGGAAAGAGGCAGATAGCTGGTCAAAGCTATCGATGGAATTATGACCGAGTCGTGAAAACCATTAGAGAGTTGCACTCTTAAGGTGCTCTACGAATAAGCATTCTCGCAGAGATTGACTCATCCCATTGCTATGCGGAAGGACATTATGTGTGCCTGTGGGTTGGTTGTTCCCTCGTAGAACAGAATCCGAACCTTGCCAGGATTTGAGACTTTTGCTTCGGTAATCTGAGTAGTGAATGACATCTTCTGCATTTCCTCCAAAACACGGCCTATCTCGGATGCCGAGCTGATCGCCTTATGCACTTGGGACTTGAATGCTTTTACCTCAGCAGCAGCTCAGGCAAGCAAAGCACGGATCTCATCGAGTACCCCACTCTGGTCTCGGCTCGTCATTCTGGTATGCTCGGAGCATCTAAAGGGATTTGCCCTTTGCATCCCATTTTCATATCGTGCCTATTGCGCCCAGTAGAACTCTTCCTCCTCGTCTTTCAAGTTCTCAGTTTAGTTCATTTTCTTTCCTCTGGCTCGCGACATTGATTCCGAGGCAAAACTCGGGTTAGTTGGCTCTCCCACGGCTCGGTTTTTTATTGTGGCAGCTTCGGCCGAGCCGCTGGCACGCTCATCGCTGCTGCTGGCAAACTGGACGTGTCTGTTGTTGGTAGCCCTTGCTCCACGGATCAGCTCGGGTGGCTCATCAGTTACGGTTAACCTAGTGCTCACCGGGGTTTGCTCTTCGTGCTGAGGCGGCGGCGGTAATCCTCTTGATGTTCCCAACGCATCAATAATCGTGTCACAAGGAGTTGAAAAGTCTAGGGTTGTTGGGCTGATATCAAAGAGTTGCCTCTCGAACCTCTGTTGGGGTCAAAACCCACCCAGCTGTGATCAATGGGAAAATGGCTAAGTATGAAAATACGAAGAATCGGAAAAGGCCGAAATTGTGCCTAAGTAATTTCTGTACGAATCCACTTAGGCACAAGATGGGCTCACTTCAGCCAAGGTGACTCCACTTCGGCACGGAGGCTCCACTTCGGCACAGCCACGATTTCGGCACAGCCCACTTCGGCACAACTTCAGCCAGACTTTGTGCCTAAGTCGTTTCTTTACGAATCCACTTAGGCACAAGATGGGCTCACTTCGGCCAAGGTGACTCCGCTTCGGCAAAGAGACTTCGGCACTCCACTTCGGCAGAGAAGAACGCTTCGGCCGAAGGCCACTTCGACAAAGAAGGGAGAGACATCGGCAAAAGAGACATCGGCGGGAGGAGGAGACTTCAGCGACAAGCCACATCGGCACGAAGGAGCACTTCGGCGGGAAGAGCCACTTCGGCGGAGACGAGGCACTTCGGCACACGCGACAGCTCCACTTTGCCACACGCAAACAGCCACTTCGGCACACGCGACAGCTCCACTTCGGCACACGCAACAGCTCCACTTCGGCACACGCAGACAGCCACTTCGGCACACGCGACAGCTCCACCTCGGCACACGCGACAACTCCACTTCGGCACATGCGACAGCTCCACTTCGGCACACGCGACAGCTCTACTTCGGCCAATAGCTCCACTTCGGCAACGAGTCCACTTCGGCCGAAGGCAAATCGCGGCCGAAGTCATTTCGACTCTTCGTGATACGAATCCACTTAGGCACAATACGAACTTGTTTCAGCCAACATGGCCACTTCGTATTGTGCCTAAGTCATTTCTATACGAAGAATCGGACAAGGCCGAAGTTGTGCCTAAGTCATTTCTATACGAAGAATCGGACAAGGCCGAAGTTGTGCCTAAGTAATTTCTATACGAAGAATCGGACAAGGCCGAAGTTGTGCCTAAGTCATTTCTATACGAAGAATCGGACAAGGCCGAAGTTGTGCCTAAGTCATTTCTATACGAAGAATCGGACAAGGCCGAAGTTGTGCCTAAGTCATTTCTATACGAACCCACCTAGGCACAATATGAGCTGATTTTGGCCAAATTAACCTCCACATCGGCAGGGAGACTTCGGCCAATAGCTCCGCTTCGGCAAGAAAACTTCGGCATATCTCCGCTTCGGCACGACTCAGTTCGGCAACAAGAGTTCCACTTCGGCCAAGCTGTCCACTTCGGCACAGCCCACTTCGGCCAAGCTGTCCATTTCGGCACAGCCCACTTCGGGCAACGAGGCGCTTCGGCCAAACGCCACTTCGGCTATGGGTCTAGTTCGGCCGAAGGCAAGTCACGGCCGAAGCCAGTCTTGGCCGAAGTCAATTCCATACAAAACTGTATGGCCGAAGTCAAAGCTGCCGAAGACAATCCTGGCCGAAGACAATTCCATACGAAACTGCCTGGCCGAAGTCAAATCTATAGGAAGCTGCCTGGCCGAAGTTGAATCTATACGAAACTGCCTGGCCGAAGTCAAATCTATATGAAGCTGTCTGGCCGAAGTCAAAGCTGCCGAAGACGATCCTGGCCGAAGTCATTTTCATACGAAACTATCTGGCCGAAGTCAAAGCTGCCGAAGACGATCCTGGCCGAAGTTATTTCCATATGGAGCTGTCTGGCCGAAGTCAATTCTATACGAAGCCAGAAGACGAAGCAGCCGAAGTCATTTCTATACGAAGACAACAAGCCCATCTTCGGCCTACAACGATGCAAAGGCCCACGAAGTCAAGCCGACTTGCTAAAACGGAAATCCCGAAGGATTATGAAGTTTTCCTTATCTCTTTAGGATTGACTTGGCCGACTCAAACTAGTATATATATCTATGTACATTCTTTGAAAAAGGGATCCGCAATTTACTTAGCAAAACCCTAGACTTTTTGCTCTCAAACTCTTGTACGCAAAAGTTTTTTGAAAACAGCTTAATAAAAACCATCTTTGGATCTTCGCTTGCTTGGTTTATCCGCAGAAATTTCATCCCTCTTAACAAACCTCCGACAAATCTAATTGTCTTGATTTCGATTCCCACAACCTCCTCGTCGGATTCGCTCCCGATCCGAAACCTCCGATGCGTGGATTTTGGGCTGGCTACTTCGGAGTTAGTGTGTAGAGTCTTTCGTTCAGTGAGATGTTTACCTTGTATTGTTCGTCGACCTTCTTGAGCAAGGTAGCCAGCATGCTCTTCATCTCAGCTAAGGACGCGAGGACATACTCCGTGTTCCCTGAGGGAAAGTCTCTGGGATTCGTATCTCTGCTGGGAAGGTTGGACGCGGAGTTGGTTGCGTCTTCGGTGATTCGATCCCTATCTATGGTCATCTTCTCAGATCTCTATCACGACAATTCAAAGAGTAAGAAAGTCTCTGTATCCTCACAGACGGCACCAAATTGTGGGAGTCAAAACTCGCACAACTAAATTAGGGGAACAAAAACTTCTAAGGTATGATTGCAGAAACAGAGATCCAAAGATGGTTTTTATTCGTGATTCAATAAACTTTTGGCTACAAGATTTTGTTAAAAAAAAGTGCAAGTGTTTTACTGTATGAAGTTGCGGATCCCTCTCTCCAATGTCTCCTCCTTCTTTTATAGACATAAGATTCCACCGCCTCAGTGAGAATGTCGGAACTTTTCCTTTTTCTTCTGGACTTGTTTTTCCTTTTCTTCGGCCGACTTCTACGCGATACTGCTTTATCCTTTGTTTTGGTCCAATCGAAGACATTGCCTCGGCCCAAAGGTTGCCTCGACCCACGACGACGTTGCCTCGACCCACTAAGGCGTTGCCTCGACCCACTAAGGCGTTGCCTCGACCCACTAAGGCGTTGCATCAGCCCACTAAGGCGCTGCCTCGGCCCAAAGGTAGCATTGGCCTACGGCGACATTGCCTCGGCCTGCTTTGGCTCATGTCTTTTCTTCAGCTTGGCTCAATTTGCCTCGGCCCATGTTGCCGTCACCTCGGCCCACATCTCCTTTGCCTCGGCCCATGTTGTCGTCGCCTCGGTCACGTTGCCATCGCCTCCGTGTAAGCCCATTGCCACACTCAATTCTACGAAAGCCCGCTGTATTCCTAGCCATTACTTAGCCATTTTTATGTTGATCTTGGCTAGGTGAAAACTGACCCCAACACTACACAGCTTATTTTCTTTGAAAAGAAACCCATCTTGCTGCTGGTATTGATTTGAAACTCCATATTTGTACTCGTTATAGACTTGTGTGAAGTAACTCCTTTGAGAGTTTGGTGCAAGTGAACATGATCGTCATAGCGCTACACGTATATCCTACTAAATTGTGACTGCGTGCGTCCGTTCGAAAGGTAGACCTACAATTAAAGAGAATGCGTCCTTAGTAAGATTTTGGCGCCAATCATATCATAGGGTTTGACATTTCACAAACGCTATGAAAAATGCACCATAAATCAACTATAACAAAAACACTCAAAACGCTATCTTTTATTGCTATTAATACTCACATTTCTTGTTGTGATTGTTGGACTTATAACATTCCAATGTACAAGGTGCCCTGCATCAACCAAAACACCCAATTATTTCTAAATTTGCCTTATTTGACCCTAGATTAGTTCTGACCTCCTCTTAACCCATCACACCCACAAAATTGTCATCGAACCCCAATCGATTTTGTTTTATTTTCCAGTTTTTGATAAATATTAAATCTCCAACGCAATGTTGATGTGGAGAATTTTTGTGTGATATGTATTAATAAAATATTTTTATTGGTTGTGAAAAAATATTTTTTTAAATAAGGTGGCAGCTGCAAAACAATTGAAAAATCCGATTTCTCAACTCATGAAGAGATTCAAGTGTTTTTATTGTATTGATTTTCATTTTCATAATATATTTTTCAAGTTTTTATTTATAATTTATTCTAATGAAATTTAAAAAATTAAAAAGCGGTGGCAAATTTACAATTAGTAATTATGAGAAGGGTAAAATTGGAAACTGTAATAAATTTGGAGAAAGATATCTTAGAAACTATTTTGGCTATTTCTATATTTTATGTGTCATTTAAATAACTTTTATTTTTTGTAATTACTCAGACATGTCTAATGATTTTATGACTAATTTAGGTCTTTCAACGTAAATTAATATAATTGTATATTCTCTATATATTTATATTACTCTATAAAAAATTACGAATTATAAAAAAATCATATCATCACTAACCAACCAGCATGATAAATTTATCCAAAAGAAATCTCAAATCCATTTTCTGCTCAATGTTCACTATCTCCACAGTTGTGATATCTTTGGTTTGTTGTGAAACTCTTCAACGAGGTGAAATAATTCCAGTGATATGTCCTCGCGTAAGGACCACAATACAAAATGATAACGACTATCTTCTTGGAGTACATTGTAAATCTAGAGATGATAATCTTGGTTTTCACATTCTTGCTAGAGGTGAATCAATTGGCTGGAAGTTTCGCGTGAATTATCCTAACATAACACTCTTTTTTGTGGATTTAGCCAAGGACAAGTAAACAAAGGTGTGTTCGAAATTTACAGAGCGACAAGGGATTTCTGGAGATGTAGAAATTGTATATGGGCTGCAGAAAAAGATGGCCTTCATGGATATGGCGAGATTGTTAAGCGAGGTTCCCTATTTTATAAGTGCTTAAAATAGTATAAAATTGAGTTATTTCAGAAAAAAGTAAGATGTAGTGCAATTGATCAAAATATAAATAAAGTGTATCCTAAAATGATAATGTGTTTGATTGGTAACAAACTTAATAAATTTACAGCCACTTTACAATTTGTAACGTTTTAGATTGTACCAATCACAAAAGCGATACCAAAAACGTTACACTCAACTTTATTTGTACAGCTTTTTCTTACAGTTATTTTTTAAGCTTTGTACTATGCTATAACAGCTTACAGCTGAAAAATTTATACCGCTTTAGGTTACCAATCGGACCCAATTTTGTTTTCTAGTGATAAGTTTTATTATATCCACACGCTTATGTTCACGAAGTCTAATTTTGCAGTTCTATAAGAGCTAGAAAATCACTATGCAATGTAGATGCTTTATGCAACAATCCCCATCTCTTCCACTGCTTCTTTGCCCTGACGACACCCATTCCCGCTTAACTCTCATGTCTTGATGCGAAAGAGATCGACAGAGTTGTGATGAGAGGGAGGAAATTGAGGTCTAGAAGAACCAATCCACAATCAGTAGTTACAATGCTTTGGTTGCACAAGTTTCAAGGGGTAGAGGTGCTTCCACCGGATATAAGCTATATAGAGAGCTTTTTGGTTTAAAGGATGATAGAGTCGATGTAGGTAAAAAAAAGGGAGAGTTGTTAGAATGGCACGTTTTCTGACTTTAATGTCAAGCGGGTTATTCTCGTAGGGAAAATTGTAGAACTAGTACTTTTTTTTTTGAAAATGTCTAAAATATCCTTACGCTTTGGCAGAGTCTGCGTCAATTATAGACTTAAGGCAGATATAGTATGTCAATTGTGTAGCCTTAAGGCAGATATTGTGTGTGTTTTTTTGTAGACTTAAGGTAGATATTGTATGTGCATTTTTGTAGACTTAAGGCAGATATTGCTTGTCAGACGGTAGCATACTGTTCGCAGGGCCTAGCTTGACATTTGCAACGTAACTAAATTGTATAAGCGATCGGATTTTGAAGTCAATTACAATGTACCCCTCTCTTTTCTCAATAATAATAAGAATGCCATTACTTCTTACTTTTTTGAGTTTCCTATAAAGGAATTCAACTTCTCCACCTTAAACCTAGATCTACTATTTCGATTTCACCCTCAAAGGGAGATTTCATATTTTCCAAGAGACGGAATCGAAATCCGAGTATAAGATTGTTTACAGTCTTCAATTTTGAACGAAAGTACGTACATTCTTTGGAAAGATGATCTTCGTTTACATCTAACAATATCTGCTAGTCAAAGATAATCTAGGGGTTGAAGGCGAGCACATATTCAAGAAGAATGAACACATGTAACACTTCAAAACATTACACTAGTTATCTAAACCACCATCTTTTAATCTGCGTCTGCCAATAATCTTCTAAGATAGTGTGTTGCAGATCTTTTGCAGTTAATCTACTAGTGCACATTCTCTTTTTTTTTTGCAGATAATGTTGCATTTGTTGATTATTTTTGGACAATGGAAGGTAAAAATGGGTTGGGATTTCGACGTTGATTCAAGCAAAGGAAGCAAGTTTTTTGCGGTTGAAGAACAAATCAAGTATGAGGAATTTCTCCGCATTGTTTGTGAAGATTACAACTTGGAAACACAGATGAATGCAATCGAGATTGCTTATAAGTTGTCTACACATATCATGGTGAAAATAACTAGCGACACACCCTCTATATTCTTGAATAACGATAGGCAACTTGCAAACTTTATCACAATGGCGGAAAAAGAGGTTATCCGACTTTGCGTATCACGGAAAAGAAACCATGGAATTATGCAGAAGCTGCGGGTAAAGATGAAGCTTGTGATGTCAAAGAGGATGGTGGTGTGGATTTTGATGATGTTGGTAATGTTAAAGACGAGCATATGATGCCATCACCGAACAACAGCATAGAATGCCGACAATCTGCGAAGCAACAGCAGAGGCCACCTTTATTCTGCGATATATTCGATGACACGCCTACGAAGCCATTACCAATGAAGAAATCTGGAACTATTAAGATTGGCGAAATATTTGATGACAAAGAAGCATTAATTATGCAATTACGCAAGATCTCAGTCATCGAGAAGTTTGATTTCAAAATCGACACGTCGAGGAATAAACTATATATTGCGAAATATTTTGTTCCTAATTATTCTTGGAGGATTCGTGCGTCGACTCTATCAGTTTCATCTGAATCTCTAGAATTTGTCGTTCGGATATATAAAGAAGCTAATACATGCTTTGCTGTCTATAGGTATTCTCGTCACTGACAAGGTAATGCAAAATGCATTGGAAAGATGTATTTTGACAGGTTTAGTGGTGGTAATGATCTTAAAAGAATCACGCCTAAGCATGTAATGAACTGTATTAAGTCACTACATTATCTTGACATAG